>CM024241.1:56064358-56313175 GCA_013421045.1 Propylea japonica
ACCACTTAAGTTAATTACATGATTTATTTTTATTTTTGCTAGCTGAATGTTTTTCAACATTCTATTTCAGATTTACGCTACAATTGAGTCATGTCCAGTTTAGAAAGTTTTTCATATCTGTTGTAATTGCAAGTGAATGTTTATTTGAATCTGACATTCATGTGTTATCATCATAAGATATAAACATAAACTTACCTTATTTCTTCAATGACCAGAAGCTGACTCGGCTCTCGAGTATGTTCACCTTAGTCATCTGCGGTCTTAATCGATGACGTTGAAGGCAAATTCATGACGTCACATGATAGACCAGCAATGACCAAAAGCGCTTAAATGCAGTGGTCATTGTTGGTCACTGCTGGTCTTGACCAATGATGACCAGGTCTTCCGCTTGAATTTGATTTTCTTTCTTCTGGAAAATAAACATAACCGTCCTAACCTAAAAATAAATAGAAATACAATGGCGTCAGGTCAGTACCAAACCAGTACAAACGATCCCTGCCTCCTAGCAGGGATCGATTTGACCGTACATGGACGGTACATAGGTCAGTTGAACACGAGACCGCGATTTGGGATCGTTCACTGTACCGTCCAAAAACGCTGTTGAACGCCTTTAGTCTACTGGCGCATGTGGTGGACCGTACAATCGCTGCTGTTGGAACAAACCTATAATTTTGATTAAAACTACTTCTTTCATTATTTTTTCTTTTGAAAACGGTTCATTTTATCGACACTGAACAAGAGTACCTTTTCTTTAGCCTAATGTTCAAGTATCCAAATTTGTTTTTAAGCACCTTATCATACAGGGTGTTAAAAATGTAAGCATTAAATGTACACCCAGTCCCGCCCCTGGTTAACTGAACAAGCTAATTGAATTTGAGTTAATACCTTGATAACAACTAAAATAAATTCAGCGGACTGTATTTTTTTTTATTTATTTGTATTAAACAATATTTTTGTGCACTACACTTATTTGGATGCCTATAGGGCAGCCTAGTTTTACATTACTTAGATTAATGAGAACAATCTTTACTCCATTAGAGCGTTATTACGAGTGACTTGTGAAAATGAACTAGCCATCGCTTGGCACGCATATGTGGTGATGGCAGCGCAGGCGCATATATGGCGGTAGATTTAAATTTATATCTTGTTGAGACCATGTCTCCAACAAATCTATTACCCATATCAAATTTTCATCAAATTATATCGAGGAGTTTTTAAACTTATTCCACTAAAATGGATTTCCAGTGGCGTCATTTAGGAGGTCGTATCTTCGTAGGGAGCGCCGGAAGGAAAAATTATGGGAACTTGTCATCTTTCATTTTTTATGTTCTATCTGAATCCGAGAGGATTTCCCACATTTTCCGGGACACCCCTGTATAAGTTATGATAAGTCGAATATGAGAAATTTAAATGCCCTTGGTATTCCATTGCTCTATCATAGCTTTGAATTCCTTCTTGGCAGTTTCCCTCATGCAAACATTGGAATGATTGCGAATAATGAGCTTGAATTTGTATAGTTTGTGACGTTTTTTTTGATGTCGCGAGTAGTTTACTTTTAATGAATTTAACTACTTTTTGTATCGATTCACAATTCGGTACCTATACCTATCTCTTGGAACTTTTTCCTAACCTTTAGTTTAGTTTAAAGAGGGTTACAGTTTCACTGTGACCTTAAGGTCTATTGTGCCCCCTTACAGAGTTGTTCTGGCCAAACCCTTCACAGCTCGCCTTCCAGTTTCCCTAACCTTAGGACAATGTAGTCTATATCTGATACATTTAGAGCCAATCTTTTTAAGCTTTAGTGTTTTCATCATGAATTACCATACCAAACATGAGGGGAGTGTCACAAGTGGTTTTCAATCTTCCGATCTGCCGAGTCTCGTCATGAACAGGTCGAGGTTTATAGATACAAAAGGTCTCTCAATAGATCATGTACTTCTTCGTAAACAAGGAAAATCAAACGCATGGTGAATAAATTCGTTCGATTTGAATGTAATGGAGTTACTTTTGAATCATTCGATGTTGAGTGAAATTAATGGCTACCATCAAGCACGTGATGCGATTATTTGAAATTGATAACACAACCAGTTCAGTCGGTTAACTGAAATATCCGAATAATACGTCGCATTATTTATTTCCGTCGAGTTTTCTGGAATAATGTTCATAATGAAACTATACTGTTTCATTTTTCATTATATGTATACCTATAGGTATAGATAAGTGATACTCACGCGAGAATTTCTCCTCTAGTGAGAAATGTTAGTGCCGTGTATTCATCGAGTAATTCCTCTGTGAAAACTGAAACACTTTGAGACGTCCCCATTTCATTACATATTCAAAACTACGAACAGAACTAACGGAAACCAAATGACCGCGACACAATTATCTGTTTTTTCTGATAAGATAATTTTGTTGCTTTCAACCTATTTAATTAATCTACCTGGTTAGAGATCAAACTCGCCAATCTGGTTGTTAAGATCATTGTTCATATAATCAATGGGAAATATTTTCAACTAGTGATTAAACTGCAATATGTGTGTAGGTAGATATTATGAGCAATGTGGCGATAAAACGACTTGCGTTTATCGTTTCAATTTCTTTACATGAATATTTTTTAATTTTCTTACTGAAAGCTATCTCAATTATAATCAATACCTAATCGCTTAATGTGACTACTTTTTACTTTAAATTACAGATCAGTCATAATAAATCTTGAAACAATTTTTGATGGAAATATAATTAAATAAATTTCACAAGCCGAGCATTTAGATGATCGAGGTGGTGTAAATTCAGTTAACATTATTATTAGATAGGTTATTGAAGAATAACATTTTAATACAATATACAGGTTGTCTGATTTACCCGATATTTCAGAAAGTTATTGGATGAATCATTTCACTTCCGCATGTACTGGACCGAATCTACTCCAGTGGCGACGCCAGCTTTTAAAAACAGGGGGGCGCCGGGAGGAGCCAGCATTTTTCAGTGGGGGCTAAAGTGAATGATTTTGCCACAACTAGACCCCTCCCCCTAGCGTCGCCACTGGCATACTATGATATATATTCAATATATGTTCAATCATTAAGAATTCACGTCAACAGCCTTATCTATAGTCGAAATAGAAGTAGCTATCGGAGCAGTGAACATAATGTGCAAAATAGTAGCGACGAAGCGTTAGAATTCAGGAGACCACTCTGAGGGAACTGAGACAAATAGAATCATGTAAACGCCTAACGGTACACAAATGCCTTTCGGATACCTTAATGATATCGAGATGGCTACCGGACGTGATGCAAGATATGGAGAGAAACTTGAGTCAGCTGGCACATCTATCACATTAGGGTATCGGATAGGTATATGCGTCCATGTGGCGTAGTGTATCCTCTGTCTGTCAGCCCACTCGACTTCTATTGCTGCGTCACGATTACTTTACAGCTGCATATGCACCAGTCTTTTCGTGAAAAGTTGCTTTCCGCTCATTAGACTAACTAAAGCGTGTAGAGGTAGACTTACCGACAAACAACACGTTTTACCTAGTGGCGGAACCAGGAAGGTAGAAAACCGTTGTCATAATGGGGATTTGATCTTTTGGGAGAACTGGTACGCAGTGTGTGCAAATTTTGTGGTTCCATTAGTACAATTAACTTGGCAATGGCCTTTCAATGAAAAACCAGTGTAGTGTCAGCGCAAAACTGGTACACCCAATGGAAAATGCTATACATACGTCCGTCAGAATGACATATGAGTTATTCGGAAGGGACAGACTTCATCTGTCAGCGAAACTCAAATAGTAATGAAGGCTCTTGAATCTAGCCATTAAAACTGTCTGAAACTTTCGAATGGGTCTGAACAGACTCAGAGTGAACAATAGAATCACACTTTTCTGAATTACCGAGTCACTCAGGCCGACTTCGATAATGAAGTGGCAGATCCTTTAGCGCATATTAAAACTAACAACATATCCTGGGAATCCCATATGATACAGCTAAGCCGATGATAACCTAGAGTCCTTCTGTCTGACCCGGAGACTATTGACCCAACCCAGACTCCAAAAACTCGAAAGCGTTCATTAAGGAAGCCTCAAACCAAAGTGACAGACTGAGCGCTAGGTCTGGATAAAATAGAATCAAACCCTAGTCGAAATTATCAGAGGCTACTGCAGAATATATGGATCCTAGCACAGAATAGGCCTGGTCGAAAATCATGAGTGTATACTAAGTCTCAAGAACATAAAGATAGCTATACACGTTATCTCATAGTACCGCAGCTAATAGATCGCTTCAGATTCAAAATCTTCTGGCACGCCACCATGCGCTCTGAACGACCTGAAAAACTTATCCCCGAAAAAAAACAGCTTCGTCCAGGAGCTGATCGAGGAAAAATGAAACTAGGAGTGTGCCACAGTAGTCCACTGAACTCGGTGGTTCTACTGAGATATTTTTTATCATGAATAAATAGTATGGTACCCCATTCTGCACGAACCTCATCTAGGGATTTTTTATTATGGTATTATGTTAGCTCTTGTTTCAAAAGAATATACAGGTTTACGAATTCACATCGGAAGATACGATATCAGACAAAGGATTCTTCCGTCCAGTTGCACAGATGAATTGTCGAGAGAATCACATGCTGTAACTGACTGAATCCCGTGTGTCTTAATGTAATAATGAAGTCTTGTCTCTCTATTAAGCCTTGTTCTCAGAGCTTCGTAGCGTCGCATCGGAAAGATACGATATCAGACAAAGGATTCTTCCGTCCAGTTGCACAGATGAATTGTCGAGATAATCAGATGCTGTAACTGACTGAATCCCGAGGATATCAACGAAACTTCCCCTGACCACCTCCATTTGGTTTCTGGTTGTCAAAATCGACACGCCTCTTCTGTAGTTGAAATAAACCAGCTACACTCGTATTTCTGCGACAGCGAGAGAGAAAATAGGAGTAGTGGGGATTGCGGCTGGCAACACTACGAAGCTCTGAGAACCAGGCTTTATCCTGTATGGTAGGGAACCTGCAGTACTCGCATAGGTTGCCCGTAATACTCGATTCATACTTGTGCGGTTGCATACTATCAATTATGCCCCTCCCAACGATAAGAGAGAGACAAGACTCCATTAATGCAATGAGACAACGAGATTCAAGTAGTTACAGCACGACTATTCATCTGTGCTACTGGACGGAAGAATTCTCTGCCTGATGCATTGTATATCGTATCTTTCCGATGCGAATACAGTTTATATACGGTTTGGAAAAAATCACATCGGAACATACAACATCCAATGACAGAGAATTTTTCAGTCCAGTGGAACGTTATATACATATACGAGTGATTATGTGATACGTAACTATCTGTATCCAGTTGTCTGATTGCAATAATGGTATTGTTCTCTTTTAACGTTCGGAGTGGCTTAATTCAAGATATGTAGGCAACTGAAAGTACTTCGAGTATTATGGCAGCCTTACACATACACAAATATTCGATGATAATACTGCAGCTTCTCCACCATATTGCTTGCGTTAAGCCACTTCGAACGTTAAGAAAAATACAACACTACATTATTGCAGTTGGACAACTCGATTCAGACAGTTACATTGCACATAAATCAATCGTATATACTACTGTTCACTGGACGGCAAAGTGCTCTGTCTGATGCGTTGAATATAATATGTTTTCGATGTAAATTTTCAAACTTGTATATTAGCCATTTTGTAATGAAGTCAAATTTCGTAACCGGAAATTGATCTTCATTTTAAATAATTTATCGAGTTCTCATTTTTCGTGAGTTTTCATTTAAATCAGTGAATTTTATTCCGTTCAGATTAATTCACAACAATCGAAAAAAACCGACATTCTGCGATTGATTTTGTTTTTCAAAACAAAAACATAGTAGAACCGTCCGCAAGACCAACGCCGATCGCAGACACGCCGTTTTTTGCATATACGTACGATAAGCCAGTTTTGAAGATTTTTTACCGAGGTACTCTCCTCAATTTTTAACGTTCTCTGCGCCTACCGTTTCCACACCCTCCGGAAGATTATAAAAGGCGGGGTTTCCCTCCAATCGGTAATTAGTTCCGACGATTTCTGCTCTAGACGTACGCTTTTCAAAGTTTTCCGAATTTTTCTAAGCAACCGTGCTGTAGCTATCAAATTTTCTAAGTTTTATTATTACCTTGCTGTGAGTGCTAGTGCAATCGAATTGTAAGTACCGAGCCGATTTACTGCAGTCCTATAATCCTCGTTGAGTCTACCTGATAGCTGTTCCCTCAGATTCCGTAAATACCTTCCTAGTTTGTCCAAGTCCAGGTGCCCGTAGTTAGTCTGTCCTTCATGGTGTGTATACCCATGGTCAGACCGAAGGCCCAAACGAACCACTGCTATAGTACGTTGTCCGTACAACCGGTGCCTGTAGTTAGTCTGTCCTTCATGGCGTGTATACCCATGGTCAGACCGGAAGGTGATGCAAACCAATGCTATAGTACGTTCAACCGAATAACAATCCTGCTCTGTCCCGATCCTTAGTGCCTGTAGTTAGTCTGTCCTTCATGGCGTGTATACCCATGGTCAACCGGAAGGCATACCGAATCAATGCTGTAGCACGTTCGACATATCCTGTTCAACCCTCTAATTTCACCTGGTCAAACCCAACCTGTTTTACAGAAAACAAGCAAAGTGGTAGACAACGTGTGAATTCTTGGACTGAAGAATATCGGACAAATATAACCGTTGTGCACTCTTATACTGACCCCTTTTATATCTTTTTTTTTTCCTGATATTATCCTATATTTGAATTCACCGTTTAACTTTAACCCACCTTCTATTCTGGCTGACTCGTACCGGGAAGATATTTTTTCTTATGAAATGGCTCGCGGTCAGACAAAACTGACCAATCTTTTATTTTGTATTTATTTCATATAGCGCCTTATATCACTGTGATTTTGTATAACTATTTTCGCTATTTGAATAAATTGTGTAAATTACTCTATTTCTGATTTTCTCTGTTATCGCTAATATCTTAGATAACGAAGAACTCTGTCTCTGACTAGCAGCTGCTGCCCTGGTAGGTTTGCTATTCTCCCTTATAAGAAAAAAGAATAGCTGGCGCTCGAGGTAAGTTTCACCGAGAAAACCACGTTACAATTTATGAGTATTCTCCGCATCATCTCAATCTTTGTGTAATTCTTGATTATTGGCTCGACAGATCATCAATAGAAATTAAATTAATTTTCGACGAATAGCTTTTATATGATTCATCATATATACTTGACCGTATCGGCGTTCACACTATTGTACTATAATTGAACACAACTTTCGATTTCGTGAAATATGTTCTAATTTTTCACATATGTTCATCTGTTGGGCTCATTGAACTCATATCAAACTTGACCACAGTCAATTAATTTTGTCGCCAGTTATCAAATTTTCCCATAGTTTTTGAAATTCACCATCAATTAATGTTTCATTCCTTAAAATATTAAGATTTCCCATCTTCATTAATGATAATAAAAACATGTCTTTGATAAATGAATACTTTTTTTTATTTATTTCAACTGAACACACGTGGATCCAGAGTTGTTCCAAGCATTTTTTTTTTTGAGTGGTTACATTTCGTAAATTAGCTGACTCATACCAAAAAAAGTAGTGTCCCAATAGAAATATATTGTGAGTATTATCTTTTGAGGAAATAAATTTTGAGCTTTTACCCAAACACAAAAACTTAATCTGTGTCATGACGTATTAGTGGTTTAATAATTAACATCTATACATAGTTTTATCTGGGTCCTATTATTCTATAGAACACTTCACTAGATCACACTTCATGATCAGATGATGTGGTGAAAAGAGGGAAAAAGAAAGTATAACACCTTTTGCCAGAGTATGTGATTGAAACAGAAATGTTTATATTCTGCTTGATGTTAGAATGATAGGAAATACCGGCATAAAATGTAACATAAATATTACAATTGGAACATTTCTGATGCGAACGGAAAAGCTGATCTATCAGATTATCTTGAACGCACACTCAATTGAAAGTATAAAGCCAGATTAGTAACTTTTTATGTTTATTTAAATATACTATTCATACAAAAGTTATATTTTTCGGTTACAACTGCAATTGATATATTTTTGATGATATTATAATATTTTATAGTTTTTAATAATGTAAAAATAAATTTTAATCCTAAAAAACTATTCACAATATTTACATCTTGAATTATCACATGAATCCGTATAAATTTAAACCCTTCATATTTTTTTCCCTATTTGTCATGATATTCCGTTCGATAGAAGAAGAGGCTACAATAGGTTTTTGTTTTCAAGGAGTTCATACTCTTCTGAGTTGAAATAGATTAATACAAACAGTCCTTAAGAAAAAGATCAGATAAAAATCAGAAACTTCATAAATTAAAAAATGATTAATTTGATCAATCTCAGTGTGATTGAGTAAATAACTGAATATTTTGTGGCTATCTATAGATTTTTCTTTGTTCCTTGAAATGATTATGTGAGATTTATATCTATAGATTAGTCTTTGTTTCGTTGAAATGATTATGTGAGATTTCCGGAATTGTATCAAATGAGAGTTTCTGGGTGGATAAACTTTCTATATTTGGAATGTATTCGAGAATGTGAAACTCTAGGGAGGATCCCAGAAAGATGGGATCTCATAACTCTTACAACTCTTGAAAATGTTTACAATCTCAGATCGTGTTAGAATAGGAGTGATTTTTTCATTTATGCATTTTGGAATATTCAAATGACGATATGGTCTCTATTGACTTTTTTGTGCTGTAATTTCTCTCTCAAACCTCTGTTGAAACATTTCCCATATAGTAGTTATAATTAATTAGTACACTGAAATATAGTGACGAAGTTTTCAGCTTTATTTGTGTAGTTAATCATAATTTCTTATTGCTATGCTTACTGAAACTTCCACATAAAACATATAAATATTATAGAAAATATCCGTTCAATGACAGTCCTTCAAAATTATTAGAGCAATATTTCGTTATTCGTTAAACCACAGATTCTGTAAATACATCGTATTGTATTCTCTCATTGTTTTGTACATTAAGAAATTGTTTTTATAGATGTCAAAAAACTACTAATCATTATATTTTGTTCATTCGCTATTTTTTTAAGATATGTGTATAATTATCCTCATCTCGCAAGGCCTCTTCAACAAGATGGTACAATATACAAATCTGGCTTCAGCTTGCAAGCTTGTAACAAATTCGATCCAGTTTATGAGCATGCCAAATACATCAAATATAAATTGCAAACTACCCAATGTCTCAACTTTTATCGCAGAGAGCTCATTAGTTGAACACTCTGTAGATTCAAGTGAATTGATGATACTGAATATTAATAAAATTAGTCTAGAATCTCACCATTTTTCAGATTGTAAGAATAAATTTCGATTCCAATAAACAAACTCACGATAATCTTCAAGATTATTTTTTCTCCTTCTTGGTTAGCGCCTGAAAATAAATGAAAACATCCGAAGGCTTTCACATATTTTCCCTAAAAATTTTTAAATGGTTAACATTGTACTAAATTCCAGTTTATAACATTTATGATCAATATGGAATGCTTATTTGCTTATTTTTTCAGTTTCAAATTAATAACAAACAAAAATCCATTTGGCATATTAATTTACAATTGTTCCCTTGAACTTACTTCAGACTATATGCTCTTCGAGCTATTTTCTGAAGACTCTTGGAACTCTTCTTAGAGGAAGACTTAGAGCTTTTTTTTTCCGAAGAACATTTGGAAGATTTGTCTGAAGATCCATTACTAGAATCTGCTTTGGCTACAGTTAAGAATCGTCTTCCACTGTTTGTTTCAGTGACGATATATCTTCAATCAAACTGCACTTATTTTTCAGTTCTTCCATGTCTTCAAATATTTTGCTCATCGTCTTTTAGAAGAAGACTGCATTGGTTTAACAATGGTATTGTAGTAAACCCTAGAATATTGAAAATGCCATTATTACATAACAAAAACTTTTGTAGATGGTTCACACAATAATATTCACAAAGGTTTAGCATAATAATAATATAATAATGTATTTGAGGCCATCGACCTGAGTCCTTCAGCCAATAATAAATTTCAGTTACATTCTGTATTCATTTACAAAAAAAAAAAAAAAAATTCACAGTAGAAGTTCCTTAATATTCAACTATTCAGTTTTTGTAATAAGTCATTGTGGAAATTTTTTTTGTGGATGTCTCAGGCGTATCGTCTTGTGCTAGATCAATTACATCCTTCAAGTCGTGTAGTCTCTTAGTGATTTTTTTATTTAATTTTTCCATACGCTGTTTGATCGGTTCCACTTTGTCAATTGGTATAGAGATTATTCTGGTCGGGTTGTGCAGCCGGTTCATGGGGTCTCAGTCTGGTGATTGTTCATAGAGATGATGTTTCGGCCACTTGTAATATTTTTAATACTGATTCTCTACAATTTGCGTACAAAGGATGTGCATACTCAATCATTGGTCGGCATATGGTTTTATAAATGGTGGAAGCATTTTCATGTCAATTCCCTGGTCTTTATAAGTTAAACATTTAAAATGTTTTGCTCTGCAGATAACTTTTCTTTTCATATTGTTGGCGTGAAGACGTAGATTAGCTCTATTGTCCACCTGAATACCTAAGTATTGGATCGATGATGCAGGTTTTACTTTTTTATTGTTTATGGAGATTGTTGGGGAATCTTGATTGATGTTGTGGTTGAATATTATCAACTGAGATTTATCTGGATTTACTTTGAGTCTCCATTTGGACAACCATGTTGTGATGTCATTCAGGTGTAATTGTAGTTTCTCCATACAATGTTGTAATGTTCTTTCATGAGAAATAGCCAACGTATCGTCTGCGTATTGTAGGGTATATTGGTTGCCTTGTTGCATTGGGCTTATATCGCAGCAGTAAATATTGAAGAGGAGTGGAGATAGAGGTGATCCTTGAGGTGTGCCCTGCATTGGGATGAAAGGTTCAGATAGTGCCTCATTAATTTTTATCCTTAGTTTCCTGTTTTCTAAATAGGATTTTAATAGATGGATGAGGTAGGAAGGAGCATTTGCATTGTAAATTTTGTATAGTAAACCTTTAATCCAGACGCTATCAAATGCCTTTTTAATGTCGATGCTCACCGCTGCTGTTTTTTTTGTTATTCAACTGTGCGTTTTGTATATTATTGAAGAATATCGTGAGTGGGTGTATAGTGGATTTGTTTTTACGGAATCCGAATTGGTGTTTGGTATTAAATTTCTAAACGTTCTTCTAATTTAGTTTTAATGATCTTTTCAAGTAGTTTCCCTAGAACTGGTAATAGGGTTTTGGCCTATAGTTTTCTACTTTGGAGTGGTCGCGATTACTTTTTCCTATGAGAATGATGGTTCCAGATTTCCATATTTGTGGGAATATACAGTTATTAATGCTCCATTTGTAAATCTCAATAATGTGCGAGTGAATGCAAGGATCCAATTTCTTGACGATCTTCCAGGAATGTTGTCTGTTCCTGGCGAACTATTCTTGGACTTATGTAGGATTTCGTAATAAGTACTTTCTTCTATTTCAAATATTGTGTGATTCGCCTCCTTGGAGAAGTATTCTGCATACCAACTCTCAATTTTCTCTTCTATTTTAGTATCAAATTTTCGGTCCTTATCGTATTGATAGGTTTTCTCAAGGTATTGTGCAAACAGTTCTGCCTTTTCGGTGTCTGACTTATGTGGTTTGTTGTTATTGTCTAGAATCGTCGGGATATTGTGAAATTTTTTGTATTTTGATAATTTATTGATTTCTTGGTAAAAGCTCCTTCCTTTTGTGTCACAAATTGCGTTACAAGCCTTGGTCCAGGTGTGTTGTTTGTACTGTCGTATCATTCGATGTATTGACCTATTGTATTCGTTAATCTGAGGTTTGAGAGCTGGATCTTGACGTTGTTGGTATTCTCTGTACATTTTCCTCTTATGTTTTATCATCCTTATTATGAAAGAAGGCAATTCATGCAGAAAAGGGTGGTGTTTTTTCAGAGGTGTGTGTCTTCTGATGGAGTCGGACAGTTCATTGTTGAATAAGGATATGTAATTTTCGTCTATTCCAGTATTTTTATGTAAATCTATGAACTGTGCCATATCTTTGTTGACCTTATCTATCTTGCATTTGTCAAATTGTAGGCTCTCTCTCGCCGTAATATTTTCAGGTTGGGACTGCATGTCTAAGGTGATCATCATCGCTAGATGGTCAGACCCAAGGTCTGCTACAAGTTCTACATTTTTTATGTTACTTTTCAAATTTGTTGAATAAAATAAAAGATCAGGTGTGCTATCCGGATTATTTTCCATTAGAAATGTGGGAGGTGTGGTGTATTTACTAAACGCATCGTTTTGGAGAAATTTTTTAATCTGTTTATTTTTTTCTTTATTAGGGTTGAAATCCCCGACTATAATCGAGTATTTGTACAATGCTGCTTTCGTGAAAATGTTCTCTTCAATTTTTGCCCTTGGGTGTATATACACCAAGAAAATATGCAGCTTCTCGTCTTTAAAAGGAATGGTGAAGTGTAGTGCTTCATTGAGGTTGTTGTTCATACCTGGAGAGTTGTTCTTACCCATTTTCAAGCTGGGATGGCACTGGACTAGACTACCTCCTCTTGTGTTGTCTATTTTGTGGCCTATCCGATGGATAACATCCCAGTCTCTGTATCCTATGCTGTGTTCTTCTTTTATCTTTGCTTCCACAAACATTGCACACTTTATATCGTTCGTCTCCACGAAGTTATTGACGAGGTATTTTTTTGGCATGTAACTGTTTATGTTATTGTAAAGAATTTTAATTTCAGATTTGAACTTGCCGATTCACATTATTGTCAACAGGTTCCGTGGGTGATGGTTCGTTGGGGTCTTCTATATCGAACATGAGAATATATATTCTGTTGCCTGAAAAAACAGCTGTTGTATCTATTTTATATTGTGTGATGAATCTTTTCTTGAGTTTGCATAGTAGTTCTTCCCTGTTGATGTTTTTGGGTTTATTTAGTTTCCTGATGTAAGTATTTATAATTTCATCATGAATAGTAATTGGAGCGTGTATCCGGCTGCTTTTTTTGTGCAGATCTTCTAATTCTCTTGTTTTCCGGTTGAGAGGTTTGATGTTGACATTAGGGATACCTTCAATGGGCTTTTTGGGATGCTTTGGGCATTTGGTCGACCAGGCAAGGTGCTCTTCTGATCCACATGCACTACATTTTGGTGGAAGATTTGTTTTGCAATTTACTGTCTTATGAGTACCTTGGCATTTGTTGCACTTCTTTTTGTTGCTGACAATTTTCGGTGATATGGTCGAATTGATGACATTTACTACATGGACTTGGTGTAGGATCAGGTGGATGACTTGCAAATACAAGGTAATGTCTATTTTTAAAAAACATTCCATCATTCAGAAGTTTTTCAGAAGTTGAAGCTTCGCCCGTAATTATTCTAATATGTGTTGTAGGTGTATTGAATGCTCTTGATATTATTGGCCTGCAAAATCGGTGTTTCAGGTTCATTTCCGTTAAGTGTTTACTAATGTCTTCATCTTTAATGTATTTTTCCACTCCTGTTATTACCACAGAGAACGTTTGTTGCGGTTCCGCTCTTTCTTTTCCTCTTATATATGGTTTAGTTTCTTTGTAATTCGTTAGTATTTGCTCTGTGATCAATTGTTGCATTGCTGTAGTGAGTTTCGTTTTCTCTTGATTGGATTTATCAAGTAGCCAATTTTGGTTTTAATTATTATGTCTTCGGATTTGGGAAATTTTTTGTTCCATTCGTCCGACATTTTGATTCTGTCTGTTATGACTTTTTCATCTACTGTGAGGTAGAATAGATGCTCATAATTAGTGTTGTTGATTTCATTCATTCTTGTTGAAAAGTTTTTTGTATTTGTTTTGATGTTTTTGATTTCGATTTTCATAGTTGTCTTGTTGTGTATGTGGCCCTTTAGGATTAGAAATTTGTTGTGGTAAAGATGGGTCATCTGTTTCCATCCTGTTATCATTTAAATTATCTGGGTTCAGCTGTGGCTGGCTGATTTCGGCTTCAGGTGTTTTATTATCATTCACTTTTTTGTTATCTTTCTTCAGTGATTTTTTTCTTACGCTTTCTGTTAATTGGTTTTCTTGAATGAATCATCTTCCTCGGTGGAATTTTCCGTGTTCTGGGATGATTTTCCTTCAGGATTAGACATCCTTTTTGCAAAGAATGCCTCGAAATCCGAAGCGCTATATGAATTGCCGCGAAATTTTCACTTGATATTTCGTCGAATAATCTCGTGGATGCGTTATCAATATACATGTGCTCCTTACGGCGACACGATGCGAACTGGTTTAGCATATTTATCATCCATAGACGAAATATAACTGCAGCATTAATACTGACAACTATTTCATGAGACATCAGATTAATATTATTTTCTATACGATTTTCTTCATACAAGAAGACCCGATGAAATCCTCTGTGGTGAAACCTGTTATCAAGTTTACATTAGGCAAAGCTATTCAAGCCGAATATCTAAGTAAATTCAACTTTTACTGAAAAGTTTTAGACCATTTAATTTTTATTTGATCCATCATGCTCAAGAGTATTGAATGTCTGTAATGTCATAGTTAATACATATGTAATTTTGAACGGTTCCCGTGAATAATAAAAAAATATCAATGTAGTGTGATGTGCGAATATTATTAAGTTATTAAAACGAATTGGATTCATAATGAGATGATTGATTCATCAGGTTGTGGTAGATTGGTACCCTGATTACCTTTCTGCACTGCGAACATGAGGTATTTTGTGTGTAACCAGACTAGACCTACATTTTGCCTTCTTTGCACCGAACCTAACCTCCTCAAAGTTGATTTATTTTCTAGAATACATCGCCCTTATGTCGACTGAAGTCGAGGTCTCGCCACCCAGTACTTTAAGTCTGATTTGAGCCAATCCATTGTGTTGGAGAAATATGTGCTCGGTAGTTTCTAAAGCCGATTCACGTAACCTACAGACATCGAGTTTTCTTTACCGATCTTATCCAGGAGAGATCTTACGAAACAGTGACCCGTGTGGAGCCAAGTAAGCAGCTTTAACTCGTTTTTTGACAATGATAGAGCTTGTTGAGTCTTCTCTTCTGAAGGTGAGATCAGTCTCTTTGTTTGTCGTTGACCTGGTTTCTCTTTTTTCTCCAACATAATCAATATGGGTTATACCCAATATGAGGGCACAGGCCCAGTGAAGGAGTAATTACTTTTTTTTTGGAAAGAAGCTTTCTCATTACCCTCAAGGATTTGGAGGGCAGGTATCCAAACTGGAACTAGCTTTTTTGTACTTCGCCGGTGATGTGAGGGATTATCTACAGCTCCAAAAGGTTCAATCGGCCATCAGTTGCCTTAGTGCCATCTGACTTTGATAATAAGATCAAAAACATGCATCCGTCAAAATAGTTTCTTTGATCAACTCTTACATTCTGTGATATTTCTTGTATTATATCATCGTATACTAACATTATTCCCTGGAGAAGATATTATAGTCTAAATGTTTAGATACTGTCTTGAAAGCGACACCCTTTGAACAATCCCACAAAATGAAATAGAGATGTCAAACCAGGGTTTCTGGTGAAGCATTCCACTTCTTCCAAAACAATTCTGAGGTGAAATGTGGCAAGCATTATTTTATTCAGAGTATACGTTTTTTAAGTTATCATTTTTATAAGGATATCCTCATATGAATTTTCTTACCTCAAAAAAGATGAATTTTGATATTATTTACTGACATATTCAGAATAATCAGTACGTTTTAACAGAATCTTGAAAAAAAAATGGAAGTCAATTTAAATTTTTAACAGAAAGAAATACTCTCATTTTGTTAATTTTAATCCCCTTATTATTTCGAACCGGTGTAATGCGATATTTAAGAGTCATACAATTTTTCAATTCAAAAATTCAATGCAAATGCATATAGAAAATACTTACAGGATGTTCATCTTTTAGAATTCCATCATATTCATCCTCCAATACATGTTTGACATAATCTAATGAATCAAGAGAATTTCCAATTGAAGTCTCCCTATCTTCTTCATCCATTGTTAGGCCGTTAGTTTTACTATTTATATCTTTTGAATAAGTCTGCAAAACAATTGCATCAGGAAAATCTTCATCGGATAATCTACGACTTCGTTTTTCTGAATGAATCACCAACTGGTCCACATGACCCTTAACTGGTTGACAATTATTCTTTTGTTTCAATTTTAACTTGACTGTAAATCCTGTATGATACTTTTCTTTAAGTTGTGGAATGGTATCGTTGCATTCAAGTTGACCATCTTTCATGATTCCTAACCTATAAGATTCAAACATGCCTATTAATCAGAAGTGTTAGTTTTAGGATATTCTAATCAACTTTAATATAAAACAAAATAATAATTGGTCATAAGCCATTGCTAGTGAAACAGATTACTCCCAATTTGTTAACCTGTGCATAACAATGGTCGTGAAAAAATTGCTCTCATAGAGATCTCAATGTTGTTGAGATATTGATTCTTTAAGATAAAGAAAAAATGACAAACAAAAAATTCTTTGCCTTTAAGGAGGCTAACCTAACAAATTTCTGAGGGATATGGGACACTGACGAGGCCTTATAAGGCCGAAACCGGTCTGTCTCTTCCCTCATTGACAACATCTTGAATAATCATCCCAGTCCGCATGAAGAAGGTTCTGTGAGCCTATAAATTGAAGATTGTATTCATTTCGATGATTACTATTTTCAATTTATCTATGTTTCAAAAATATTGATTCTTCTCGAAACATTTTATTTCATCTCCTAAAATAATTTACCAGCGTTAACACCATTCACCGCTTCCACACGTTTCGACGAGTAATCCTATATTCAACAGAGCTACTCTTCTCTATCATTGAAGCGTAAAGGAATAGTGAAACAGGTAGGAGTTTAGAGTTGGAGGTTAGGCTTGTGTATTCTTTACACATTTCGTGTCTCTAGTATTAATCAGGGAAATGAAGAATACAATAACAATACACATAATATTCGAAAGTTTTTTCAATTAGTTTTAGATTTCTAATCATTAATACGAAAATTCTGCTTATATTATTCTCTTACTGGGCCATAGGGATATATTGCTTTGAATAAAAGAACTATGCAGCTCCTTCTAAACTGTTTTTGATGCTAATTAGTAGTTGTTGTTGCAGTTCAGACGGATAAATATGCATTAATCTCTTCTAGATATTAACGACATAACGAAAGCGCTAAATCCGCAAAAAAAATCGTTATAAAGAAATTTTGTTATACATAAAATTTGTTTCTATAATCGGCTATGTCGTGGTCGACTTCTTTGATAATTTAAGTTTATCATTCAAACTTAAGCACTTGCTTTTAGACATTTTCGCACAACTTATCACACTAGCGTAATGCGTTAGATTGAAACCAAACAGCCAGGGGTGTATTTAAAACTATTTCAGAAGGATCTCTCTGCCTGCCTTAATGATTTAGTTTAAGGTAGGGATTTATTACGTACGTCCGAAAAAAAGCCATCCTTATATCTTCTTACCAATACCCATTCAAAGAGTGATGTTCTTTGAATATTTCGTTATAAAGATAATTCAATTCGTTTTAGAGGGTGTTTTTAACATGAAATTTGGATTCAAGGTGCAATGTCTTGTACGAAATTCGTTGTACAGACGTTCGTTATAGGGAAGTTCCACTGTATTTATCAAATTGACAAGGTTTCAAAATCGAAGTAGCATGTCTTTTACATGTAAGGACATTTCAATATGGATTACTGTTATTCTGAGGTGTATCTAATCGTGAACAAGTTTTTTTTAAAGACAAGTTTTTGAAAATAATCGGAAACAAAGATTGTAAGATGACTAAACAAATGATTATGATCATTTGACATTTTCAATGCAAAAATCAATGAAAGATTTCCACAGAAATATTTGATTATTTTCAATGAAAATTCGTGGCTGGTTTAGAAATTTTGAATTTGTTGAAGATTATCTATGACTTCTGCACTAGAATTGTAAATCGCTATCGCTTCAACTTGTTTGAGTCGGTCAACGTATACCCCCTTCTATTTGAACCTACTTGGAACATAATGCTTCACATTCCTGCATACTGTGCGAAGTCAAGAGAAAAGTTAACTTTTTCTGGGTCTGCATTTCCTTGATGATACTCCAGAATATTCTCCTACTGACCGGATCGACTCCATTAGTGGGTTCATCCAAAAATATATTCGGCGGGTATCCCATTAATGCTAAAGCTAAACATAACTTTCTCTTATTGCCACCACTATAAACACCACATGGCCTATCAGCAATACTTTCTAGTTCTGAATTTCGATTGTTTCAATAAACAGCAATTTAACGAAGGAAAAAACTTACGCATCATTCTCAAAAAATGATTTGCAACATAATCCAAATCCTTGTAGTTATAACCACGGAAGTAAGCAAATATTTTTAGTAATTGTTTTGCTGTTAGAGCAAAATTCAAACAGTTATTTTGGGGCAATATCCAATTTGTTGAAGGTACTGAAAAAATAAAAGATGAACAGCTATCATCAGATCAGAGTAATAATGTTAATCATTGTATTTCACTGATACCTGACACAAATGTTATTTGAGAGAAACATGAATAAAGTGTAGTTTCATACATACTTTTTGCGATTCATCTTCAACATTTCCTTCATCTTTGAAAACGGCTGATTTTCCATCAGATTTCATGATTTCCTTTGTGAGCATCCTGAAGGTAGTAGTTTTACCTGCACCATTCACTCCCAACAACCCATAACATTTACCACGATCTACTTCAAATCTAACACCTTTGACAACTTGTTGATTGCCAATGTATTTTGTTAAGTTATGTGTGTAGAGAACATCTTTTTTACCTAAAGATTCTTCACTCGAAGTTCGACGATATATCAATTTATTTATTTCCTCAGAGACAATTTTGAAGTAATCAGAATTCAAAAGAACGTTTATGGAGAAATATAAAATGCATGGAAAGATCATCATCCATAAATCTTTCCAAATGCCCAGTTCTTCATTTCGAAAATAGTCCTTATGTGTCATACATTCAGTAGTTGTGTCTCCTGAAATTCATTCAATATGTAAATGTAACTCGTTACATTTGAATTGTTCTGAACATATGATATACATTCATATACATTATGACTTTTTTCAATATCCTTCTGAATAGACCAACAAGATGAAGAAAATGAGTGTAAATTTTATATTTGAAAAACAATGACACATTAGAGTTTTTTGAAAGTTAGTGAAAATAACAGTGTTTAAGACGTCTGAAACAGTTATTTCGAGGTAATATTATAACTTTACGTATTTGTGATGAAGTTTATATTATTTGCTGCTGTATATTTATGATTGTGCCTTTAAGAATTTTAATAAGCAAATTAATTTCACTTTTATCAGAATTGCGTAGTGAAGAATGAAGAATATTATTTCTGTAGTGGACAGATTTCACAAACAAAATATCTTCACAATAAAAATTTACATACCAACGCAGCATGGATTATCATGAAACCTGCAGAGCGCTCTTCTTTTCTGAGATGGCATTGTATACCAATTGTAATTTTGAACTGCCTTTCTAGCATAATTGGTGGAAACATATGACACCCCATAGTGTGGAAACAACATTAGAAATATGATATTCAACACATAACCAATATGTGTATAATAATCATCCTGGACTGTTCTAGGGCATTAACTATAATCGTTAGTATGACCCCAGAGAGAAGAGATACTATAAGTAGAACTGCATATCCGCTTGATGCTGTCTTGAATCTAGTGAATAGATAAGCAAATGGTATAGTTGCTAATCCATAAAATACTAGGATAACAGATAGAGGTCCTGAAAACAAAAAAAAATACCACATGTGTTAAAGAATACTAAAACCTTTATTCTTATACATGAGAAAAGGTAAATAAGATTTGTTAATTGTTAGATCAACTGATTACTTTGCCAAATTTGTTTGACCGATTAACAAATTAAGGGGATACAAAACAAAATTAGCATACAAAAACATCAATCAGTTGATCAAAAAATTGGTGAGATTGGGATATGCACAGTAAATAGGTTTTTAGGTACATAGCCTTCATGATATCAAGAGAAAGGTTAGGTTACATATTAGTTTTTCATGCGTTAATATAAAAGGAATTTGGATTGCACCACTTCAATAAGAAAACGGATAAAAATTGAATAAAAGTAAAATGATACAACATTCTCTGAAAGATTTATTCGGATGAAAATTTATCTTATCTGAATTATATAATTAATTCGCTCACCCATAGCATCCATAAAATCCTTCCAATCGAAAATCACAGCACATGTCCATGTCAATGTAATTATGAATACAGTGGACACAATATACAATCCGAAGTCAAATAAGAATTGCTGAACCAATATTTCAGTGAAGAAGCTCCACACATAATTTGTAATTGGATAAATCCTGTCGATAATTCCATGTGCGGAAAAACTATGAAACACGCCATTATGAATGCCAAACCTAAAAATATACTTATTAAAACTGAGTTTTTTCCATTGTGATCAATAGAGTAGAATATCGTTGTGTAACAAGATCAAACTCTTTATTATTATGTATCAGGTCGATTTCTCATTTGGGTTTATTATGGATAGTGTCCTCTTTACTATAAGATAATAATAATAATAAAGGAACAACTATGGAGGGTCCGGACCCCATCAAACTCCCCCTCACTACGGCCTTGTCAGTTTATGAAGAGTTTATATTTATTTCGTTTCAGTACCCCTAACAAAAGCACGAAACTGACTTTCTTTGGCAGCTTGAACTGCCAAATTTATAAAACAAAACCAAACATTTGCTTTGTATATCTTGTCCACAAATTCATTCCATCTATGCTTTTTATTGATCTAAGGGCTCTAGGGATAACAAGTGCATAATTTGTTTTTGGGTTCGATGGCAGCTCCGGGATTTTTATGCTCGCGATATGGTCCCAGATACGATTTTGCTACTATAAGGAAAGCATTACAAAAGCTTAGTGAAACTGATGAGGGAAACCGAACTTCCTTTCCACTCCTTGACCCTCGAACCGTAAAAAATAATCCAGCCCTATTCCTATTCGGTAAGCCCTTAAAAACGTATAAACGAAAATATCTTATCATATACATATACTTCTTGTCAGATTGATATGCAATGTTGTCATTATTGCATAGAGTTCTCTAATAACTAGCAAGCTCATCGGACGAGGCCCGGTACATTCGGCAACGTTGACTTTATTTTACATTATGACAGCAAATACTGCCAACTTCAGATAACTAAACAAACGCCTACTATGCGCTCAAACTTTCGTGAACGGACTATAGTATGATAACTCTTCAAATATATGTTTAACTAGGCAAAATTTCAATTGAATTCAAACGTCGCGTCGTTTAAAAAGGTATTCCTGGTAAACTCGATACTGTGTATCGTTTTCGGAGTTTTTTTATTTGAAAATTTTGAAGCGATAATCAATGCTGGTAAATAATGATATATGTATTGACGAAATGAAAACTCACAAGATGGTAATTTTAAAAAGGCATAATAACACGAAATAGAATTAAATTAGAGTGAGTGTTCAAAATGTCCTCAGTTTTCACGAATTACACAAGTTTTGTTTGTTTCATACTATGGCCCTACAATAAATCAGTGCCCATACTTATTTAACTTAGGCCGGACGATTGACGTCAATAAAAAAAACAGGTTCCTCATGTCATGGGGTATTCGAATCACCCCCATGTATGTTATCCGATTTTTCACGGTTTCAGAGTTATGATTTTTTTTTATGAATCTGAGATTTTTCAACTTGAACATCTACAAAAATTTTTTAAAGAAAAGTAAAAGACTTTTCTGATATTTTTTTGTTGTAAATAGATCGCCATGAATTGTACTTTTATACATAAAATAACCAGCATCGTAACTTTGATAAAAATTATGGAAATGTTGGTCTCAAGTGAGAAAGTTACGTATTTTAGATCATGATCTAAATTTTCAAATTTGAATTAAAATGTAAACAGGTTACTTCATGATTTCTTAGTAGGCTTAAAAACTGCGCTTTCAGAATCATTAATAAAAAATGGTACTCAACAGTCTACTTTTGCTAGAATTAGCCTTCAAAGTCAGCGAGGTGGAAAAAATCAAAGAACTAGACGTTTACTCAAAATTATTTTCTGCCATTTTAAGATTTTTCTGATCAAGTTATGATAGAAAATGCTGAAAATTTGCTTTAGGAGAAGAGCTTTGGATAAGAAAAAGAAAAGGTATGGCAATAAATCACACATCATGTAGATAAAAAAATTATTTATAAAAATTACAATAAAAAAAATAAATGAATAAATAAATTTTGGGAAGGTGTAGAATGTGTATTGAGGCTGGAGTTGGCCTTTTTGAAAACCTATTGTAAATTTTATAAATAAATTTCTTTTTATCTACATGATGTGTGATTTATTGCCATACCTTTTTCTTTTTCTTATCTAAAACTTTTCTTATAAAGCTAATTTTTATCAATTTTCAGCATTTTCTATCATAGCTGGATCAGAAAAATCTCAAAATGGCAAAAAATAAATTTTGAGTAATCGTCTAGTTCTTTGATTTTTTCCACCTCGCTGACTTTGAAGGCTAATTCTAGTTGAGTACCATTTTTTATTAATGATTCTGAAAGCTGAGTGTTGAGCGCAGTTTTTAAGCCTACTAAAAAACCATGAAGTAACCTGTTAACATTTTTAATTCAAATTTGAAAATTTAGATCATGATCCAAAATACGTAACTTTCTCACTTGAGACCAACATTTCCATAATTTTTATCAAAGTTACGATGCTGGTTATTTTATGTATAAAAGTACAATTCATGGCGATCTATTTACAACAAAAAAATATCAGAAAAGTCTTTTACTTTTCTTTAAAAAAATTTTTGAAGATGTTCAAGTTGAAATTTCTCAGATTTCATAAAAAAAATCATAACTCGGAAACCGTGAAAAATCGGATAACATACATGGGGTGATTCGAATACCCCATGACATGAGGAACCTGTTTTTTTTATTGACATCAATCGTCCGACCACCCTGTATATTAAAATCTGGCACCTAATTAAATAAACCATTAAAATTCTGTAGAAACAGAGCGTACTCACCTAAAGGAAATAGTATCAACCATAACAACCAAACTTGCACCTCAGATTCCTCAGTTGCCTCGATCTTCTTTACTTTATTCAAGGGTTCATTGGATATTCTTATTGAATAATCTTCGCCAAGCTCAGCTTTAGCGATTGCATTCATCACGAGATTCAAACTGATAGGAGGACCATGGATTGCGAAGTGGGAATACATTGCGTTTGCTCTAATCCCATCTTTAGAAACGTTAAATTCAGCTGCTACTACCATATGAGTCTTGTAAAACGGAAGGTTCTGAATTCCCCTCTTTATGATAGCTGCAACATAAATATAATTAGCTACTTCACGTTTTATTTCAGAGTTTCAATATATACCATCTGATGTGCTGTTCACTTCTACCATATAACTTTTTTCTGATATAACCTCTTTTTCATAAGAGTTTCTCAATATGTCAACATATTGATAATCATTTAGATTTGAGTCTGGCTCAGAATGAACTGCCATAAATACTTCTGTCATCCCATATAAGCCGAGATTCATCTGGATATCTAATTTATTTTCTTTTGAGTCTGTGGACGTCTGTCCCAGATAGATGGTCAATAAAGTTAAAAGAAGTGTGAGAATGACCTGAAACAATACGATTATTATTTGGTTATTATAAATTCTTTGAAGGATAATGTAAGTTGAAAAAGTTTAACCTCTAACCACATTGAATATTTTTTCCATTATGGTTGTAAATAAATACCTAAGTGTACTTACAGGAATTATATAAGAGAGTGGTTTTTCATATAAAAAGTACAGCCTTTTAAGCAATAGTGGTAAAAATATACTGGGTTCAAAAGTAGGTAATTTCAAATCTGAAAATTCATAAATGTTTATAAAATATTATGTTTCAAAATATGTTCTACAAGTTACCCTCTTTAGTGTACTCTCCTTCACTTAGAGAAGGTTCCAATTCTTTCCTTGAGCTATAAATAGAACAATAAATATGGTTCCATTTAATGAAATGAGGAGAAATGTTACCTTAAAAGACATCTTCCAGAGTTGTAATATTTATGGAAATGTTATTATTTTAAATTCGTTTTTCCTCATCTCCAAAACACTCAAAAGATGGGAAAAATTACATTTCTCTTCTATGGGTAAAATATACACTACATATTTCCATGTTGCTCCTTGAGTTTAGCTTTAGGAATGATATCAAAGATGGTACTACTAATCTCTCCCAAATTTTCTGTACTGTTAAGCATTAATGACAGGTGATATCCAGTTTCTGAAATGATTATGTCATTTAATGATTGGACCCGCAGTATATTTCTAGTTGATATTTTCATAACATTCTCGTAGAAAAAATGAAAAGAGAATATAAATGGATCATTGGGAATATAATCAAAAGCAATACATTGAATAGTTTTTGGTGAAATTATTCATGAGAGGTTGCTGTTCAGCTCAAGTGAAATACAGTTGGTAGAAAATCTAACGATAAAAATTATTCCTTGCAACTTCACGAATAGCAGTAGGTATTCCTTAAGTTATGAAATTTCATTTAAAACCTTTCTGTTTGTGGTACGTTCCTGAATAAAAACCTAAGCTCAATTGCTCACATTGCCTTGTTTTTTTGTCGAATATTTTCTGTAAAATTGTCTTAATGTTATTTCGTCAAATGTTAATAGTATTTTACACCTTTTCAAATTGTTATTCAGAAAACGTAAAATGTATTCAGTTTTACAGTTGTATTGTAAAGGTCAGTTTTACAGTTGTACTGTAAAATGTGTTGAGCTACTAGGCTGCTAAGGCGATATATGAAACACGACACTCTTCAAATAACGCCACAAAAATACAGAAATGTTAGATCAGGGATCTTCAAGGATCCATCCAATATTATTATTATTATTTATTTATTATTCTTGGAAAATTATTGATCAGAAAGGTTAGAACTGGGACAGTATACAAGCACACAATCTGATTTAATTAATTTAATTTATATTTCCTACACTATATCATAATTTTCTAGAATCATTAAAATACAGGTTTGGAAATTCACATCAGAAGCATGGGAAATTCAATGCATCAAGAGAGAGAATTGTGCCGTACAGTTGACCAGCCCCATATAATGGAAAGGTTCACGTGATTCGCAACTCTCTAAATGAACGAGAGACTGGAATATTGTAGTTTGGTCTCTCTCGAGCAGTGTGGTAGGGAACCTGGCCCCGTATTCTCAACAAGTGATCTTTAGAAGCGAATACGAACTTCATTGCGCGGTGTGCATTTCTGCAGGTAAAAGAGGGACTCGCGCAATGAAGTTCGTATACGCTTCGAAAGATCACTAGTCGAGAATACGGAGCCTGCAGAACTCGCATCGAGTATTACGCGCAGCCTGCCGTATTTACTGAATGCGTCGGAGGGCACCGTCTTAGTCGATTTGAGAGGGACAACCATATTATTTGTTTATTAGACCATGTATCTCGTTAAACGAAAGCGAAACATAGCGTGTAAATATGTCCAGTATAGCACTGTCCAACTGTGAATTTCCGAACCTGTATAAGGAAACATCAGATATTGCAGAAAATTTAGATCATATTCATCTCATAAATGACTAGGAAAGAGATTCATACAGCTGGTTCCTAAATTCACAAAACAAGCATTCAATTTCTATTGAACAAAATTAGGATTATGCAATATGTTACGGTAATTTCGAATAATTTCATATTTCTAACGAGTTTATGCCCAAACCACTAATCAAGTTTAGTAGCAATTTTGTCAGGCTTTTTTAGTATCCTGAAGGCATTACTTTGTCCTATCAAAAATGATTCTGGAACTTAATTTCAGAAATATGAAGGCATGTTATTTAATGAATCGAGTTTGTTATTTTGCATTCAACTTTGGAATTCTGTATGCACTTGTTTTCTCAACCATTAATTACATTTTTCGGTTAACCCCATCTCAACTGACAATATTGTGGACGCCAGTGTAGTTTACAGTAAAATACAGGGTGTTCCATCCCAGACGAGCCACCGTATATTTCTTATCATATAGTGATTGGATAAAGAGTGATAATTCATTTGAAAGGTCATGAAACCTTTTTACAACGGTGTATCAAAAACGTAATTTTGATGAACTGTTTCTACCAAAAATCTATTTTTTTTAGCTCAAATACGCCACCTGGAATATTTTAAAAAACATGAATTTCGATTCTGGTAATACAGGCTAACCAGCTCGTTTCTGCACTGTGTACACCCTAGTTATTCTTGAATTTTTGAACAGATCAGCTAATTAGTAACTCAACATATCAATCAATAATAAATGAAAGAAGTAACGTATTGAAACCATATAAACACCCTTTAAGAACGAAAAGTGAAGGCAACACAAAGGAATATTTTGATTCTTTTATTCGTCGTTTGAGAGATAATCAAATCATCAAGTTGGCTCGTTTGAGCTAAATAAATGATTTTTGGCGAAAACGGTTTCAAAATGACGTTTTTCATACACTGCTGTAAAAAGGGTTCCAAGAGCTTTCAAATGAAGTATCGCTCAACCTGTCTACCCTATTCGATTTTGTAGGACTGAAGCGCCACCTCTTAGGGAATTGCTCGTTCAAGCCTCAAATGAACAGTAGCGGCATGCGAGATGTGAATGATTTTTTCCTATTGTAATTGGGCTTCATCCATAATTTATGCTCATGTATATCTATACTCCGTTCACGAAAGGTTGAGCCGTCGGTTGGCCATGGAAATTTGGCATATTTCACTGTGTATACTAAAATTTTAGGTTATGTTGATAATACTGAATGTTATAAAATTGAATTATATGGTTCAAATTATGCGATCCTCTTGAAACATTCAGTATGTTCATGCAGAATTTCAAGAGGATCGCATCATTTGAACCATAGAATTCAATTTTTTTAGTTATTCAGACTTTATATACAGGGTGTCCCAAAACTCGACGCCAACCCGTAACCGGGTGAAAAAGGAAGTAATGCTGGTTGTCAGAAAAATATAAAAAAAATATAAGTTGCATGATTTTAAAATAATGGGCATTTAAAAAAACACGCAAAATTCCACGATAGTCTTTTCGCTCCTGTTGCCAAAATATCAACTTTTTCCAACTTTTTTTTTTGTGTAACCTTGAATAATGCTTTGTCTAAACTGTAATCAAAATTTGGATACCAGCTGCTCTAGCTTTCATAAAAATAGGGCTTGCTTCTCAGAAAAAAATTCAAAAGAAACAATTGCCTAGTTTCAACTGACTGTATTGAAAAAAAAATGTACTACGCGAGTTTGGCATGTTTTGTCAAAAGTTGGCGCATTTAGTAAGAATAACAAAATGAATACTTGTTAAACTGCCGTAGTTCAAATTTATTTTCGATTGCCTTTGAATACACTTTTTCTTAAACTGCTTCCCAGTAAAAAAGTCCAATGGATTCAAGTCCGGTGAACGGGCCGGCCACCAGATTGGACCAGAACGTCCGATACATCTTCCGGGAAAAAAATGTTACCAGAAAAAAAAATTTCCAGAGAAGTTTCTCAGGAAAAATTTTTTCTGGAAAAATTATTTTCTCTGGAAATTTTTTTTTTTGAACATTTTCCCGGAAGATGGAATCTGGTGGCCGGCCCGTTCACCGGACTTGAATCCATTGGACTTTTTTACTGGGAAGCAGTTTAAGAAAAGTGTATTCAAAGGCAATCGAAAATAAATTTGAACTACGGCAGCTACAATTTAACAAGTATTATACCATTTTGGAATCCTTACTAAATGCGCCAACTTTTAACAAAACATGCCAAACTTGCGTAGTGCATTTTTTTTCAATACAGTCAGTTGAAACTAGGCAATTATTTATTCTGATTTTTTTTCTGAGAAGCAAGCCCTATTTTTATGAAACGTAGAGCAGCTGGTATCCAAATTTTGATTATAGTTTAGACAAGCATTATTCAAGGTTACACAGCAACAAAAAAGTTGGAAAAAGTTGATATTTGTGGCAACAGGAGCGAAAAGACTGTCACAGGGTGTGGAATTTTGCGTGTTTTTTTTAAATGCTCATTATGTAAAATCATGCAATTTAGATTTTTTTTATATTTTTCTGACAACCAGCATTATTGCTTTTTCACCCGGTTCCGGGTTGACGTCGAGTTTTGGGACACCCTGTATAGCCCGTTCACGAAAGTTTGAGCCGTCGGTAGGCCATGGAAATTTGGCATATTCCACTGTATATATTAAAATTTTAGGTTATGTTGTTTATTTTCTTGTCAGATTGATACGCAATGTTATCAATATTGCATAGAGTTCTCTGGTAACTCGCAAGCTCGTCGGACGAGGCCGAGTACATTCGGCAACGTTGACTTTATTTTTCTTTATGACAGTAAATACTGTCAACGTCAGATAAATAAAGAAACTCCTACTATGTGCTCAACCTTTCGTGAGCGGACTATATGATTATATCGCGCAGTACTTGACAACCTACTTCAAAGTAAACCCACAGAATACTACTATTCTATGCCAAAGCCTGATTTAATCAACTAATAAAAGCCAAATTTGCTCTGTAGAGTCGTTCACATTTCGCATGCCGCCACTGTACGTCTAAAGATGTGTCCCATTCGACGTATTTGGGAAAATTTTTCGAATCACTATTAGATAAGAAATATACTGGCTTTTCTGAGATGGAATAACTTGTCAACAAAAAGGTCGATCAGATAACTTACTGAATTTATCCTTCAACTCCATGGGTGTTCCAAAACACTGTTTTTCTCCATTGGCCATAATTGCTATCCAGTCTGCCAAGGCATCTGCTTCATCCATATAATGTGTTGAAATTAGAATGGTCTTTGCACCTCTCCATTTCAATAGGAGTGTCCAAACTTCTCTTTGCGATTCAGGGTCCATACCTGCTGTTGGCTCATCCAGAACAAGTACCTGTGTGCAATTTAAAACATGTAATATAATATTATGAAATTATAGTAACAAAAAATGAATAACACCAGACCTATCGGAATCAGACTTCTTTTTCATTCATAAATATACAAACATTTTCAATCTAGAAATCAAAAAGCAAATACAATAAATCGAAAAAATCCGGATTGAAAATGAAGTCAAATTGGATGCATTTTACTTTGTCCCCAGATCAATAAAGAACATAGATCAGATGTAAGCAGAGGCAAAAATGAGGAAAATCTCTATACATATTTATATTCCCCTCTGTTGTTTAAAAACATCAACTTAACTTTGTGATGTTCTTTTTGTTGCCAATAAGAAAAAAAGTCTGATGTATACTCCTTTCGGATATTATTAAGCACAAAATAAGCCTTTGTTTATTTATCTGATGTTGGCAGTATTTACTGTCATAACGTAAAATAAAGTCAAATGCCAAATGTACCCGGCCTTGCCTGACGAGCTTTCTAGTTTAGATCAGAGAACTCTGGTTTGCAGCAAAAGAAATTGTTTATAATTTATATGCTTATAAAATATTCTGCGGCAGATAGATATAATTCTGAAAATGCCGAAGATTATAGGAGGATAAACTAACACAAATTATTCCTTTCAATCTTTTCATCGAAAGGATATTCTCAAGTCAATATTTACACATTATCAACAATCATAACAATATATATCAAATACTGCTATTCTTTCAATCATAACAATTATTAATTTTCTAGAAGATTTCATGAAGATGTGAATAGAAATCTTTTCAAGCAAGCATTCACCATTTCTTACTACAGATGTATAAATCGATTTAATAGAGTTTCAATCATTTTATTTTTTTCTGTTCCTTTTTACTGCTTTGATTTTCTCGTTCAGAATTCCGAAGACATCCTGGAGAGGGTTATCGTTCGGTCTGAATGAAGAAGGAATCCTTCAATATTTTAATAGTTTTTAAGTGTCATTTTTGTTGAAACGGCGAGACAGGGTTTTTCTACTGGGGTTTTTCCCTGAGCTCTGGTATCATACGAAAAAGTAGATGGTACCCCGTTTTGCACCAACCTCAGTTAGGGATTTTTATTTTTTGTTTTATGTATTGTATTATGTTAGCTCTTGATTTCAAAAGAATATATATATATATACTACAGATGTATCTTGATTCGATTCAAGTATACAATATTTTGTTCGTCATATAATGTTTGCTTCAGAACTTTTTCTTCTTTTTACTCCATTCTGTTCATTCGCACTTCTATTGCCTTATGAAAATGATAATTCTCGAATAGGTACATTTACAATACTATTAGTTTTCATTGTTTAAACAATGATATTTTTATTCAATTTAAGTAGTAAATCTGTAATGTAAAATTTCAATCTTCTGTCGTTAGGTATTTAGAACTGTGTGAACTGCGTTATGAATAGGGACCGGATTATATGCATTTGCATATGCTATTGCATATTTGAGACTACTTCAGCGGTATTTGCATATTTTAGCTAAGATCCAACTATTATCATGGTCGTATTTACGGGGGGGATACGGGGGGTGTTTACCCCCCCTGAACAAAATTTGCAATACCCCTCCCAGAAGAACATTGCAACACTAAATATTCGAATTAAATTGAAAATATAAAATATATTAAACAATGAACAAAAATTGAATAAAAATGTTATGAATGAGATTCGATCAATCAAACCTCCCTCCGCTTTTCACTCAAAATCAGTCAGGTCACTCGCTAAAACTTACCACTACATACCACTACCCCACCCAGACTCGCTCTCTGAATACGCCCCTGGTTGGCTGGTTATTATGCATATTTTCGGTATTTTCTTCCCTGCGTTCCGAAATGCGATAAGAGTGCCGAATCCGACCGAATATTTTAATATACACAGTGGAATATGCCAAATTTCCATGGACAACTTTGTTCTCAATAATTTCCGAACGGAGTATACCTACTTGTAGTATGAATAAACTATTTGTCAACGACGAAGATTAATACCGAGATTGAGTACATAGCCTTCATGAGCTGAGCCCATTCAAAGAGAAAGTGAGTGAGTGAGGGTTTTCGCGATTCTACATTTTTATGTGCCCTGCAGTTATAATGAAGGTCATTACTTCAATACCGAAATACTGTATTATTTGCAAGACAAGTAAAAAACATGATACTATACAAACAGCAACATTCCAGAGTTACAATCGCGTGGGTTGATTATGGGTAGTAGGTTTTAATTCAATTACGTTTCTCTTATTTTGAAAACCTATGATTAGTTAGATAATGTAGCGTCGCTAATAATCCATACTAATATTATAAATGCGAAAGTAACTCTGTCTGTCTGTCTGTTACTCTTTCACGCCTAAACGGCTGAACGGATTTTGATGAAATTTGGTATGGTGATAGATGATAACCTAGAAATGGTCATAGGCTATAAATAACCACGCCATCGTTCTTAGGGGGTAGGCAGTAGGCAGATAACTAAATTGAGTTAGTGATTTTTAGTCGTTTTTGTTGGGACTTTTGCTCTTTCACGTCTAAACGGCTGAACAGATTTTGATGAAATTTAGTAAGGTAATAGATGGTTACCTAAAAACGGATATAAGATCAAAATGATCACGTCATCTTACTTAGGGGGTAGGATGTAGGCAGAAAACTGAATTGAGTTAGTGATTTATTTATGGTTTTTGCTGGGAGTTTTGCTCTTTCACGCCTAAACGGCTGAACGGATTTTGATGAAATTTGGTATGGTGATAGATGATAACCTAGAAATGGTCATAGGCTATAAATAATCACGTCATCGTTCTTAGGGGGTAGGCAGTAGGCAGATAACTAAATTGAGTTAGTGATTTTTAGTCGTTTTTGTTGGGACTTTTGCTCTTTCACGTCTAAACGGCTGAACAGATTTTGATGAAATTTAGCAAGGTAATAGATGGTTACTTAAAAACGGATATAAGATCAAAATGATCACATCATCTTACTTAGGAGGTAGGATGTAGGCAGAAAACTGAAAATGAGTTAGTGATTTATTTATGGTTTTTGCTGGGAGTTTTGCTCTTTCACGCCTAAACGGCTGAACGGATTTTGATGAAATTTGGTATGGTGATAGATGATAACCTAGAAATGGTCATAGGTTATAAATAATCACGTCATCGTTCTTAGGGGGTAGGCAGAAGGCAGATAACTAAATTGAGTTAGTGATTTTTAGTCGTTTTTGTTGGGACTTTTGCTCTTTCACGTCTAAACGGCTGAACAGATTTTGATGAATTTAGTAAGGTAATAGATGGTTACCTAAAAACGGATATAAGATCAAAATGATCACGTCATCGTACTTAAGGGGTAGGAAGTAGGCAGAAAACTGAATTGAGTTAGTGATTTTTTTATATGGTTTTTGCTGGGAGTTTTGCTCTATCATGCCTAAACGGCTGAACGGATTTTGATGAAATTTGGTATGGTGATAGATGATAACCTAGAAATGGTCATGGGCTATAAACAATCACGCCATCGTTATTAGGGGGTAGGCAGTAGGCAGATAACTAAATTGAGTTAGTGATTTTTAGTCGTTTTTGTTGGGATTTTTGCAACTCAATTTAGTTATCTGCCTACTTCCTACCCCCTAAGAACGATGGCGTGATTGTTTATAGCCTATGACCATTTCTAGGTTATCATCTATCACCATACCAAATTTCATCAAAATCCGTTCAGCCGTTTAAGCGTGAAAGAGCAAAACTCCCAGCAAAAACCATAAATAAATCACTAACTCAATTCAGTTTTCTGCCTACATCCTACCCCCTAAGTACGATGACGTGATCATTTTGATCTTATATGCGTTTTTAGGCAACCATCTATTACCTTACTAAATTTCATCAAAATCTGTTCAGCCGTTTAGACGTGAAAGAGCAAAAGTCTCAACAAAAACGACTAAAAATCACTAACTCAATTTAGTTATCTGCCTACTGCCTACCCCCTAAGAACGATTGCGTGATTGTTTATAGAGTATGACCATTTCTAGGTTATCATCTATCACCATACCAAATTTCATCAAAATCCGTTCAGCCGTTTAGGCATGATAGAGCAAAACTCCCAGCAAAAACCATAAAAAATCACTAACTCAATTCAGTTTTCTGCCTACTTCCTACCCCCTAAGTACGATGACGTGATCGTTTTGATCTTATATCCGTTTTTAGGTAACCATCTATTACCTTACTAAATTTCATCAAAATCTGTTCAGCCGTTTAGACGTGAAAGAGTAACAGACAGACAGAGTTACTTTCGCATTTATAATATTAGTATGGATTTGGAAATGTCACGATATAATTAGCAAAAAATTTTCCAACTGAACCCATCGAGATATATTTCTATGGAATAACCGGACATTGATAAATGCTCAAAAATTTTATGACAACTTTCTCAAGCTTGTTGCATATAGGCAACACGCCCACGGCGTCGGTCGGTTTCCAAACAAAAAGCTTTCTTAATCTGTCATAAAATTTTTTCGAACAATTATCTATGTCCTTGGGTTATTACTACGATAAGTATTTATTTTCGTTTATATGTTTTTAAGGGCTTACCGAATAGGAATAGGGCGGGATTATTTTTACGGATCGAGGTTTAAGGAGAGGAAAGGAAGTTCGGTTTCCCTCATCAGTTTCACTAAGCTTTTGTAATGCTTTCCTTATAGTAGCAAAATCGTATCTGGGACCATATCGCGAGTATGCCTAAACGGCTGAACGGATTTGTGAAATTTAGTTAGGTGATAGATAGTAACCTAGAAAAGGATATGGGCTATTTATATTCATGCTATCGTACTTAAGGCGTAGGCAGTAGGCAGAAAACTAATTAAGTTAGTGATTTTTAATCGTTTGTTTTAAAAGTTTACCTTATTCACGCCTTAACGACTGAACGAATTTTTATAAGACTTGGTTAATATAAAGATAGGATCCTAGGCACGGACACAGGCTACTTTTTACGGCGGGAAAATACCTCATTCCCGCGGAAATCTAGCGTGATCGTGTCAAGAAGCGCATGACGCCATAGCTACTGAAATGATTTTGATGTTTTTTTTTAACTGAGTGTTACTAAGACTTCAAGTTAGTATTTGATCACTTTTCTAACTTAGAGGGTCGGTAGGCGGACGAAGTCGCGGGTAAAAGCTAGTATAATATAAAGGGGATAAAGGGGATGCGACGTATTTCTTGAAAAAATTCCTATTGATCTAAGTTTATAAAGGAGTTATATTTATTTCGTATCACTAAAAAACGCACAACTCTGCCTTTCGTTTACATTGAACTGCCAAATTTAAAAATAAAAACAAACATTTGCATTGTATATCTGATCCTCAAATTCATTACATTGATATCGCGCTCGAGGGCTATCTATGATCTTTACTGATCCGAGGTGGTTACTTTACAAGTAGAAAATAAATATTTCCATACCCGGCTGCCCCCAATAACTGCCATTGCTAAACATAACTTTCTTTTCATTCCTCCAGACAAACAAGATACCATTGAGTCTTTCTTTTTATCCAGTTTTAACAGTTGCAGTAGTTCATTCGCTTCCTTTTTCACAACATGTATAGAGGCCATTTTCAACTGAAAAATCGCACTTTGTTAAAATTTCTAAGAATCATAAATAACTGAAAAACATACTCCTCCTATTAGTATGAGGTGTTCGTAAACGGTTAAGTCGTTGAATAATAAGTTATGTTGTGGACATAATCCCATTAACTTTCGCACATATTTCTCTTCTGTTTTTATATCATGTCCATGGATTTTTATTCTTCCTTTATTATAGTTGATCATACCTGAAATTTATAATGAGTCAGTTATGAAAATAATTCTACCAAATTGAATTTTGAAATGTAAACATTCAAATAACAAACTATAAAAATTTTGTCTTGCTGATGATATTAGTTTCAAACAACACAAAAGGTATATCGTTTCAGTGATAAAAATTCTTCAGCTATAAAGAAATTTATATTATTTTTTCATAATTACATTATTATTTCATGATCCCATAGGTTGACAAAAACTGAAATTTTTGAAGATGATCTCATAATGCATAGGCATGACCCTTGATATATTATGTGATTAATGAATCCCAAGAAAATACTTTGTAAATGAAGGATTTAAAATTATAACAAAATCTTTATGGAAAATAAAAAATTGGCTTTACCTGTTATCATTGACATGGTGGTTGTTTTACCAGCCCCATTATGGCCCAGAAGAACAGTAATTTGATTCTTTTTTATATTCATAGATAAATCATTAACTGCTACTGTGGTACCAAAAGTCTTCCTCAAGTGTTTGATTTCTATTCCAACATCGTTTTGTGAATCTGAGCCATCTAAAGGCTCAGTTCCTTCACCGTTAGTCACTTTATTATTAGCCATTAACTGAAATGTACAACTTCATAGACAGAGAAAAGACTTAATATCAATCAGTTCAAAAAATGTAAAAGTAAAATCGAATGATATTATCGAATCTCAAATGAAATCAAAATAAGGGATGCTTCAAGATTTACTCAAAAGGAGGTATCTCTGTCAAGAAAACAACATTGTGTAATCATCCTACTGCCTCGAGACTAATGTTTCCTGTACTAACCCTAGGGAAAATGACCCATTTTGTATGTATTTCCACTGAATTTTGGAATACAATGCTATATTATTTCCATCAGTTTATTCAATGTTCGAAAATCGTTAGCACAAGATGTATTATTAGTATTACTCATGGATTTTAATGGATGGATTCAGAAAAAGTGGTCTGGGTAACGTGTAACATATACAGGGTGTCAAGGCGATTGACGTCAATAAACTACTTTGAGATTCCCTAGACCTGTGGCTATCTAAAGATACTCCATGCATATAATCCGATTTTTTGTAATTTTCGAAGTATGATTTTTTGAATGTTTTTTAAATGCATTTTGCCAGATAGGTTTGAAAAATTCATATCTTCTTATGCTGTGAGTATTTTACACTTTTTATTTTTTAACGTGGTAGTCCTGAATGTTGTTTCATTAAAAAAAAATATTTAGCTTCCTGTCTCTGCAAGTTACCCAAAAAAAGCTTGAAAGCTAGAACTTCAGTTTTCAGTGAGATGTACTCGAATATTCATTTTCGATTTAGAAATACAAAAAGGTGTTTTTTTAGCTTTTGGCTAAGTTTTAAAACTTCGCGGAGCCCTGAGCTACAAAAGTCATAGGAAAAAAAGGTACTTGAACGGACTTTTTTTTGTGTTTATCGGCCTCGGTAGATGGATAGGCTAAAAAACATTGAAACCCGATGAAACTTGTTTTTCTTCTTTTTATTATTTTTATGCTGAAAATGCAGTTTTGAATAGATTTTAATTGAAATTTCTGTAAAATAACTGAAGGTTGTGTAATTTTTACAATAATTTAGGTCTAACCACTGGCGGAAAATATAAAAATTCGTAAGAATTGCTAGTTGTAAATTACCTGTTAAGAGATAGGAAATAAAAGGCGCATAATACTGAAAAAGTTCTATTCACCTCATTAATTTTGAAAATCAGTTTCTCTACTTTGATTACATAATCGACAACGTTCTATAAGATGACGTGTCAATTGCCTTAAGCTATTTGCATATTTTTGTTCTATTTTTCTTTCCGCTCCTAAAAGTTGTTGCCTCCATTCTGTTGCATCCCTTCGCGTACACCAGCTCTTTGTAAAATCCCCTAATAAAAAAATCGATTCCAGAAATCTTTCTGGAATCGAGTTCAATTCAAATCCAATCCATCTGGATTGGATGTGCAGGGCCGAACGAAGGGCCTGAGCGTTCGCCAGACCTCAACCCTATCGATTTTATTTGGGTATTTTACAAAGAGCTGGTGTACGCGAAGGGGTGCAACAGAAAAGAGGCAAAAACTTTCAGGAGCGGAAAGAAAAGTAGAACAAGAATATTTGAGTAGCTCCCTCGGGGGAGCTTGAAACCCCTAGAGGGCGCGTCCCCAGGTGGCGGATAGGGGAACGCCCTAACCGATCTGTTGAGCAGATCGGCGGGTAGGTGGGAAATAAAATACCACCTGCGGACCAACAAGCAGGGTGGGCAGAACTCTCCAGCTATAGTGACAGCAATCTGCCTAAGAGAAGGATACTCTGAAATCAAACCCCGACCCTCCAGGTTGGAGGTTGAGGCATTGGGCCGACCACTCAGTACTCGGAAAAAGTCATAAAGGTTAAAAATTCCAGCAACAAGCCTCGGACAGGACGGATGATACGAAGACGACTCAAGCTACGAAAAAGGATAATGAATATCGGTACATGGAATGTTCAAGGTCTTTCCCACAAACTGAATGATGTTGTTCAAGAATTGAAAAGTTCTAGCATGGATATAGTAGTACTCACGGAAACTAAGAAGAAGGGCCAAGGATCGGAAAATCTAGGATTTTATGATCATTTCTACTCTGGAGTGGGTACTGATAAGAGGGCTCAGCAAGGAGTGTCCATACTTGTACGAAAAGATCTAAGGAGATACGTTAATTCCTGGGAAGCAATAAGCCAACGCATAATCAAACTAAACCTAACTCTGCTGGGGAATAAGGTCACAATTGTTGGAATATATGCCGTTAACGACGATTCCAGTGTAAGAGAGAAGGATGAATTCTACGAACAACTCTCGTATGAAATATCAAAAATAGGAACCTCCAGAGAAGTTATTCTGTTGGGTGATTTCAATGCCAGAACGGGATCAAAACAGCAGGATAAAATAATAGGTCAATTCGGAGAGGACACAGTAAATGACAACGGAAGCAGACTTATAGATATTTGTGAACATAACAGCCTCAAAATACTGAATGGATTCTTTCAACACCGCTCAATTCACAAATTCACCTGGGTCCAACATACAAGAAATTCGAAATAAATCATAGATTATGTGATCACACGACAGCCAACACGGATGATCGTCCAAGACGTACGAGCCTACGGAGGGGTAACATGTGGGAGCGACCTTTACCTCGTCAAAGCCAAAATTATCCCCTTCGGAATTCAAAGCAGTCAAACAACTTATACCGAAGACAACGGACAGGAAATCACGGAGAACAAAAAATATAACCTCGAGAGCTTTGACCAAGAGAGGGTTAGAAAACTATACCAATACAGATTAAAGGCCAAACTCACCCAAGAATATTTTGAGACCACTGAACAACAATATGATTATATAAAAGAATGCTTAACAGGTGCAGCGCTAGAGGCTTTGGGAGAACAAGAGAGGAGGATCAGAAGGAAACCGTATTGGTGGGACGAAGAGATCGAGGAAATAATCAGAGCTAAAAAGGAAAAATATACCATATACCTCAGTACGAAAGCAGAACAATGCAGAAAGGAATGCAGATCAGCCCAGAAACAAGTGCATAGAGCAATAGCAGCGAAGAAAAACAAAAGCTGGGAAAGAACCTGTGCTAAAATCAATTCATATATAGGAGGTACAAAGAGCACAGAGAGCTGGAGAACATTGAGAGCTCTTCGGCAGAACAAGAAGAGAAACATTGTCTCACCAATTTCTTTACAGAAGTGGGACGAACATTTCAGAGAACTCTTGACGGAAGACAGGGCAGAGTACAACCAACCGTATGAGAATGATCACCTTACTACTGGATATCCCATAAGAGTCACTAAAGAGCAAGTCGGGAGGATACGCCGCGGACTGAAAAATAGAAAGTCCCCGGGCCCAGGTAATATACCCCCAGAACTACTCAAATACGGTACAGACAAATTATTCAAATGTCTTGCTGACCTGTTTGAAAAATGTCTCAATGGAGAAAGCGTCCCTGAGGAATGGAGATCCTCCTACATAACAACAATCCATAAAAAGGGTAATAAGGAAATCTGTGATAACTTTCGAGGTATCGCTGTGCTGAGTAGTATTTCCAGAGTATACGGAAAACTTTTGTTGGAAAAGATCGAAGGGGAGTTCTCTGACATGGAAGCTGAAGAACAGGCCGGTTTTAGGGCCGGTAGATCGACCATCGACCATCTGTTCACTCTCACGCAAGTAATAAAGAAGAAAAGAGCGCTAAACCAGGAAATACATCTACTCTACGTGGACCTCAAAAAAGCGTATGACAGCGTACCCCAACAAAAACTGTGGGAAGCCCTTGAAAGAACTAATATAAGTTTAACCCTCATCAAGGCGGTTAAGGATTTATACAAAGACAATAAAAGTCAAGTAAAAAGAGGAAAAATGGTTTCAACTGGATTCTGCGTGAGCAAGGGGCTGAAGCAGGGCTGCTGTCTCTCACCTTCTCTGTTCAAAATCTATCTAGAACAGGTTCTCAGGATATGGAAAAGGAAATGACGGGGCATAGGTATACCATTAATTGAGACAATTCTCTACACTCTGTGTTTTGCCGACGATCAGGTGGTCTTGGCCCAAGAATACGAAGATCTAGAGTACATGACACGGAAACTTATAGAGGAGTATGACAAGTGGGGCCTAGAAGTAAACATCAGTAAGACAGAGTATATGTGTATTGGCGGAGAGCAACAGGATTTGGTACTGGAACAGCAAGTTATAAAGAAATGCAGCAAATACAAATATCTTGGAGTACAGATCAGAAACGACGGAAGTATGGATGAGGAGATAAAACACCGAAACAACCTAGGAAGAACAGCAATCAGGCAACTAAATGGAATACTATGGGATAAATCAATTTCAAAAAACAACAAGCACAGAGTGTACGATTCCATAGTCAAAACTATATCATCCTACGGTAGCGAAATATGGCCATTAAAACAGAAGGTTCTCCGCTCACTCGAAGCTATGGAAATGGATTATTGGAGAAGAGCGGCCGGTAAGAGTAGATTAGACAGAGTAAGGAATGAGAGAATTCTTGAGATAATGAAAGTAGAACATCGAATTACTGACGACATCAGAGAAAAACAACTGAGGTGGTACGGGCACGTCCGGAGAATGGGAAACGATAGACTGCCGAAGCAGGTCCTAGAGTGGATGCCACATGGAAGAAGAAAAAGGGGAAGACCTAGATTGAGTTGGAGAGCGGGAATAACTAAGGACATGAGATCGAGGGCGATGGAGGATAACCTATGGGAGGACCGAGACAAATGGAAGCTGGAAATCAGAAGACGTCGAAGAACGTTGTGAACTGATCAATATAATATAATATTTGAGTAGCTTCAGGCCAGAGCTGTGCCGAAGCCTTGTGCTTAGTGCTCGTGAAAGCACTCGAAGCACTTTTGTGCTCGTGAGCACTGTGCTCGCGAGCACTTGATTGCTTAGTGCTTGGTGCTTCGCGAATTTTTCGAAAGGGCTTAGTGCTTAGTAATTCGAAAAAGTGCTCCCAAGCACTTTCAGGAATTACCAAGCACTAAGCCCTTCATGGACTTGTTGGAACATGGAAATGACAGACCATCGCGTGATTGTTATGATGTTATGGCGGAATTTTTTAAGAATATTCTATGGAGCAATGCTACCTTTTTTTAACATACTATTCAGGTATCTATTATCATGATTTAAAGTAATTTATTGACGAATATTTTAGTTACAGTTTGTTAACTGAATGAATGCCATATAGAGCTCAGAAAACATTTTCATCTAATTTGTTGACAAAACGTCACTGTTTCTCTATAATTTTTTTTTGGTATGTCGTCATGGTAACATTTCTGTATATTCGGAATTTATCAAAAATAATTAGTGTTGGGACCACTCGAGTAGAAAATCACTCGAGTACTCGATTATTCAAATAATCGACACTACTCGATTATCAAAAAAACCGCTCGTCACTCGAAATCGATATGAGTCATGTGTTATTCAATCCGATTTCTCGAGCGACGAGTGATATCTTGATAATCGGACTGTGTCGGTTATTTGAATGGTTGAGTACAAGCCCGATATTCGGTGTTTTCGCCTGGCATTAACCATATATAATCGCGATCTTTGAGTGAATTCTCATCCGATAGTTCTTATTAGACAGAAATTAGTTGGTGAATGCGTGATGACTGGGGAATGTGAGGTTGTCGAGTATTGTCTGAACTCAATAAAATGTAGAGATGTTTTAAGGTATTCGTTTATAAAACTGAAAAAATCAACAAAATTAAAATTTTTACTGAAAAACAAATATATAACTTGAGGATTTTTTCTTCTATCTAATAACGGAAATGCTGCTTCAAATTTGTAGTACTGCCATAATAAGACAAAACTTTTCTACAAATATTGCAAGTCGCAAATTTTTTATCATTATTTTTATGGAAATAATTCCATACAGCGGACTTCTGTTTTGATCCCATGATAATTAATAATTATCAATACGATACACGCGTGACGCGAGCTTCAATTTCGAGGACAGAAGATATAAACATATGTAATCGCAAGTCACAACGCAATGAATGTAGAGGCCGTACAGCGCTGAATGAGCGGTGAGCGGTTAGCAATGCATGATCGCTTATTCGCTTGCAACTCGGCCGATTACGAATATAATCGAGGGTGGGGATCAGGCGAAAAATCGCTCGGTGGGTATCAAGCGAAAAATCGCTCGATTATCGCTCGGTTATTTGGATCGCTCGATCATCGAGTACTCGGTTATTGAAAGTACTCGATTATTCCCAACACTAAAAATAATTATTTCGTCGACCTAGAAGGTGATTTTAATATGTACAAAATTGAATTTAAATGACCAATTTTAATGTTCAATTGATGCTGTTTCAACGTGCTATTTCCATGGACAACCGAACATAAAGCATTCAGAAGCGATAGAGTAATGTCAGAACTCAGTAACATAGAAATATAGAAATTTATATTATGTAAAATGTATGTCTGGTGAAAAATAAGAGTGTATTTCAATCAAGAATTTATATACAATTCATATTGTTGTCGTCGGAAAAATCTTGTAATCAACCCAGTTATTAATCTAGCGACCAATGGTCTCGAACTATTAAGGCGTGAGCGGAGCGAATGCTTTGAAATATCTTGACCATTAGTCGCTCTCTTAAATAACCTAGTTGATTTAATATCTATTAAACAACTCGCTGAAAAAAACCTATTGTCAATTTCAATTATGTCCAGTTCAAAACACGATAACACTAAAAAGAAAAAATCAAGACATCAAAATTCCAAACTAAGAGATAATTGGATGGAAAATATTAAGTTTTATTTTGAAAAATGCTTAGTGCTCGGTGCTCTTGTGAACGAATTACTTTCCAGAAGTGCTAAGTAATCGCGAGCATTCTTCAAAGAATTTAAGCGCTTAGTGCTCGAGATTCCGGAGCACTTTTCAATAGGGCTTAGTGCTTTGTGCTCGAAGCACTTTTCTTCAGTGCTCGGCACAGCTCTGCTTCAGGCCATTGAGACGGTGAAGGGTATTTTTAGTTGAAACTTTTTTAACTTTCATTATTTCGCAAGATTTACATCAAATCATTAACTCTGATGTTTTTTCTTGAAAAAAGATGCTCTTGTATAATAACGCCCAGATGCAGCATTTCTGAGAAAAATTATTTTTATCATTAATTAACTCTAAAGACCTAGAAAAAGAAAACTTGTAATTACGGACCAACAAGAAACTAAACGATTAAATAACATTAAAGAGTTACAATTTCAAATCTATTTTTTTCAGAAATGGTGCATCTGGGCGTTATTATACAAGAGCATCTTTTTTCAAGAAAAAACATCAGAGTTTATGAATATGATGTAAATCTCGCGAAATAATGAAAGTTAAAAAAGTTTCAACTAAAAATATCCTTCGCCCCCCTCAAATGATACGATTGTGCTTGACATGAAAGAAATGCACTCAATCTAATCGATGCGTATTTTTGATATTAGCCAATGTGTAAACTTTCAGCACTTTATGTGACTCCGTTTTGCGAATATGTGGCAAAAAGTGTGGACAGGACGTCATCTTCAAAGGGCACTAGCTCCTTAACGAAGCAATTTTGCATTATATGATTTGGGTCGAATCTGTCTAAAATACGATCTATAATGTCCACTAGAAGGTTGTCGGTCTAATTACGGGACACCCTGTTATTGAATTACTGAAATATTCACATTGGAAAATGCGTTTTAAACCAATGGATAGTTAACTGAAGTGAAGAAATCTGCGTTATTGGTGTATTTTTTTGAAATACTGGTAGGTGGCACCACTGTCACCATAATACCTGGAGAGATGCCACAAAATGTGATCACATAGTCTGCTTTTGCTGCTTGGTCAATAACGCATATGCTTTTTATAGAAAGAATATAAAATTTATCTTGTTAGGGAACCCTGTTCCCATTTTTAACGAATCAAAATTAAAGATGTAAGGTGATATATCGGGTGTTTCTAGAATAGATAATATGGAAACTTAAATAATTTCGCTAATAGGTGATAAATCGGAATTGTGAAGCTTGGGACGGGATCGATCAAATTTTGAGACCATATAATAGGGAAAGCAAATTTTGTATCCATCACACATGTCGTAAAACTAATATTTATTTTTAGAAATCACTGCATTCAAAAGCTACCACTGTAATGACCAACTCAAAGATGATAGTCCTAGCGTTAAAGGTATTAGATATTGATTAAATATTTCTATGAGAAAAGTGTTCAATATTAATCACCCAACACCATAATATTTTGAAAAAGGCAAAACGAAGAAAGTAGAAAGTTGAGTCAGTTTTATTACAGTCAGACTTGCGTAGTTGAATTGAAATCGAAATCATTTCTGAAGATAGAAGGAGAATGCAAGCCCTAACTATAAAAATGAGAAAGGAAGGAAATAACAGAATCATGTTGATATCAATATTGACGATGTCGTTTGAATTTATAAAATGAGAGTATGATTCACACCTATTCACGTTCAAAACGTCTTTATTTTCAAAAATAAATTAACCAAATCTGTTATCGAGCAGGCCTGTATTCACATTACGAATTACAAATAAACCATGCCATTATAATAGGATAACATTCATCATAATAAATTAAATAATAAATTGAAAAAATATAAGACTGTAATCAAAAATAAGTGCGGTTTGATTTTGGGAGCACTGTGCTTGAAAACCGAAAAAGGACTATTATACAATGTTGACATTGTTACGTCATATTTGCAGTTACTTTCTTAACAGAGATATTCAGCTGAAATTCAATAGACAAGTACTGATTATAATATTCACTAAATTAATGTTATTTTTTCGTTGTTTGTTAACTTCAAGTTTTTTGTATAAATACATAATTAGCAACAGCTTTCACTTTAATATAATTTATCCAGTTTGAAAAAAAATTTCATTTCAAATTTGATTCAACTAAAAAGCATGAAATGCTGCGTAAAGATGAAGATTAAAGTAGCATCGATGAATTGCACACAAAAAAAATTCGAAAAGCTGTAATTATGGAGTAAAAACAACAACAAAGGAGAACTATAAATAATTATACTCACTAATGGTTCATTAGTGAATATGTCTGTGTCTGATATATAACGGTTTTTGAGAATTGAATGTTCTCTTTTATGCTGAAACGGGAATAAACCTTTTGTACCCCTGATATCAAAACAACAATCAGAAGAGTATGATGAAGTTTAAAAAAATTATGATTTGAAATGGTATTAAGACTCTTGAAAATAACGTATATTGATAAAGATAACATAAAATATTCATGTTACCTTAATGTAATGCAAGAAGCGAAATGTGGACTATTTTTCCTATTGTGAATAAGGTTCTCTCTATATAACCACGTATATGTATCGATATATCACACAGTCGTTGACAACTCAACGTCAGAATTTATTCAGCTAATTTCTAACAAACGGAACTTTGAAATAATTGTAATATGCGCTGACATCTAATCAATGGCAAAGTATTTGGACTCTACTTCAATTATTTTCCAACCTCTAGTTCAAATGAACCTGCTAAGCGTTTGGGTTTGACACTTCCATGAAAAGCAATGCAAAGCCTTTCTATGTCAAAGTTTTATTTTTTCGGTGACTGTAGGGGTAAGCCAACTCCTACAAATCTGTAGGTCCGGGTTAGAATCCCGGTGCGGATATGGATGTTTATGTCCTAATTTGTCATGCAACAAAAATTGTCTAGAGCGGTACAATTAGTATGGGAATTAGTCCTATAAGAGTAGAAATTTATAAACCATAATATTGATATGTTCGATGTCTCAATGGTCTTGTTACAAAAAATATAGTTGAAGGATAGACAGACTGAATGAATGTCGGAACCCTAATTAATGAACTAAAAATAGGCAAGCATGCCCTACAGAGTCGTCCACTTTTCGATTGATGGCCCTGTACTTCAATATTTCAATAACAACTTACCCCTGCCAAATATTCAAGAGGAAAATTCCAAGGCTTAGGTATTCCGTAGGGTCCAGGAATACATTGCTAACATACAATGTTATTAACATGTAAATTATTGTGTCAACAATGAACATTATCCATACAGAACCCATTGTTATTTCATCAGGAGTTTCACTTCCAGGTTCGAATAAATTAGTCCAATTTATACCAATTTCTGAAAATAATAGAAAGATCGATAGAAAAATTAATATGCCGACCAGCAACTTTCTTGAAAAATTCATACAAAATCCAATATCCCGTCTACTAGGGAAATAAAGGACATACTACAGGGTCTCTATAAATGATTGTAACAGCGCAGTTGGCTTTGGATTATGAAAACCACAGAATTATGTGATCATGCTATGCCCTGGTTGGTTAGAGATTGGTATTCTACAATCCAAAGTCAACTGCGCTGTTACAATCATTTATAAAGACCCTGTATTTGCCGAAAAGTGAGTGGGAAATAAGTTGAAACGATGACATGAAGGGGCGTAACGTACAACAGCCAAAACTCCTCGTTGGGGGAGCGGCGGGGGTCAGAGGGCCAAGGTGTTGGATATGGTGATAGGGGCTGAAGGAGAGGTGTGACCTGGTTGAGGAATGTTACGCCACTGCCTGCATGCCTACGGTTATTCAGTTGGTACCACTAATCGAAGACAAAAATCGGACTAATGATTATTTCATCAGTCTATGGAAACAATGGTATGATTAAGCACCCGCGCGACTTTATAATCTACTATATAGTTACAATGTTGCCATTTTCGTCAGTTTAATCTTGCATCATTCAGGTGTCCTCACAGAAAAAAGTCAAATGAGCTGAGATTTGAAATTCTGGGAGACAGATAACTAATCCGCAGAATAACACTGAGGAGACACTCCACGACCTCGAAAAATCTAATACTTGTACAGGAGTGTAATTAAACTGACTGAGACAACCGACCTTTCCTCTTTGTCTCTCAACTTCAAACCGTCAAGATAATTTCTCCCGTTCTCTTTCTGCTCATTTTGAATAACCAAGCTATCAACAGAAAAACCTTTTTCTGATAATCCCGACCATATGAATGCTTAAAATCTTCCGTCAATAATTGAGAGAAGCCATAACCTAAGATAAAAACCATGTGATCAAATCCCGCGATCTGATTGGCACGCCCATTCAGCCAATGAAATTCATAAATGCCTTGCTGCCAAATGTAGCTTCTAAATTCCATTGTCCTTCATTTCATTCATAAGTACCTTGAGTGTCGCTTATGTTATTCTGCGATTAATCATTTATAGTAGGGGAGCTCAAGCGGGGATTTCAGGATTTACTACAGATTAATATACAGGGGAAACCTTTTACCTGGTTTTGTACTTCCACCAAATATGAGCCCTATACAGGGTGTTCCATCATAAACTGGACAAACATATATATTCATGTAAAGGACACCAGGGGAATCATTTTTGCCTTATACAATATATCCCGTTTTCGAAACATAAGCGAGATAAAAGGTTTTAAACATCATTTTTGAGCAAAATATACAGGGTCTTTCACGAGGAACCTCACCCATATTTATACGGGAAACTACTGAACGTATTTTCATGAAATTCAGCACTTATAAGTATTTCACGATGCTAATGAAATCTAAAATATTTTCAAGGCATGAGCACCTCCGGTTTTTCCGGAAATGACGTCAACTTCTGTTTTTCAAATTAGAACACCCATTTTTTTATTGCAGAAATAGATTCCTTAGAAAATTTCAAGTTATTTTGATGTAACATTTTTAAATTTTGGTTGGAAAATCTATGAGCGGGAAAATTCGAAAAAAAAAATCGACAATAGAGCTCCGCTGAAACAAGAATAACTTCGAGGTTTTTGGATGGAAAATTTTCAATTTTGGGATTTTTCAAGATGTAAGATTGATGTATCCACGCGATTCATGATACAGGGGGTGAAAATATCGCTTTCAAAGTTAGGGATGACAAAATCGTGAAAAATAAATTTTTTCAAATTAGAACCCCATTTTTTTATGGCAGATATTGAATCTACGTTAAAAAATAATGTGACTGTATGCATCACACCCTTGCCCTAAAATGGATATTTTCTGAGTTATTCACAAAAAACTGTTTTTCGTCTTGAATTTTCAGCTATTTCTTTTCCCTTCACGCCAAAAAGATGAAATTTTCAGGAACTGTTACTTAAACCATGTTTTAGATTTTACTACCCTAATATGCAAGAGAAAAAGTTACAGGTTGTTCCTAAATAGATGGCGAATTTTGATTCGAATTTGTATCGGAAACCTCTTTATTTCTACTAATCGGCCATAATAAAGCCATGATAAAGAGGACTGCATAGAACGAGTAAGAAATGCGTTCAGGTTTGTTTAGATTTTTAGATTCATAGTTTTGAAACTCAATTTGGTTTTTAAACACTTTTGCAGATCTCTTCCTCCCGATGAAATAAGAAGAGCAACGCACGAAGCATTCCTGAGAAGTATAAATAAATGTCTAGAAATTAACGGTCAAAACTTTGAGCATCTTCTCTAGTTATAACTGCGAGAGTTTGCCATGGTTCTCCTAATAGTAACTTGAAGTCGGTTTCAAGAAGGGGTGAAAAATCTACAGCATGGTTCGAATAACAGACGAAAAACAGTTTTTTGTGAATAACTCAGAAAATATCCATTTTAGGGCAAGGGTGTGATGCATACACTCACATTATTTTTTAACGTAGATTCAATATCTGTCATAAAAAAATGGGGTTCTAATTTGAAAAAATTGATTTTTCACGATTTTGTCATCCCTAACTTTGAAAGCGATTTTTTCACCCCCTGTATCATGAATCGCGATTTCGATTTTTAAAGTGGATACATCAATCTTACATCTTGAAAAATCCCAAAAATGAAAATTTCCATCCAAAAACCTCGAAGTTATTCTTGTTTCAGCGGAGCTCTATTTTCGATTTTTTTTTCGAATTTTCCCGCTCAGAGAGAATTTTCCAACCAAAACTGAAAAATGTTACATCAAAATAACTTGAAATTTTTTAAGGAATCTATTTCTGCAATAAAAAAATGGTGTTCTAATTTGAAAAACGGAAGTTGACGTCATTTCCGGAAAAACCGAAGGTGCTAATGCCTTGAAAATATTTTAGATTTCATCAGCATTGTGAAATACTTATAAGTGCTGTAAATACGTTCAGTAGTTATATGGGTAAAATAAATATGGGTAAGGTTCCTCGTGAAAGACCCTGTATATGAGTGTGGTCAGTTATGTATAATACTTAAAGTAGCGGTTTTTGGTTGAATCTCAGTATTTTTGGGTCCTCTATTCAGAAAAGTTGACGAACTCAGAAAATTTTTTTACAAAATGGCGGAAAACCTGCAATGTTTAAATTTTTTTTTCGGTTGTCAAATTGAATTTGATTTTCTGAATTAATACAATTTTCTAAAAATTTCTGTAAAAAATTTTTTAAAAAATCGAACACAATTTTTTTTCACATGTCTACAGCGAAAAAAAAAATTTCACCCGAAATGGATGAAATTTTGTACAATAATTGTACTTCTTTAATGATCAATCACAAATATTGAAACAGAATTGTAAAATATCAAACGGTTTCGTTACTACAGTCATTCAAATGTTTTGTTCAGACATCTGAAATAATAAAAATAAAATTGTTTTGAGTTCTAGCGTCACAATTATTAAATTATTGGTATGTCCAAACATTTTAGATGAATTTATAAAAAAAAATTCAGTGAAACTTATTTGGGACTCGAACCGACGTAATTATTAAATAGGCAAACAAGATTATTGATATTTGTTGCCAGTCAACGATAGTTCGTAGTTCAGAATTTGACTACTGGCTAAATTACATTCAGTGAAATTTAAATATCAGTCAAACTTTATGAACTACTAACTACCGTTTCCTGGCAACAAATATTAATATCCTTAGAAGAGTCTCGTTTTCCAATTTAACACCTACGTCGGTTCATGTCCCAACTAGGTTTCACTGACTTTTTTTTTATAAATTCATCTAAAATCTTTGGACTATAGAAACATGATTAAATTAAAACCTACTACCCATAGTCAACCCACGCTACTGTACTCAACTCTGGAATGTTGCTGTTTCTAAACAATCATGTTGTTCACATGTTTGCAAGTAATAGAGTATTTCGGTATTTTTCTGGAGAAAATGAACTTCAATATCATTACAAGGCACATTGAAATGTAAAATTATTGAAACTGCGAAAATATCTTGAAAATCAAAAGAATACCCAAAATTAGGTCTATGTTTATAAACAGCAAGGGGGTGCATAAATATAGAGATATAGTATAGTGGTAGTATAACTCACCTCTAGCTTCATAGACAGTCATGGCCTTATAACCATAACTGAGGCACATATTCGGAGAAAGAGCCAATAACAATTTTATTCCCTTGCATATATCGCAGTTTGTTACAAAATTTTCTGGTACGGTGTAACTCAATATCCAGGAAACAATGCCAATAACAACACCAAGAAATGCTGAAATGGAAACACAATTCATCAGAATTTTAAAGTAATAATTTTCCCCATTCTAGTTTTTTTATTATCAAAGAGTTCTCTCAAAATAATTTTTAGTTCATGACAATGATTTTTGTAATAATTATCGTCTTTATTTCAAATCATTTCACTTGTATTACATACAATGAAGTTGCAGGATATGAAACAGCGTCAAAACAGAAATGATTTGCTAAATTCAATATCCTGCATAGAATATGGTTCCAATTGTAGAAATTTCTGATATATCTGGCTTTTGAAAATGCTTGTAACTTCGATGTCTTTAATACATATTTCAAGGTAGATTATAAAAAAGGTTGAAGCATCTATACTCCAGCTGTTCTTGAGTAGCCGATAGTTTGCATTTGGGATAATAGTAATTACTATTTCTTGTTCCGTCTGCATGGTCGTTCTTGTATTGATCAAACATACATCTATTTTATGGAGAAAAAGCAAGCATTTTTGAGCATATATAAAATAGACTGTTAAAATACCATGTTTCTGGAAAATACCCCTACAGGATTGTCGATATTTTCGCCCTTTAAGTATTTGCATTGCCCTCTTCTGTAAGGTGAATAATGATGCCATATTTCCTGATCCACAGAAAATAATGCCGAATCTGATTTTTGCTTCAATGGTTGCATGATAAAAAGTTTTTGTTGTTTTGGTGTTTTGATAATTTTGAAAGTGCATAGATAGAGGACCCCAGTTTTCCACATACAGTTTTTATATGATCTTTCCAGTTGAGTCATTGGTCTATAATGATTCCTAAAAACTTTGCATGTTTAGCTATAGTCCGTTCACGAAAGGTTGAGCCGTCGGTTGGCCATGGAAGTTTGGCATATTCCACTGTGTATATTAAAATTTTAGGTTATGTAGTTTATTTTCTTGTCAGATTGATACACAATGTTGTCAATATTGCATAGAGTTCCCTGATAACTCACAAGCTCGTCGGACGAGGCCGGGTACATTCGGCTACGTTGACTTTATTTTACGTTATGACAGCAAATACTGCCAATAATAAACAAACGCCTACTATGCGCTCAAACTTTAGTGAACGGTCTATACTGTGTATCTGTAGCCATTCAAGGTTATGTCTTATAGACCATTTATTTTGGAATGGAACAGTACTAAATTGGTGTTGTTGTTATTTAGAATTAAGTTCTTCTCTGTGAGCCATGTTTCGGTATATTCCATTAATTGCGATGCAAGTAGCTTAAGTTCTGGCCAAAATGTTTCCACAGTTAATAGATTTGTGTCATCAGCATAACGTACACTCATTATTTTCCAATTATCCCACTTGATATTAATTCCATAGTCGTTCAAGTATACTAGGAAGAGAATTGGCCCAGCAAGAGAATCTCTTTTGAATATGAACACACTTCCATGCCGTCTATAAGTATTCTTACTTGTTCAGTTCTTCCTTGGAAATATGAAGTGATCCATAGCAGCGCTGAAGCCTCAACCCCAGAGCTCCTGAGTTTCCTGAGTAGAATCTCCCAGTCTAGGCAGTCGTATGATATGATATTGTATGACTTGTATCACTTTATTTACATATTTATGTAGGTAAATTTTGATCCCAAATATAATTATTATTATGCTTTTGGGAGATCTAAAAATAGTCCACAAGCCATGTCTCCTTCATCAAAGGCATCCATTACTTTCTTGACAAACTGAAACATGGCAGTTTGTATGGACCACCCTTTCAGATATCTGTGTTGACTTTCCTTGCAAAAAGGCCTCTTCCAGAAGAAACTCCATTAGCTGATTACAGTAGGTCATTTCAAAGATTTTGGAGAACGAAGTTACAATGCTGATAGGTCTGTAGTTGTTATAACATTATACTTTACAATTACACATTAATTTTTGAGATAAATTATTTTTCATTCTGCTTCATACTCATTGTGTGAAAAATAATTCTTCATTAGCTTCGGAGTTTAATCTTCAAACTTCTTAAATGATTATACATATTTCTTTCGGATTCCAGTTAACAATTATGTTTTTATTTGCACATATCTAAGAAACTATTTTCAATCAAATAACGCCTATATGAAACCAATCTACAGTAGTGTTTACTCTATGCAATTATATTTTATATAGTGAAGTATGGGTATAAAAGGCATATTACTTACGTCGTTGAAACAGAGATGATATAGCAAAACAGAATGTGATGGATGCTATTAGATAAAGGAACAAGAAGATGAAGTAGACTGCAATGTTACAGTATTCTATAGGTGGAGTGTCTATTCCCCACATGGGCACTTTCATCAAGATTACGATCAATACAACAGATACGAAATTCGGTAGAAAAGCGTGCAGGAACCATCCAAACCATAGCATCCAAGACTTCAGGCCCACCATTTTCAGTAATTCCTGAAATTATAGTTATAATAATATGTTAACCGTTGCGTTCTTCAATACTGTAGAAAACCTTTGAGTAGATAGAGGAAGGACAATTTTGGTTTTTTAAACTGATAAATGTAGGAGTGCAATCAAATTAAATAGTTTAAAAGTATAGAGATGGAAATAATATTTATTAATACTGAGAACGAATTCTCGAATCACATAATGTTTTCATAATTAATTTCCTTCAATATGAGAAAGTAATGGTTCAATGGTTTTCTGTATTAAATATGAGATTAATATGTACTAAATTTGTTATATAGGCAACAAGAATTATTGGCGGATCATAATGCTCGATCCAAGATCCCAGTCCTCAGACTTACGTTATTTTGGAATTTATGAAATTTTTGAAATCAGTAATATAACATAAAATAATGGAATTGATACTCGCTAGAATGAAACGGGATCATAGGACCACTGTGTGAAATTTTAACTAACCATTAAAAAGGTTACCTATCCCCATTATTTGGACAGCGGCAGAAAATTTTTTATTACCGTTACAAGATTTTCAAGTTTAATCGAAGATGATAGCACCCCATCTGAAGAATTTTGGGACAAAAAATATGTTAATGATCGAGGATTTACGGTATTTAGTCAGCAATCAAGGAAGAAATATTGACATATGAATAGTACAGGTTACTAATGCAATCCTAGCTTTCTTTTTGACTGAATAATTTCCAAAATCACTTCAGTTGGAAATGAAGTAATTTTGACAAATAGAACATGCCTTTTTCGGATGACAATCAACAAAACGATAAGGTTTGAAATCAGAGTACCAAATAGGAGTATCGACAATAGTTCAGAAGGAAATTCTAAAAGTATTAATAATAGAATTGAATGAAAAGAGAGGATAATAATTCACTCTCTGTTATGTTTAGAAGTAAATTGTAAACATTTACCAAAATGTTAGGTTATGTTATTGTTATCATGAACTGAAGTGATTGTGGAAATTGAACAGATTTTGTCAGAAAGCAACATCAGTTGGAAGTGATGCGCATCAGTTCAAAATAACAACATTGTCAAATAGAACGTGCATCAACTGATTTTGCATCAGTTTGGAAGTGATGCAGCTTCAAATAGAAAGTGCCTAATAATAATAGCACATCACACATTATGAAGACTTGAGCTATAAAATAAAAATTGCTATATTACATGAAAAAGGGAAGTGTTTCAATATATTTTAAGCATTTTTTAAGTATACATATCATTCGGAAATTTTATATATAAAAACATACCCTAGTTCCTGTTGATTTTTCCTCAATAATTCTCATGATTAATGCAGGACATAAGAATATGAAGCTGAATATAGTGATATGTGATAAGAAGGGCATAAAAATATGCATCAGTCCTGCATCACTCTTATATGGAGGATATGGAAATTCTTGCATAGTTAAGTTAACGTGTATTTCAGAGTTTTTCATCATTTCAATATAAGCCAGATCGAGAGTTGTTTGGACTGTCATGAATCCACTTTGAAAATAACTGTTTAACCCTACAATTAAAACAATAATCAACATTAATGTGCTACTTATATTTCTATTTGTTTACCATAATTCGAATATTGAAGTTCAGATAAATATAGATCTTTTGTTTCCCCTCTTATATTCTGATCATAAAATCGAATATCATAATCCAGCTTTTTGGTATCATTTGAATTGAAGATCATGGCGATTAAGGATTGATTGACTTTAGTAAATTCTTTCAATAAATCTTCCTCTGATGAAAAGTTACGTATTTCTAAAAATCAACAGTTAATATTGCCACATAGAGCCAATGTGAAGTCTAATATTACCATTAGAATGAATCTGTAATTTTTGTTGTAATCTTCTAATGAGTTCATCTGTAAAGTTGTTCGAAGGGGCATAAAAAAACAAGGTACTTGAAATATCTATAACTGTATAATACACTTCGCCCTTCTCACTCAGGTAAATGGGTTCAGAATATGTTGGATCCACTATCTCTTCTTTAGCTATACCACTTATTTTTGATCGACTATAAGATACCAAAATAAATAGTATTATAGGCAGTAGGATCTCGAATAGGGTCAAAACCCAATGCCGTTTCCTGATAAGACAGTTTTTCCATAAAACTAATCGAAGCTGTTTTATATGAGCCATCTGAAAGTTAAACATAAATCAAAACCAGTCCTGGGAAACCATACTTAAAAGAATTAGATCATCACAGGAGGAAAACCTTGATTCATTCACAACCATTTTCTACCTTGAATTTCCTTTAATCTATTACTGTTTAGTAAAATAAAGCCATCTGGGCATCCACGATTTGCTCTTAATATATTGAAGAATTACTGAAAGTACACGATTACCACATCAACATACGATACGATGATTATTATTATTTATAAGAGGAACTTGAAGGTTTCCATTGTTTGTTTGGACATTTTTGACACAATGACACAAAACACAACAATCAGTGACAGTGACATTACCAACATCGCCACGTATGTCAAAATAAGATATGTACGACTTCGATATTACCGACATTAATTTCTTTTCGAATTGTTGAATTGTATTTTGATATTAGTTCTACACTTGTTGTGCTTAGTATAATAATATTTTGCAACAAAAGTTTTGTTAGAAATCTATTCAAACCATGGTAAGTTCCTCTAATAGTGTATAATACCCTCTACATGCCATCTGGCCCATTAGCTCAGTTGGTTAGAGCGTCGTGCTAATAACGCGAAGGTCGCGGGTTCGATCCCCTCATGGGCCATTAACTTTTTCGATAAGTTGAATTTTCCAAGTTTTATTTTTCAGATTCGGTCAGTTTTGGTGGAATCCAAACAGTACACTGGCTCTTGTGGAAGTTCAGGTATCATGTATAACAACAGCTATGTGATTACAACTTTCAATGTAATATCGCCATTCTTCACAAATTCCGATGTAGAGGAATTTGATCATGCAAAAGATAGATTTCTCAAATCAACTTTCGATATTCTTAAAGATATTCTCTTTTTAATTTATGCTAAGGACGAAGATTCCAGTATAATTTCATCTTATACTGCACGCTTTGAAAGTTTGTTTGTGTCCAGCAATATAAAAGTATCCAATAAACTCATATTTCGGAATTGGACATTTGACTCTTCGAATAAGTCTAATATTGATTCTCTATCATATTTCGTCATTTTCAAAGTTGATAGTGCAAGGGGAAATGCTTTAAAAGAAGATTTGCATTATACGTTGAATAAAATGCCCAAAACATCATTTTCTAAGGGCCAAAACTTGAATAGTGTTAGTTCCGCTTTTGGCAATAGACAGTTCATGAATCACTACAGTCAAGGCATAGTGTCGAACATTTTGGGCAAAAATAATTGCCTGATTTTTAGTGATATGCCCCTAACACCTGGCAGCGAAGGCAGTCCTGTGTATATCGACGATGGAAGTTCAAGGTAGGCATATGATATACTGAACTGAAAATTAACTATCTCGTATTATCAAAAAACAGATATTGAGGAAGATACACATATGCGGCACATGCTTGAAATTCTCAAAATCGCGTTTCTTTTCATAATATTTCATCTTTCAACAAAATTGGTGAACTTTCATCAGAGCCGGACCGTGGGCGTGGCGAAGGAGGTAGGTATGTGCCACGGGCGCAAACGACCTAGAGGCGCAAAATGTGAAATAACAATTTTTTTATCGTTTTTTCTTTATTTTGTTGATTGAGTTTTTGTTCATTACCTTTCAAGAAATATGGGAGGTACAGTATATTTGTGCTTAAAAGAACCCCTTGCGGGAAAGTTTTGAGGTAGTTTTGATATCTTCCATTTTTTATGTTTTTGGAGTGCTGAATCCGAATCGAGGTTTGCTAACAAAATTTCGTGACGAAACATAGAAAAAATACGAAAAAAGATGAAAAATCTCATTCTTGGTCAGTTTTTTGCTTATTACTTGGAAACTATCAACTTTTTGTGAAAACCTTTCCATAGTTTCCATACAAAATGAAAGTACATAAAATTCCCTACAAATTGTACTACCACAGTTTGTTCTGCGACAACCTGTTCTGGCTTAAATTAAAGTTTGAAATGAAGTATTTTCTATGACTCAATAAATGAAGAAAAAAATTAAATTATATGGTTCCGATGATGCGATCCTCTTGAAATTTTGCATGAACATTCAGTATATCAGTCTCGATTCACAAAAAAAAGTTCACTCGAATCGGATATCTTGTTATGGAAATATAAAGATTCTTCCTTTCAATATTTCAATTGAAATGAATTGTTCCTCATATCAATACAGACAAAACGAAACCAATCGAAATGAAATGTTGCGGCCAAATGCAAGATGCTTTTAATAAGCCTTGTGCAAAATTGTGTGACCATAGTGTGAACAGAACCATAGAAAATTAAATTGAAATATTGAAAAGAAGAGTCTTTACATTTCCATACAATGTATCCGATTCGAGTAAAATCGAGACTGATATACTGAATGTTCATGCAAAGTTTCAAGAGGATCGCATCATCGGAACTATAGAATTAATTTTTTTTTCATTAATGGGTCATAGAAAATACCTCATTTTCAACTATAATTTGAGCCAGAACAGGTTGTCGCAGGATAAGCTGTGGTAGTACAATTTTATGTACTTTCATTTTGTATAGAAAGGTTTTTCACGAAAAGTTGATAGTTTCCGAGTAATGAGCGAAAAACTGACCAAGAATGAGATTTTTATTCTCGTTTTGTATTTTTTTCTATGTTCCGTCACGAAATTTTGTTAGCAAACCTCAAATTCGGATTCAACACCCCAAAAACATAAAAAATGAGAGAAATCAAAACTATTCCAAAACTTCCCATCTAAATGCACAATTCGACAGATTATTGTGAATAAAAGAGTTCTTCAAAATATAATCAATAAATGTCAATTATGAAAAACATGCATTTATTGAAAAATTAATTTCTTCAAGGGCGCATTTTGGAAGTTTGCCACAGGCGCTAGAATCCTAGTTCCGGCTCTTACTTTCATCCGCGAAAAGTGGTGATACGACTCTTCATTAAATTTAATCTAGGTACTTAGTTGGAAGAAGGGCTCAATTAAATAATCACCAACTATTCCATACATTAACAGAAAATTGGTCCTGGTAATGAGTTTCTCTAATCATTTGTGGATTATCTTCTACTAAAAAATGAATATGAAGGGACTGAGCTGCCTCAATCTGTGTGTAGACGATTTCGGAAGTAATGAAAGAATTTCATGATTCTCTTAAATGAAATAGCATTTTATTTTTATCTCAGAAAGTATTCATCGCATTTGAAAAACTCAAGATATCATTCTCACTCTGGATAATGTGGTGATTACGAAAATAATTTAAATTTGAAAAAAGAATCATTGGCGTACCATTTTTTCACTAAATTTATTGGAACAGAGGTCTGTACGGACGCCACTGGTGAAAATTAAAAATAATTTGAATTGAAAACAATGTTGTTTGATGCGTACTAATATACTACTAAAAGGCAAGGAAATTCAAAATTTTCGAATGGTGATTTTTCTTTTGATTCTATGCTATCGAAGGAATAGACGTATAATTTTTTTATGAATTTCAGGCGAAAAATCGATTATTAGAAAAAAAATAAAATCATAGTCATTTGTTTTTCGCTGTTTTTCAAAATTGCCCACCGCCATTTCTTGACATAAAATGACTTTTTTGATTCTTTTATAGGCTGGAAATTTTCACATTTTAAAATTGGTGGAACATTTCGAAAAAAAATGAAATTGTTTGAATTTTGAAATTCAGCAGATATCCATCAAATTTTGGTGCCGTTGTATTCATATTGGGCCCCTGAATAATATTAGTAAAAAAAAACAACTGGCGATCTGTCTTAGTTTAGAAGGTATGTTCCCCCAAGGTCGGAAAAATATTTCACCTGGAAGTCACTTTTCTCATTACAAAAACACTGAATTACCGCTTTATTGAGTTCAAATTCTCTATGAACATTTTCACATGAAGATATGATTCATTTTATTTCAAATTTATTCAATAATTATTGAAAAAACATCGAAAAAATTCGAGGGAAAGCCCGCCGTTCTTTATGGTAAGTTTGGCACTACCGTCTTTCGGCAAGTGACATAGGAAATGATAGCGGGAATTACCGGTATGGATCGTGTCATATTCGCGCGAAATAATTTGCGGTAAAGCCAAACTTGCCATAAAGAACGTCGGGCGTTCCCTCGAATTTTACGATGTTTTTGCAATAATTATTGAATATATCGTGCGTTCAAAAAAATTCGTGGTCAAGTAGCCTGTGGATTCTATTTTTCCTAAGAGTTTATGAGGGGAAAAATTCGTGGTCAAGTAGGCTGTGGATTCTATTTTTCCTAAGAGTTTATGAGGGGAAAAATAGAATCCACAGCCTTCTTGACCACGAATTTTTGTGAACGCACGTTATTTGAAAAAATTAATCAAATTTTCATGTAAAAATGTTCAAAGAGGATTTGAACTCAATAAAGCGGTAATTCAGTGTTTTTGTTATGAGAAAAGTGACTTCTAGGTGAAATATTCTTCGGACTTTGGGGGCCCATATTTTCTAAACTAAGATCGCCAGTTGTTTTTTTCACTAATATTATTCAGGGACCCAATATGAATACAACGGCACCAAAATTTGATGAATATCTGCTGAATCCAAAATTCAAACAATTTTATTTTTTTTTCAAAATGTTCCAAAAATTTAAAAATTCCATGGTATAAAGGATCAAAGAGGACATTTTATGTCATGAAATGGCGGTGGACACTTTTGAAGAACACTGAAAAACCAATGACTATAATTTTATTTTTTTTTAAATTCGATTTTTCAGCTGAAATTCATAAAAAAATTATACGTCTATTCCTTTGATAGCAAAGTATCAAGAGGAAAAATCACCATTCGAAAATTTTGGATTTCACTATAATAAAGTGTTTTCACAGAAATCTCAAGAATGGCTCGAGATAAAAATCTTAAAAGTTTTTTGAATTATTTTCATTCGATGTCTAATCGATCTCTTCAATATGAATCGAAAAGGCCGCGGGGGCAGATTTAACATTGAAACCCGGCTACACCCTTTCAATTCAAACCGATGTGAAATTAGCAGCCAAAATCTGGCAGCCAATTTCCGAATGTGCCCGAACGATCAGTGGCGTCGTGAACTAGGTCTCCCAACTATATATGACGAAATCGAAGAATCTTCCGTGCTTGAATGATAACTATGTTGTTCATATTTCATCGGAATGAACGGTATACGTAGATAACCGGTTCTGTATCTGAGTGAAACCTTTGAAACAAATATGTCGTATTTGGTATTATAAAAAACATTATTTTAACAAGGAAGACGATGAAAAGCCACCTTGAGACTCATGAAGTGTATTGAGTTTAATATAAGGAATCTACGTTATGGCGGAAAATCCCTTCGGCCCCGTCGAAGGGGGTGAAAATGCCCCCCAAAGTACGAAAAAAAATCATTTAAATATGAAGACGATGAAAAGCCACGTTGAAACTCATACAGTGTATTGAGTTTAATATAAGAAATCTACGTTATGAAGGAAAATCCCTTCGGCCCCGTCGAAGGGGGTGAAAATGCCCCCCAAAGTACAAAAAAATTCATTTAAATATGAAGACGATGAAAAGCCACGTTGAAACTCATACAGTGTATTGAGTTCAATATAAGGAATCTACGTTATGGAGGAAAATCCCTTCGGCCCCGTCGAAGGGGGTGAAAATGCCCCCCAAAGTAAGAAAAAATTCATTTAAATATGAAGACGATGGGGGGCATTTTCACCCCCTTCGACGGGGCCGAAGGGATTTTCCTCCATAACGTAGATTCCTTATATTGAACTCAATATACTGTATGAGTTTCAACGTGGCTTTTCATCGTCTTCATATTCAAATGAATTTTTTTGTACTTTGGGGGGCATTTTCACCCCCTTCGACGGTGCCGAAGAGATTTTCCTTCATAACGTAGATTCCTTATATTGAACTCAATACACTGTATGAGTTTCAACGTAGATTTTTATCGTCTTCATATTTAAATGAATTTTTTCGTACTTTGGGGGGCATTTTCATCCCCTTCGACAGGGCCGAAGGGATTTTCCTTCATAATGTAGTTTCCTTATATCGAAGTCAATACACTGTTTGAATTTCAACGTGGCTTTTCATCGTCTTTATATTCAAATGAATTTTTTCGTACTTTGGGGGGCATTTTCACCCCCTTCGACGGAGCCGAAGGGATTTTCCTCCATAACGTAGATTCCTTATATTAAACTCAATACACTGTATGAGTTTCAACGTGGCTTTTCATCGTCTTCATATTTAAATGAATTTTTTCGTACTTTGGGGGGCATTTTCAGCCCCTTCGACGGGGCCGAAGGGATTTTCCACCATAACGTAGATTCCTTATTTAAAACTCAATACACTGTATGAGTTTCAACGTGGCTTTTCATCGTCTTCAAATTTTAAAGAATTTTTTCGTACTTTGGGGGGCATTCTCACCCCCTTCGACGGGGCCGAAGGGATTTTCCTTCATAAAGTAGATTCCTTATATTAAACTCAATACACTGTATAAGTTTCAACGTGGCTTTTTATCGTCTTCATATTTTAATGAATTTTTTCGTACTTTGGGGGGCATTTTCACCCCCTTCGACGGGGCCGAAGAGATTTTCCTTCATAACGTAGATTCCTTATATTAAACACAATACACTGTATGAGTTTCAACGTGGCTTTTCATCGACTTCATATTTAAATGAATTTTTTCGTACTTTGGGGGGCATTTTCACCCCCTTCGACGGGGCCGAAGGGATTTTCCTCCATAACGTAGATTCCTTATATTGAACTCAATACACTGTATGAGTTTCAACGTGGCTTTTCATCGTCTTCAAATTTAAATTAATTTTTTCGTACTTTGGGGGGCATTTTCACCCCCTTCGACGGGGCCGAAGGGATTTTCCTCCATAACGTAGATTCCTTATATCAAACCCAATACACTTCATGAGTCTCAAGGTGGCTTTTCATCGTCTTCATATTTAAATGAATTTTTTTGTACTTTGGGGGGCATTTTCACCCCCTTCGACGGGGCCGAAGGGATTTTCCTCCATAATGTGGTTTCCTTATATAGAAGTCAATACACTGTATGACTTTCAACGTGGCTTTTCATCGTCTTCATATTCAAATGAATTTTTTCGTAATTTGGGGGGCATTTTCACCCCTATTGACGGGGCCGAAGAAATTTTCCTTCATAACGTAGATTCCTTATATTAAACTCAATACACTGTATGAGTTTCAACGTGGCTTTTCATCGACTTCATATTTAAATGAATTTTTTCGTACTTTGGGGGGCATTTTCACCCCCTTCGACGGGGCCGAAGGGATTTTCCTCCATAACGTAGATTCCTTATATTAAACTCAATATACTGTATGAGTTTCAACGTGGCTTTTCATCATCTTCATATTTAAATGAATTTTTTCGTACTTTGGGGGGCATTTTCACCTCCTGCGACGGGGCCGTAGGGATTTTCCTTCATAACGTAGATTCCTTATATTGAACTCAATACACTGTATGAGTTTCAACGTGTCTTTTCATCGTCTTCATATTTAAATGAATTTTTTCGTACTTTGGGGGGCATTTTCACCCCCTTCGACGGGGCCGAAGGGATTTTCCTTCATAACGTAGATTTCATATATTAAACTCAACACACTGTATGAGTTTCAATGTGGCTTTTCATCGTCTTCATATTTAAATGAATTTTTTTGTACTTTGGAGGGCATTTTCACCCCCTTCGACGGGGCCGAAGGGATTTTCCGCCATAACGTAGATTCCTTATATTAAACTCAATATACTTCATGAGTCTCAAGGTGGCTTCTCATCGTCTTCCTTGTTAAAATAATGTTTTTTATAATACCAAATACGACATATTTCTTTCAAAGGTTTCACTCAGATACAGAACCGGTTATCTACGTATTCCGTTAATTCCGATGAAATATGAACAACATAGTTATCATTCAAGCACGGAAGATTCTTCGATTTCGTCATATATAGTTGGGAGACCTAGTTCACGACGCCACTGATCGTTCGGGCACATTCGGAAATTGGCTGCCAGATTTTGGCTGCTAATTTCACATCGGTTCAATTCAACACCCCGTATCTCTGAAACAATGCGTCAGAGACCCATTATATTATAAAATCATCTGAGGATTAAGGTCCCGAACTTACGGTACCTACCTTATTCTGAAACATACTGCACCTATACAGTGTGGAACAGCCAAATGGAATAAATTCTATAACGAATAAATGATAGCGTGTTGGGAAAAACGCTTGGACAAGGCGATTTGTATTTTTAGATGCGCATTTTTTTCCAAAAAAATAATGATATAGGCCATAGGGTGTATTATGTGACAGTGGCCGATACCAAATTTCTTATTTTAAATAAAACCCTGTATATTATTAGTTTTTTGGATTCTTCTAGACAAAATTCATGTACAATGTCCCATACCTATCTTCAACTGTTTCGGAAATATTGAGTGTTTTCAGATGTATTACAAAAATTAACATTAAAAAAAAGAAAATTATTTTATTTCACAAATAATGTAAAAAAACAAAAAACATTAATTTCAATGTAAGAGATGTACCTATTGAGTGTAATGTAGCGTATTTGTGAAATAAAATAATTCTATTTTTTTATGTTAATTTTTGTAATATGTACATCTAAAAACACTTAATATTTTCGAAACAGTTGAAGATAGGTATGGGTCATTGTACATGAATTATGTCTAGAATTTTCTGAAGAATCCAATAAAATGCATTCAAAATGAGAAAGTTGGTATCGGCCACTGTCACATGACACACCCTATATCATTATTCTTTTCGAAAAAAATGCGCATCTGAAAATATAAATCGACGTGTCCAAGCGTTTTTCCCAACACGCTCTCATTTATTCGTTATAGAACTTATTCCATTTGGCTGTTCCACACTGTATGGACAATTAATATCATTGTTTAAGGATCCTTAAACAATGTTAATATCTATTGGATTTTGTTCTCTAATCTCGAAATATAGAAGGAACCATTGTATCTTCCCATATTTCGTTTTTTAAAACTGCGAAACTCCCAGAGAGTGTTAATACTTGAATGAAATTATAAGTGACCGTTAATTCCTGAGTGAAGGTTTTTCTTGCTCTCATTTCAGTCGAGTTCCAGTTGGCATTGTTATTTCCAGTATGAATTGGTGGAAGGGGGAACCCCTGAACTTCTCTGTTATAGCAGATTTGAGATCATTATTCTCGGAAATTTTACAACAAAATTTGATGTATAAACCAAATCAGAAAGGGCTGGATACTAACATTGCATTATTAAGTGAGTATTCAGGAAGTACTACCAATACCAAGTTTAAAATGAGGAAAAAGTGGTGAAAAATATACGAACTGATATGATGGAACCATTGCAACCGTGTTCTCCAGTTCCATATGCCTCTATATTATTTTCATTGAAACGAAAAATTTTAATAACTAAAGGGTTTTCCAATAAGAGGTGTTATTTTGATACTCAAAAATGTCATTTTTCAATATAAATGATCGGATGTTTATTTCATTATAAAGAAGGGGCTTTGCCGTTAATAGTGGAAAATAACATCAGGCAAATGACCACCATGACCACGCTTACAGGACCATATCCTATTGATGAAATTTTCCATAACCAAATCGCAAAGTGGCTGCCCTATGTTCTCGATAGCCTTACGAATTCTATCTTGGAGGTCTTGAATTGACGTTGGGCTATTGGCGTAGACCTTCTCTTTCACGTGGCCCCAAAGGAAGAAGTCGTAAGGTGTTAAATCACAAGATATCGGTGGCCAATTGTGATCAATTCTTCGAGAGATAACACGGTCCGGAAACTTTTTCCGCAAAAGATCAATGGTTTCGTAGCTTGTGTGGCACGTAGCACCGCCTTGTTGAAAGTAAACGTTGTCCAGATCAATAATATCCAATTTCGGCCATAAAAAATCATTAATCATCTCTTGATAGCGCAATCCATTAAGGGTACGTCCGCATAGGCAGGAGGCTTGCTGTACGCGATGTGCCGCACTACTCACATGGTCCTATCTGGTCGCTTAGCTACTATCCAAGTAAACATCTAGGCGCTAAGCAAGCATCCTGCCTATGCGGACGCAGCCTAACTGTTGCTTCAACACTTTCGGCTACAGCAGCAATATTCTGGGCTGTTATTGAGCGACGTGCACGGGATTTATTCTTCACATCACTAACTGGTCCCAACAGTTCGAATTTTTCCACCAATTTCTTTATTGCGGTCCGACAAGTGCATCACGACTACCCAAAAATGTTTGAGTTTTACGAACCGTCTCTGCCAAATTTTCACCATGGCAACTCGTGTTGCTCTACGCTCCCCCAATTGGCGATTTTTTGTACGGAAGTCAAAGGACCGGCAGTGATTAAATTTAACTAGGTTGCTGTGGAATTTCTTTGTTCGTCGTTGCCGACACTTGGTCGCGAGAGAAATGTTGCAGCTGAGTGTGAATGCTCACTGCCTTCGATACTGCTGCAGAAGTATTTAGGGAATTATTGTTGACAACGCGAGTAGCAGTAGGAAGGGCCGAGTATAATTGAGGCTTTAAATCATTGGGTACATCTAAACTTGCACTGAACGCAATAATTTTTCTCCAGTTCCGTTGAGTCTGCTGTCTTTACAATGACTGCAATTATGGCAAAAATGCTAACAAAAATAAATTATTTTGGCGCTCAACCAGCACAAGGAAGAATATTAGTTTTCATATTATTAGAAGAAATGATCGGGGAAACAGTCAAATATTTTCATGTTCTATTAGGAATGAACTGCACCAGAATTCGATAAAAACCACTGGTACACGTTTTTAGTTGCATTTGTACGCATAGGTACGTTGTATTCATGGACATTTGCATCTGATATGAACCCACATAGGACTCTGGTTGCACAAATTAGTGATTTTCCCACTTTTGACTTCTTTCCTTGTTGTAATCTTTTTTTTATCACGTACTTACTTACTTTAACATGTAGACTAATAAGAGTGATATTGTCTTCCAGATGCAATGGAATCAGGACTGTTCCAAATATATAATGGCTCCATTTGGGGCACCGCTATAGTTATTGATAGAGAAAAAGGTATTCTTCTAACAAATGCTCATGTTGTGGTATGTATTCTTCCAAAATTAATATTATGCATTTCGATTAATGTTAGTTGTTTTAGGAACATTCATCGAAACACCTTACTCTACATCAAAGAGATAGGAGCATTCCTTGCGAAATTATTTTCTCATGTCCAGCTGACCATCCTATAGATATTGCTGTTTTGAAAGCTACAGAGCCATTAGAAAAGCATTGCCGGTCAATTTCTTTTTCGGATGGGGTGGTTGCCTGTGGTAAATATTTAATGCACTCTTGAGTATTGGATATCAATTTATTGAATATAATAAGTATTCGTTTGTACAAAAATCCCTCTTTGCTTAAGAAAGTGCTAAGACATGATGCTTGTTCTTAACGCACCACCCAGACGTAGACGGGACAATCTTCTCTGCCCATATTACCTGGAGAGTATTATTTGACATTGGCACGCGTAGTTATTCATGAAAAAACATTTTTAGGCATATTAAACGCAATGGAAAGGTTTAACAAAAGTAGATTGGGGTTTCTGCGCATTTTTAACAAGAACAAAAATGTGACCTATATTTAGAGCATCTAGCGACCGTCCCATTTTCAGATATTAGCAAAAGTAAAAGCACATTCTTGCAGGAAATTTTGTCTACTTCAATTTTGTACTGAATGGCCTTTTCGCTAAAATGCTTTGTTCAAGAGTTATAAGCAACAAATTGGAAAAAGTCCGAAATTTTTGAGAGTTCTTGCATTTCCTGAAGTTGAGGGGCAAACCTCAAATTTGGATTCAGCGATCCAAAATACATGTAGAACCTTTGAAAAAAAAAACTTCCTGAAAACAAGTTGATCGAACCTTAATTTGCTGGACTAGAGAACGAGCCCGTGTGGGGTTGCTAGTCCTCCATCGGGCGCCTCCCCAGGTGGCGGATAGGGGAACGCCTCCTAGATATAGGTGGTACCGAGGAAATAAAATACTCGGGGTGGACCAAAACTAGCACCTGATGAAAGGCAGCAGTTTCATCAGTACCAAAGCATGGCGTAGAAAGATAAACTTCTCAAAACGGTGTGTAACTTGGACGCGAAAAGCGCAGCTGAAGCAGCCTTACCGGTTTTCGCACTGCGGTGTAGAAAGGAAACGGAACTCCTACTACACTACACTACTTCCAAATCATCCAAATGACTAGTACAAACAGAACCACGGCCCTCAGTCCGGGGCACCCCTTAGGTGGAGAGAGGGTGCTGAGAATCACCCCGTCAAACATAATCAAACACCAAATATATAACAAAACAACACGAATTGCCACGTGGAATGTGCGCAGTTTATACATGGCCGGAAAACTCGCCAACGTTGATGCAGAGATGAATAGACTACAAATGAAAATATTAGGCCTTAGCGAAGTCCGATGGCCCGGCTCAGGAAAACAAAAAACCAAACATGGTGTCATATATTATTCTGGAGGTAATGATCCTCAACACCGTTATGGGGTGGCCATCATGATCACGTCCGAATTAGAAAAATCTGTTGAGAATTTCATCCCGTTAGGAGAACGAGTCATGCTACTAAAGCTAAAAACCTCTCACCGTGTTCTGAATATCATAGAGGCATATGCACCAACCAATGATAAAACGGATGACATGGTTCAAGACTTTTACGCCGAACTCGAAGAAGCCTTGAAATTAACAAAAAATGGTGAGATTACAATAATTCTTGGAGATTTTAATGCAAAGATCGAGTCAGGAAATGATGATGTAGATTATGTCGGAAGGTATGGTCTGGGACAACGGAATGAGAGGGGCGATCGACTTGCACAGTTTTGCTCAGAACAACGACTAAGCATTGCCAACACTTTTTTCAAGCTCCACAAAAGACGTTTATACCTACACTTGGCGTTCACCTGCTGATCGAGACGGACATATTGTAAGAAATCAAATAGATTACATTCTCGTAAGACACGAATATAAAAAATTCATTAAATCAGTCAAAACATAATCGGAGCAGACATCAACAGCGACCACAACCCAGTTGTGATGGACATTAAAATACGCCGCTTTGTTAATTCTAAACTGGCCCCACGACGGAAACGTATTGATATAAGGAAACTCGAGAATCTTGCAGAAAGAACACAAATCAGTCAAAAACTTGAAAACAGGTTGAAAGAAGTTGAGAGATCTATAACCAACGAATCAGATGAAGACATTGAGTCTTCATGGGAAGCTCTGAAGAAAGCGTTAACTACGACCCAGGAGACCGATATTGGATTTACAAATAACATCAAAAAACAGGGGTGGATGACTGATGAAATCCTCACACTTATGAATGAACGAAGAGAACAAAAACACAAACACAGATAAATATGATGAAATTAACAGGCTCATTCGTGCGAAATGCAGACAAGCCAAAGAATCATGGCTGGCGAACAAATGCACGAAAATAGAAATACTTCAGAAGAAGCACGATCTCTTTAACTTACACAAGAATATCAAAGAGCTTACAGGCAGGCAGCAGGGAGGTCATAGTGGAATATTAAGAGGCTCCAACAATGAAGTTCTTATAGGAGTAGACGAGAAACTAAAAAGGTGGAAAGAATATACCAAAAATCTCTTTAGTGACATGAGACCAGACTCACCCCCTGATATATACGAAATCAACGAAAGGGCTCCCGAATTTACAAAAGAAGAGGTCAAATATGCCATTAAACTACAAAAGAACAGAAGAGCAGTTGGTCCTGACAACGTGCATGCGGAAACCTTTAAACTAGCAGCTGCCGAGGACGGGGTTGGTCTAAATCTCATTACTACTGTATTTAACCGAATGTACAGAGTCGGAAAAATACCCACAGACTGGCTGAGATCTACCTTGTTACTTTGCCAAAGAAGAACAAGGCATCACAATGTGACGAATACCGCATGATCAGTTTGATGTCCCACGCCTTAAAGATATTCTTGCGGATCATTCATACCCGTATATATAAAAAGTGTGAGTCCGTAATTGATCGCTCGCAATTTGGCTTTAGGAATGGAACGGGTACCCGAGAAGCTCTTTTCTCTTTGAATGTGCTGACTCAGAGATGTAGGGACATGAATGTCGATGTATTCGCATGCTTTATTGATTATAAAAAGGCTTTTGATTGTGTGTCACATCAAAAAATGATCAACATCCTAAAATCAACCGGGATCGATGCTCAAGATCTAAAGATCATTACTGAACTTTATTGGCACCAAACAGCAACAGTCAAAATCGAAGGGTCCACATCGGAAGAGATAGCAATAAGAAGAGGCGTGCGACAAGGATGTGTACTATCCCCACTATTGTTTAATCTCTACTCTGAGGCAATATTCATCGAAGCCCTCCAGAATTCAACTGCAGGCATAAAGATCAATGGAATCAATATAAGTAACCTTCGATACGCAGATGATACGGTCGTGATATCCAGCAGTATAACAGAGCTTCAATCCCTTATGGACCTTATTGTGGAATATAGTGAGAACTTTGGGCTTTATATGAATACATCCAAGACCAAACTGCTGGTATTCTCAAAATCACCAAGACCCGTTACTCTAGTGATCAACGGAGAGAACATTACACAAGTGCCATCTATAAAATACTTGGGTACACTCGTCAACCAGCAATGCGACCCAAAGACCGAAATAGGATCAAGAATTGCGCAAGCACGGAAAATTCTGAATAACATGGGGACACTTCTGGCAATCCGGGACCTCAATCTAGACCTCCGGATCAGATTACTTCGCTGCTACATCTTCCCTGTCCTTCTATACGGGTGTGAGAGCTGGACCATTGATGCAGCCACAGAGAAGAGAATCGATGCGTTCGAAATGTACGCCTACAGGCGAATGCTGCGGATTTCTTGGACGGCACATAAGACAAACATAGAGGTTATGCAGCAAATGGGTAAACACAAAGAACTCCTCACGACAATCAAGGAGAGAAAGCTGCAGTACCTAGGACATATCATGAGAGGCGAACGATATGAGATTCTCCGCCTGATAATAGAAGGAAAGATCCAAGGAAAACGGTCTGTCGGCCGTAGACAAAATTCATGGCTGAGGGACTTACGTAGATGGTTCGGGCAGACATCCATAGAAATTTTCAGAGCTGCGTTTCCCGCACAACAATAGCCATTTGGATCGCCAACCTTCGTAGGGAGACGGCGTCCTAAGAAGAAGAGAACGAGCGCTCAAAAAGGGGTTAAAAACCTTAGATTATTTACACCAAGATAGAGCATAGTGAGAGAGAAAACGTGGCCGAAATAAGATAGCAATATGTTTATTATTTTCGTCAAAATCAAAACACATTCCCGCAGCTCCCTATTGGTGGCTTTCTACCACGTGACCTGGACGTGCGAATGAATTTCATTATGGCCGCCTTCTTTGACAGCTGATGCTTAGGTGCAACAAGTTCAAACTCATCGTTTTGAGTTAACCAAGTGATTTTTGTAGTGAAAACGAGGTTGGACAATAATTATTTGCTGTATTAAGCTGAAAAATGGTTAATTCCTGTGTGATATGTAAAAAAAGCACCAGTAAAGACTGCGGGCGATCCATACATCGGTAAGTAAACACAACAAATAATAATTTACCATAGGCGTAGCTAGGAATACCTAGCTCTCAATATAAGCATATTGTAAACTTATTTTAAAAGCATTTTCTTTTAATAGAATGCCTAGTGATAATGCCAGACGGAAATTATGGATGGATCAATTAAATTTGGGAAATACAAAATTAGCGAAGGAGGTATATGTTTGTTCTGACCATTTTTCTGATGAAGACTTCCTATATAAATCAGCAAAAAGATTTTTGAAAACTGAAGCTATTCCGTCCAGGATTTCGTCATCGATTCATTGGTAAGTCTATTGAATATTATTAGGGTGTTTTATTCAAATTTGATTTGGATAATATGAACATCTAAATATAATATTTCTAATTTCAGTTCCAGTAGCACATCTCCAGATGAAAGGCCTGTGACTCCAGAACCATTAGATACTAATAAGCTAGGTAGTGTCAGGGAATCCTCAAAACTGAGTAATTCTGAACTATCCAGAACTTTAACAGCTAGTGATTTGTCTGCTACACTGACTACTTCAGATTTATCTGCTACATTGACTGCTTCAGATTTATCTGATACATTAACCGCTTCAGATTTATCTGCTTTTTTGACCGATACAGAATCCTCTGGTGCTTTGACAGTTTCAGAATTGTCCGGTACTATGACAGCTTCAGAATCGTCAAGCAACTTGGTATCCTCGGAAGTATTAACAGTAGCACATCCAACTACGTAAGTTTTACTTAATTTTATATTTATAATATTGCAAAATATATTCTGGTTCATTATATAAAACCTTCTTATTTCAGTTCTGAAGCTAAAAGTTCTGTACCAAGACCAAGAAAAAGAAAATGTTTTGTTGGTGATGTAAGGGATGAAGATTTCAGGACACCAAAACAAGGAAAATTTGCCTTCTCCCTTGCTAAACGAAAAATTGCAGAACAGAAAAAGAAACTGAAAGCATTGAGGATGAAGAACAGAAGACTGCAACAGAAAATTTCAGATATTTCAGGACTACTGAATAATTTGAGGGAAATGAACCTTATATCCGATAATGCTCAAGATTATATAGAGGTAAGTAAGATTCAGCTTTGCATATATTTGTGGAATGTAATTATTTTCAATATTTCAGGCATCGTTACCAGGTCCTAGTAGAGATATGGTAAATAGACTCATAAGGGGATCAAAAAATCAGAAATTTACACCTTCTCTACGAGCATTTGCCCTATCATTACATTTTTACTCGCCTAGGGCCTATAATTATGTTAGGGAAAAATTCAATAATTCACTTCCACACCCAAAGACTATTTCTAAGTGGTATCAGACCATCGATGGAACTCCTGGCTTCACAACTGAAGCCCTCAGTGCATTGAAGAACAAAGTGCAGCAGTCTGCGGGAGAACAAATTTATTGCAATCTGGTGATTGACGAGATGGCCATTAGAAAAAAAATCGAATTTATTGCTGGTAAATTTTATGGATCAATAAGTTTTGGAGAAAAACCTGAAGTGGATACTTTACCAGAAGCTAAGGAAGCACTTGTGTTTTTAGTTACCTGCATCAATGGTCACTGGAAAATTCCAGTAGGCTATTTTTTGATAGATGGATTATCAAGCAGAGAAAGAGCCAATTTGGTAATTAACTGTCTGGAGTTTTTGAATGAAGTAAATTTGAGAATAACTTCTGTTACTTTTGATGGAGCAGCTTCGAATTTGAATATGGCGAGTCATTTGGGTGCTGATTTTTCGAATCCTCAATCATTGAAGACTCACTTTGAACATCCAGTCACCAAAGAGAAGGTATTAATTTTTCTTGACCCTTGTCACATGCTCAAACTCTTGAGGAATTGTTTAGGAGACAGTAAGATTTTGAAAACAAAAAATGATAAATTAATCAAATGGACCTATCTTGAAGAACTTGTGAATCTCCAAGACACAGAAGGATTGAATGCAGCAACGAAGATAAGAAAACGTCATTTACATTTTGTGAAAGAAAAAATGAGAGTGAAGATTGCTGCGCAGACATTCAGCAGGAGTGTGTCGGATGCTCTTAAATTCCTTGAGTTTGATTTGAAATTGACAAATTTTAAAGGTGCTGAAGAGACTGCAAATTTCTGTCTCTTAGTTAATGATTTATTTGACATCTTGAACTCAAGAAATAAATTCTCTCCATATACATATAAGAGGGCATTATCTTTTGAAAACATTGATTTATACGTGGAAAGGTTTTCTGAAGCAAAAGAATACTTCATGGAACTGACTTTGAATGGAACACCAGTATTATCTTCAAGAAGGAAAACAGGGTTTCTAGGGTTTTTAATATGTATGGAGAGTCTTGAGGAAATATTTAGAATGTATGTGGTGTCAAAAAAATTAGACTTTTTATTGACCTATAAGTTCTCTCAAGACCATCTGGAGGTATTTTTGGTGCTATCAGGAGTCTGAATGGATACAACAACAATCCCACAGCCAGACAATTTCAGTCAGCATATAAAAAGTTGTTGATAGCAAGGGAAGTGAGAGGTGCTGATTCTGGAAATGTTGTTAATTTGGACAATACATCAATTCTTCATGTTTCGTCATATAAAAAAATAACAATAAATGATCATAAGGAGGACTTGGAGGAGACTGAAGAGTATAAAAATTTGTGTGCAGCGTTAAATGATCATGATTACTTTGGTTCTTCAGGATGGCAATTATCTTCATATATACAGGATGTTTTAATTTATATAGCAGGATTCGTTGTCAAGTCATTGAAAAAATGTATCACTTGCTCAAAATGTCTTGATATGTTGGAGACTTGTGAAACATATTCATTTCTACAGAAAAGAAAAACGTATGGCAATTTATTCAAGGCATCCAAATTTGTCATTAAGATATGCACACAAGCAGAAAAAACAATAAGATATATGATTTCTAACAACCCTAATATTTTGAGTACAAAGTCTGAAAATTTAATCAATAAGTTGATTCATAATTGTATTGTCTGTTTACCAGATGATGTTTTGAATGCATTTGGCAATCATGTATTTGATGAAGGGTTTCTAGAAAGTCATGAATTGCCTTTGATAAAACTGATATTGAAAAGATATTTCACTATAAGAATTCACCACGAGACAAGAAAAATGAGCGATCAAGTGGTGAATCGAGTAAGAAGCATGCTCACACATCTGATTTTGTATCAGAATCAATAAGTTTTTTTTTATCTTTACAATTGTTAGTTTTAAGTTTTAGGGTGATCAGGGTGTATAAAACACTCTTTTTGATTGTGTACTTTTCGATCCTGTTTGGATTCAATTACCAAGGACTATAGCAGTAGTAGATATGGATTCTTAGTTATTTTATTATAAACATTTCTGAAGAATCGATTATCAGTATATTTTAGTTACCTATCGTATTTCTTCAAATCATTATTGTAAAAATCATTTATTTTATGTTACATGTTATTTTTTATGGAAGTTATTAATACATCCTTGCTTGATAATCAATCCTGATTATGCAGGCTTTCAAGTTTCAATTGCTATTCCACTATAAATACTGATTCTCCGTCCATTCCATTGCAAAACTCACAAAATTCCAATCATCTATCTTATATAGTGGAACAAAACTATACATTCATAATATCATTTGCTCTCAAAGGTGCAGGTAATGGATGGACAAGGTTTCAGTAAGTAAGTAAGGCCTATTACAGCATTAATGAGAACTGATATGATTATACTTCACACTTGATGTAAAACTGACCTATCTAATACATTTTCATGTCGAACTGGATCAATAAATTTATTGTTATTTTTGTTATTCAATTTAACATAGTATTCAGGTGTAATACCCTTAAATTTCAAACCTTTGCAGTCAAATGAGCTCCATTTGTAATAACATGGTGGTCCCCAATAAAAATCTGGACTCACCTCAGAACAAGATATCAAGCTGTGTTAAAATCCAAATTTAGATACAGCATCATCTTGTATGGTAATAACCTACCATGCAGCCTTATTGAAAAGTGACCTGAATAGATGTATTCGATATAATAGGATTGTTAATAAAATCATTGATAATGATATAACATTCAATTGTATAGGTATTTGTAATTATTAAAACCAGAACAACAATATTTGAATATCATATTTGCTATTTCAAATCTCTTTTCATATTGAATTTTTTTCGAATCGAAAATATGCCTGCACTATAAAAATTCTGCGTATAACAATGATTTAGAATAAGATGAAAACATCGGGAAGGTTAACAAAATTCATAAAAATAATGACATTAATTATGCATCCAATGAAATAATAATTAAAGATTCGATAACCTTTGAAGGATTTATTTCTATTCTTAACAAATTTTTAGATCCACGCCACTGACTTCTATTTACGACAACACACTTTGTTTGTAAACAAACAGTGTTTATTATGGGAACAAAACATTCAGTTCATCTAGTAAGGGATTGCTCCATCTTGTTGTAAATAATCTAAGTTAAAAACTTTATCGTTATTGAAATAAAATTCAATGCTGCATATTGGGATACTCACAAGTCATTAAAAATTTTTGTTCCTCAATATCTCAGACAAAACGAAATCAATCTAAATGAAATGCTGCAGCCACATGCAAGATGCTTATTATGAGTCTCATGCAAAATTTTGTGGCCATAGTGTACACAGAACCATAGGAAATTCAAATGGAATATTGAAAATAAGAAACTTGAACTTAAAATTTTCAAAAAAGATATCCGATTCGAGCAGAAAAATTAATTTTTTGTATGAAGAATGATATACTGAATTTTAATGCAAAATTTTGTGGCAATAGTGTTAACAGAACTATAAAAAATTTGATAGGAATATTGAAACGAAGAATCTTTATATTCCATAACGGGATATCCGATTCGGGTGAAATTTCTTTTGTGCATGAAGACTGATATAAGTTCTTAGTTTTTAGGCAAAATTTTGTGGCCATAGTGTCAACAAAACCTTTGAAAATTCAATTGGAATATTGAAAAGAAGAATCTTTATATTTCCTTAACAAGATATCAGATTCGAGTGGAATTTATTTTGTGAATGAATATTTCATATTCTGAATAATCTTCAGAATATATTTCCCATTGTGCTGAGATTCTGCATTTATATACAGTGTGTTTGGTCATGACTTAGCGATAATTTAAGGACATCAAATATATCTAATTTATTGACAAAAACACCCAAATTTGGAAGTTTACCTCTTAGTTTTGAAGTAGCCCCCATTTTAAATTTACTTTTTTATTTTCGTTGACCGTTTACAAATAATATCGATTTCTTTGGACATAAAAGTAATACAGATGTGAAAAAAATGTTTTTTGAAAGATGATACTACCACCTTTTATTGAAGTATAACAATTTGAAAACATTTAACTTGAAAAAGCCATAAAAATTTTTTTTTAAAAAGTTTTAGTAAAAATATGTACTCATTTTCATAGTAAATTAGGAATAGTACAAGAACTAGCACATTGAAGTATAATTTTTTTTTCAACGATTTAACACGCAAAGATATTAGCTACAAAACAACTTTTACATCATTTCTGTAAGTTACATAATTTGAGAGTTATTGCTGTTCGAACATGATCACTACGAGAGCAAAAGACACAAGACAGGTCGTCATGAAGGCCACTGCCTCTCTACAGAGCAGAGGCGGCCGTTTTGAGCAATTTTATGATTAATTTGTTTGTTTTGTCATTAAAATTATCGAAAGTACAGTACTGAGGTTTTTTTTCATTTTATCAATTTTCATAAGGCTCATATTCGAACAGCAATTACTTTCTAAATATGTAACTTACAGAAATTATGTTGGTATCGTTTTGTAGCTTATATCCTTGCGTGTTAGCTCATTCAGAAAAAATTATACTTCAATGTGCTAGTTCTTGTACTATTGCGAATTTACTAAGAAAATCAGTACATTTTTTTACTGAAATTTTTTAAAGAATTTTTTTATAACATTTTTAAGTTATATGTTTTCATATTGTATCACTTTAATAAAAGGCGGTAGTATCATCTTTCAAAAAACATTTTTTTCACATCTGTAGAACCTTTATGTCCAAAGAAATCGACATTATTTGGAAGGGTCAACGAAAATAAAAAAGTAAATTTAAAATGGGGTCTACTCCAAAACTAAGGGGGTGAACTTTCAAATTTGGGTGTTTTTGTCGATAAAATTAGGTATATTTGAAGCCCTTAAATTATCGCTAAGTGATGACCAAACACACTGTATACGGTATCAATCTCAAGTCCCATAAAATTTTGAGGTAGAAGTCTTATAGCTCCACCACTGAACTAGCACTCTAAAGCTCCTGCTCAGGGCTTTTCTCAAAGTTTTTCATTTAGTACAGACCTGGTTGGTTGCTATGTGGAAAAACTTGGGAAGAACTGTGAGGAATTGGGTATAACAAAGAGTTAAATTTTCACGTTAAAATTTAAATATAGAATCCTAATTACGGAAAAAAACTACAGTGCTGAACCACTGGTTATAAAAATTGAGTTATTATTATTAGTTTGCTTTTGAAAATGTATTTTTTCTGCTCCTTCATTTCCCGCCGATTATTAGGTACGCTCAAACAAACGAAACTTTCTCCATTATATCTACCTCTCACTCTGGAAGCTCACGTTCAATTGCCTGGAGAGTATATTATATTATAGTGTTATAATTTTTCTACCTTAGTTGTTTTTTTTGCATATGATGAATTTGTTCTTGTTATATTCAAGGAGATACAGTCTATGGTGCTGGCTTCCCAATATTCCCGAAAGAATCAAACTCTGGCGTAACCGTAACAAAAGGATATGTAAGTCATGTTCATCCTCATATGATCAAAACAACTTGTAGCATTCATCCTGGAGCAAGCGGTGGTGCTATTTTGGACGAAACAGGAAAATTAGTAGCCATAATCGTTTGCAACGCTAAAACCTCTGACCCTATCAATATGATCTACTCAAGAGTGAACATGAACATTCCTGCGAAATTACTACAGCCAATTCTACGAGATTATATGCTAATGAAGGTATGGGACCATATTGATTTCATTGTATTATCTCGAGACATTTTGACACCGTCAAGGATTGAGTACTTAGCTTGTTTTACTAGGACGTTCAATATACATACAAGTAAGCCTACATAGAAAACAACCGATTTTTGTCAGAATTACTATTTATTCTTCAAGATTGCGATGCCTTTTGAATAGTATCTAAGATTTGTTAAAGTCCCCAAAATATGCTTCAGTTTCCCATTTGACTTTTTCGTCTATCTGAAATTTCTTTCCCTGGAGAGATCTCTACAAATTTGGAAATAGATAATAATTATTTGGTCTAAATCTGGAGAATGCGGTGGATGAGGAAGCAATTCGAAGCATAGTTCATGGGTTTTTGCCACCATTTTTATGGATTGGTAAACAGGTGCATGTCTTGCGAAAGAAGCATTTTCTTCGATGAATGTGGCCGTTTTTTTCCATTCACCTACATATTTGCGGTCAAATTCATTCAACTCAATACCTTTCTTGAGTTTATAACTCACACCCATCTCCACTGCCAAAGGTCCCATGGAGTTGCACCCATCAATACATGCATGGCCTCGGTGGAAACAGTTCTAAAAACTCTCAAGCATGCCCCCATAACCACACTCTGACATCTATTTATACTTTTCCTCCATAAACTTTGGTCATTTCCTTATACCAAACTTCCACACCGTACCTACATGGCGCATGCTTTAAGCATGCCTCCATTACCACATTCATATACTTCCTTTTCAACCCCCATTCTTTCTCCAATACGCGGCCCAATTGCCCCGCTAGTCTAGCTAGCTTGGCCCTTACATCCGAGAAGTGACCCTCCTCAACCCTTATAGCCAGATATTTCACACTACATACATACCTGATGCCTTTCCCATTCAGCTTAATCTGAGGTGGCCTAGTTGCGGCAAACCTCCCTTTCTTCATAAGGCAGACAGTATTTTGCTCAGACACGCTCACTCCTGCCTGAGCAGCCTATTCACACAGAATAGACATACAGATCCCTCCCCTTCGACTTAAGTCGGAGGCGACATTTTCCTTTTAAAATTCTGAGCAGGTCGTCCGCGATTGCAACGACCTCTATCTCCGCATTTTCAAGCATACTCAAGAGGACATCAATACATACATTCCGCAGGATTGGTCTCGCTATGGAACCCTGTGGACACCCTATCATAAGCATAAGCACCACAAATTCATGCTTTCCAATTATTCTAACCTGTCTCTCCACATTGCCAGTTCCTCACATGTCAGCCTGTTCAGAATATCCCCCACCCTTAGGTGGTCAAATGCACCTTTAAAGTCGACGAGAATACCCAAGACGTATGTTTCCAGGGATTCGCCGACTATCCTTTCAAGCATCTTCCCTGCATCGATAGTTGACTTACCCTTGGTAAAGCCAAACTGTCTCTCAGACATATTCTCAAGTTTACTTTTTAGTCCCTGTACTAGTATTCTCTCCAATACGTTTCCAAGGACTGGCAAGAGACAAATCGGCCTATACGACCCCACCTTAGTCCCGGGTTCATCCAGTGACTTCAGTAGGACGATGACCGATGCCACCCGCCATATCCTAGGAAATACACTCTCACGTATTATTGTGCTGTACATAGATAGCACAAAATCAGGCACACTACGCCATATATGCTTAACCATCTCAGGATGTATTCCATCTATACCAGAGGCTTTCCCATTCTTCTGTCTCCGTATCGCCCCTATCAACCTCACTCTAACCTCACTCTCAGTGAGCTTTATCCCATTTGCGCTAGATACTCTCACTCCTTTGATTTCGGATTGTCCAAAACAATATCGTGTATTTTTTCGATCATTTTCTCGGAAGTCACCTCTTTTGACGACCTGGTCGATCTTCATCAAAAATTCTCGTATGACCACGTCTGAATTCAGCTGCCCACCATTTAACTGTTGCAATAGAAGCTTTTTGATTTCATCATTAATTTTTTCTTTCAAATGAAGGAACCTCATCACTGCCCGGTATTCAACTTTTTCCATTAAAAAAATCACCTTTGAGGTTCGCTTTAGACACTCAAAATAAATGAATTTTTCCGTCGATCTCAAAAATAAAAGGTAATTTTAATGTGTACGAAATTGATCATTAATGACCCATTTAAATGCTCAATTTCTTCTATTTTAATGTGCAATCCTCATGGCAACCGTTCACAAAGTATTCAGAAGCACTACGAGAAATGCCAAACCTCTTCTGGAACATACATAAAAATTTTATTATGTCAAATGTAAGTCTTGTGCATATGATATATTTCAATAAAGAATTCATACACAAATCCTACTGAGATTCACTTGGCGCATCGCCATTGAAACTATAGTTCCAAAAACTTCACCTACATTTTTTTTATTTTCTGGGTGACCCACATTGTTTTTTTTAGATGAAACAGTTCTTCAGAAGCTATCCGCGATAGATGCAAGGATCTGGAATTTTTCATCAAAACTGTGATGACAAAATGAATCGAATAATTTACTACCACTACATGGCATATGTTCATTCTGGATAGGCAGATTCTATGGGGTTCTTCCACATTTAGTCTAGCCTAGTTTCAAAAAATATTCAGACTTGAGGATCCTTTGAGCATAGGGTCTTTCGAACCATTTCATGGATGAGACCAATGTTTTGGAAAACTTTTAATATAAGAATTTAATAAGAATTTAAAATATAAGAATCACATGTTCACTTTAAGGCCAAGTGCAGGTGTTTATTGGAAGCTCCGTGGAATATCGTATCGAACCCACGCTGAGGCTGAGTGATGTTATGCCTGACCACGAAGTACAAGAAGTTTTATTATGTATTTTATTCCTTTGTGAGAAGTTTAAACAGGAACACAAGCACGTAATGTAGAATATTTCATTCAGAATGGTTATATATAGTTACAATTTATGCACGATTAAAATAAAAGAATGTCAACTATCATGCTTGTAAAAATTCTTTTAAAAACTATCCTTTCTCGAATTTGTGGCTGTAGAATTACGATGTTATCGCATAAACCATTGAATTAGGGTTGCCAACTGTGAGCTGTTGAAATAAAGGACAACAACAATTCGAGAACCGGAGACGGGGAAAGGATTATCAAAAAAGTAGAGAATTTTATGGGTGAATAAAAAGCTTTGAAATATGAGTTACCTTTTAGCATTGTTTAAACAATGCTTTTAGACGTCAAGTTTTTTGTGTAAAAAATTGGTTTACTCAGTTTATCCAAGATAAATAATAAAGTTTTACCCTCGGTTTTACCCAAAACTTTATTGAAAAATATGAAAAACATAGTAATTGCAAACACATATGAAATAGATTAATAATGTTAAACATTTCAACTCAAAAACAAACTAAACAATTTGCTTTTTAAATATTATTAATGTTTTGGATGGCTTATCATGGCGTTTGTGATATTGTGGTTACTTGAATGTTTTAATTCATATTTTCGGATTATAAATGGATTATAAAGGAAATTTGCAGTCCTTTGACACCTTTCAAAAGAGTGAAGGACATAGGTTCAGAATAAAGGATTGTCCTTTGAAATAAAGGACGGTTGGCAACCCTACATTGAATATACCTGAACTGACGAGAAGCAGTAGGTAGTTAAATCACTGTTTTTATAGTTGCAAAGTTCTATTTGGTACAAGGTGGAGCATTTTGAAAATTTGGGGACCCAGATGAATGTAATGGCTTCAAAATCAATAGATGTAGATTGGACCCCAAAACTCAAATAATACCTACTCCGGAATTGTTCTCTTCAGAAGTGAATTTAACCGAGTCGTTTAAGACCACTGCCGGCCCAAAACTCGAGAATTACAGACATTTGTACAAGACTATAGCACACTGTTTCTTTCGGAACAAGCGCGCTAAAACTGATTACATTTTTTGTCTAGATTACAGAAATAACCAATCTTCACGCAGCCAGTAACCATTGTTCAAGGAGAACAATGCAGTAATACAGTACTACTACTAGGGCATTCAATACACATAGTGAGCCTAACAAAGAAAACGAATGATTTTTGTTGAAATTTCTATTTCTTTTTCAACATAATCCTCTTTTAGCTGGATTCACTTAGTCCAACGATTTTTCAACACTGTGATGCCTTTTGAATAGAAATCTTTGCCGAAGGCCCGAAATATGCAAATCCACCTCTTCAGTCGTCTCAAATTTCTTTCCTTGGAACCAAAAATTACTTACTTACTAATCTTTGCTTGCAATCTCTTCAAGTTTGGGAAAAGATAATAATAAATATAATTGCTTGGGGCTAAATCTGGAGAAAACGGAAGACGAGGAAGGAATTCGAAGTGTAGTTAATTGATTTTTTGATATCGTTTTAATTGATATGTGAGCTGGTGCATTGTCCCGCAGAAAGAAGCATTTTTGTTCGATAGATGTGGCCATTTTTCAATCGGTCTAATAATGCACAGTAATAGTCGGTATTGATTGTTTCTCCTTTTCTGAATAGCAATATACTGGAATCTCAAAAAAAAGACGTCATAACCTTCTCGACCGATGGTTGAGTCTTTGATCGCTTTAGTGCCATTGCATCCAGTCGTACACATTCTTTTGTCAATTCTTTACATTCTGTTGTGTAGGAGTTTCATCAGTAGTTACAAATCGGCGCAAAAAATCAGTGCGATTACGGTTTGAATGGTCCAAACAATGCTGAGAAGATAAGGATAAGATGATAAAGGTAGATCCACACATTTCAGTGACGTGACGTGTACCGTAGACTAACATTCAGTGATAAAATATATCGAAAAATACAAATGTCTATTTGAATCAGAGGGAAAAGACGTATTGTATTGTATTCAAACATGACCGATATATTGATATTCCGGCGATAACGGAGCACGGCTGTCATGAGAATATTTCAATTTTGTCTAATGTCATATGGGCACCATAGACCTTAAGGTCGCAGTGAACTGTGACCCCTCTTTAAACTATCAATGTCATATGGGATGTATCCAGTCTTCTTCTATTTTCTTCTTCCTCGCCCAAAAGTAAGATCTTCAGAGCAGCAATTCATTTTGCAAGACAATAACATTTACGCCAGATACCCGATCCAAACTGAAAAAGCAAATAGAGCGGACCCAGCCATTACACCGTACGTTGCTGTGTGGACTGTGGATGGAGAAAAATAACGGATTACACTGAAGGCAGTGCAGCACCGTCAGCAAAGATGCCGTCACGTTACGAAAATGTGTGGACATTGTTTAAGGACTTTCCTTAAACAATGGTTTGGATCGACCTTAATACATGTGTCTATTTGAAGCGTATACAAACATGTCCGATGCAATATGATGTTCCGGCGATCACGGTACACTGTAGTGACGAGAATATTTCAATTTTGACAAACGTCATATGGGATTTATCCAGTGTCATCTTTTCTTTTCTTCTTCCTTGTCCAAAAGCAAGATCTTCAGATTAGGTAGCCTTTAATTTCGCAAGACAATAACAGTCACGTCGATACCAGATCCAAACTAAAAACGCGCTTCGATATTTCCTAAATAAACAACTCATGATTAATAAACGGTAATCTTTAGAGAAAAACAATTATGTTGAAGATATAATCACGTTCCTGTTTCTAAAGGAAAGAAAATGCTCAAAAATAATTAGGTATTCTTTATTTTAGAAATGATTACACCCTAGGTGTATGAATTGTATGATATGTTGCCTGCTCTCTACAAAGTTGGCGTTTTAGATCATCGATGAAAAATATTTGACTCATTATTGTGGTGGATTCATCATTGAAATTTTAAATATTCTTGTTAACTGCCTGCCCTGATATTTTGACTGCTAGGTTTGAAAAATTCATATCCTCCTATGCAGTAAGCATTTTGCAGTTTATATTTTTTCAACATGATAGTCGTCCTGAATGTTGCTTCAATAAAAAAAATTCAGTTTCCTGAAATCATTGCACACAAAAAACACTGTTAGTAGAAACAATGGTATAAGCATTGTTTAAGGAGTTTCTCCTTAAACAATGGTATAAGCAGTGAATTAATAATATAGGTACTGTGTTTCCTATTCCTGAATGATTACTATCTTTAATTCAATGCTCATCTTGTTCTTCCTATGCCAATGCCGCCTATTTTTGATTCAATTATAGGACTTATTGATTTTATATAAACATTTAAAAAATTAATAAAATCCTATGTTTGGACCAAGAAAAGCTATAATTAGTGTCAATGAAAGAATACAATTGAAAGAAACCCAACATTTTTTATCAATTAACTATAATATTTGATTAAATTAAATATATTATTGAATAACTACACATTTTGATTGAATGCTTGATTTTGATTCAAATCAACTTCATATTGAAAAAAGGAACAACAGCCGTTGGTTAAATATGATGCTATTGTGAGGAATATCTCACTAAATCGTTTTATAGTACTAAGAGTGTGTTTGAAAGTAGAAATGTTAAAGACTTGATAAAATTTTTACTGAGCTCAAATTCTGTAAGCAGTGAACTACCATTATTAGATTCTTTTTCGTTGGTAAAGTGCATATTCACAGTAAAATGGAAAGCCGTATGACATTATTTACATTCTCATATGAATATGAACGTACTTACTGTTTACCCTGAAATTGGCGAACTAGCGATTCCATTCCCGACTTTGTCAACAACTCTTCCATTTTCCAACTTTTTGTTAGCAGTAACAGTCAGAGAAAACATACAAACTAACAGTGAATACACACAAATGACGCAAACTCACATCAGTAAAAAGTAAATTATTTCTTATTCTGAGGACGCAAATCTCGCGATACACCCTAACCCTACTAAACCCTGCGTTGGTTCCAAACTTCATCTACTATTTTGATTCAATTATAGGCTTCATTAGAATAAATGTAGTTTTTATACCTTTGATGTTCTTAGCTATTGAATGAAATGAATCAATTCATTCAATTATAGGTTGTGTTCAAAGCAAATATAGTTCCCTTTCATTTCAATATTATTCTGATCAATTGATTCAAATACAAGTCTTATTAAACGAATATGTAGTTCTTTTCTTATTTCAAAATTATTACGCCTAAAATTAAATGACAACCGTTATATTAAATTAATTATCTGAATTTAATTACTTCAAAAATAATTTATTGATATAAGATGAAGTTTTATCAGCCAATGGAAACGATGTCAATAAAAGATCTACTATTGCTGTTAGCACAGTATTTTTTGTGTGTATACAAGCTACCCAAAAAAGGCTCGAAAGCTAGAACATTAGTTTTCAGTAGGATGTACTCAAACATTCCCATTGAGTCCTAAGCTCCGAAAGTTATAGGAAAAAAAGGTGCTCGATCGGAGTTTTTTTGTTGTAATCAGCCTTGGAAGGCGGAGAGGCTGAAAAACATTGAAACTCGATAAATGTTGTTTTTCTTCGTTTTTCATTTTTATGGCAAATTAAACTAAAAAATGGGATTTTGAATTGATTTTAATTGAAATTCCTGTGAAACAAATGTAGCTCGTGTAATTTATACAATAATTTTGGTCTCCCCATTGAACATTCGTCAGAATTGCTAGTTGTGAAATTACCTGTTTTGGGATAGAAAATGAAAGGCACGAAATACTTAAAATTACTATTCACTTCAATAATTTTTCAAAATTCTTCTGAAAGTTTTTTACTCAATTCTGATTAGTTGTTGGTTTCCTTCGCGCACACCAGCTCTTTGTAAAATCTCATAAAATCGATTCCAGAAAGATGCAGACCTCATCGAATGGCCTGTGCGTTCTCCAGACCTCAACCCTATCGATTTTTGCATTTGGGCATTTCATAAAGAGCTGGTGTACACAAAGGAAACCAACAACGAAACAGAATTGAGCGAAAAACTCTCAGAAGCGGGATGAAAAATAAAACAAGAAAATTCGAGTAGCTTCAGGCAATTGACAAGTCACTTTTTCGAACGTTTTCGATGATGTATTCAAATTGGAGGAACGGATTTTGGAAAATTATAGAATTAGAATAGAATAGTAATTTTTAGTATTATGGGCCTTTTATTTTCTATAACAAAACAGGTTATTTCACAACTAGCAATTCACCATGAAAATGAAAAAAAAGGAAAACTGATTTCATCGGGTTTCAATGATTTTCAACCTATCCACCTGCCAAGGCTGATTACAATTAAAAAAGTCCGATCAAGTTCCTTCTTTTCTCTATGACTTTCGTAGCTTAGGACTCTGCAAAGTTTTTGAACTTAGCCAAAAGCTAAAAACACCGTTTTTTATTTCTGAATCGAAAATGAATTGGAATGCAGTGGTTGAGCATTTCAAGAGTTGGTCTGAGGATAACGATAAATTGACGTCTGCTATCCTGAAAGGATAATAAGTTTTTCTTTTGGTTCCTTGTGTCGATATACCTACAGGGTGTTTCATCATAAACTGGACAAACATATATATTAGTGTAGAGGACATCGGGAGAATCATTTTTGCCTTATACAATATATCCCGTTTTCGAAACATAATCGAGATACAGGGTGTTAAACGTCATTTTTGAGCAAGATTCTTATGAATGTTGTCAGTTATGTACAACACTTAAAGTAACGGTTTTTAGTCAAATCTCAGTATTTTGGGTCCTCTATTCAGGAAAGTTGACGAACTCCAAAAAAGAATTTACAAAATGGCGGAAAACCTGCAATGTCAAACACAATTTTTTTTACATGTCTACAGCGATAAAAAAATTCCACCCGAAATAGATGAAATTTTGTACAATTGTGCTTCTTCAATTATCAATTACGAATATGAAAACAGAATTGTAAAATATCAAACGGTTTCGTTACTGAAATGATACAAAAAATTGTTTTGAGTTCTAGAGTCAAAATAATTGAATTATTGGTATGTCTAAACATTCTAGATGAATTAATGAAAAAAAATTCAGTGAAACTTAATAGACTCGAACCGACGTAGGTATTAAATAGGGAAATGGGACTGTTCTTAGGATATTAATATTCGTTGCCAGCAACGGTTGTTCGTAATTCATAGAGTTTGAATACTGGCTAAATTATATTCACTGAAATTCAAAATAAATATCATTCAAACTGTATGAACTACGGACTACCGTTGCGTTTGATATTTTACAATTCTGTTTTCATATTCCGTAACTGATAATTGAAAAAGTACAATTGTACAAAATTTCATCCATTTCGGGTGAAATTTTTTTATAGCTGTAGGCATGTAAAAAAAATTGTGTTCGATTTTTGAAAACATTTTTTCACAGAAATTCTTAGAAAATTGTGTTCTTTCAGAAAATGAAATTTAATTTGACAAAAAAAAATTTGAACATTGCAGGTTTTCCGCCATTTTGTAAATTTTTTTCGGAGTTCGTCAACATTTCTGAATAGAGGATTCAAAAATACTGAGATTTGATCAAAAACCGTTACTTACTTTAAGTGTTGTACATAACTGACCACACTCATAAGAATCTTGCTCAAAAATGAAGTTCAACACCCGGCTTATGCTTCGAAAACGTGATATATTGTATAAGGCAACAATGATTCTCCACATGTCCTTTACACGAATAGGACGAATAGGTATATATGTCTGTCCAGGTTATGATGAAACACCCTGTATACTACTGAATTGTGTTATTTTTTCTTTGGAACGATATAATCTTAGACGAAAATGAATGTTTGAGTAAATCCTACTGAAAACTGAAATTCTAGCTCTCAAGCGTTTTTTGGGTAGCTTGGAGTGATTTCAGGAAGCAGAATATTTTTTTTATCGAAGCAACATTCAGAACGACTTCGTTAAAAATTAAAACTGCAAAATACTTACTGCATATACGAGGATATGAATTTTTCAAACCTCGCAGGCGATATACGTTGAAAAAACACTCAAAAAATCATAACTCAACAACTACAAAAAATCGCATTACATACATGAGGTATTTTTGGATAGCCACAGGTCTGAGGAATCTGAAAAAATAATTCATTGACCTCAATAGCCTGGACACCCTGTATAGTGGCATTCTTTGCATCTACGACGTAGTTTCCGTAGTGTAGTGGTTATCACGTGTGCTTCACACGCACAAGGTCCCCGGTTCGATCCCGGGCGGAAACATCGATAGCGTGAGCTTTTTTGATGCCGACGAGCGGTAATTTTTAATAAAATTTATACTAGCAATAATAAGTATATTACTTTTATTTTTCTTACTTTTTACCCTCATCAACTGAGATAAACCAATACACTGCCGAAACTTTAGTTCAAAACTCGAACTGGTACACCAGTTGAAATAGTTGAAAAGAGTACGGGTTTACTATATTATTGATTTGAATGAATTGTAATATTTTTGGGTAAAATGAAATATTGAAAAATCATTAATTGTTTACACATTATAAGAGATCTGCGACCTTTAATATAATTACACCGATGAATAACGAAATGGTGAAAAATTTCAGAATCATCTCTGTTCGTTAAATGAATTTGAACGGTAATTTATTTTTAGTCGAAACTTTGCGAAAAGTGATCCAAGCCACAGTAGAAACCTAATTCTTTGAAAAATAGTTTTTGAAATGTGGGTCAAGTAGTGTTTTGAGGATTACTTGCCCAAAACAACATATGTACCTTATCCTAATATTTACGAACTTGAATTTGTGAATTTCAACAAATAATAAAAATACCCATAATTTTATTTGTTGTTGCTCTATAATAATGATTTTTTGGGCCTTAAACACTTTTGCCCTAAGAGCTTTATATACAGGGTGTTTCCTAAACATGCGGCAAAAATTCAGGGGGTTGTTCCTTGGACTATTTTAAGCATGTTTTGTCCTTTGATGATTTTTGAAAAACCTCTTTGTTTCGAAGATACAGGGCGAACAACATTTTTCATATTTTTAAAATTAATAATAGTTTAAATAAAAATGCATACCGCACTGTGTTTACTAAGTAGGTACAATTTATTTTTAAATGTGGAAGGAAGACTTGCGAAATCGGATCATTGCTGGGTGTAGGTAACTTAATAAGAAATGATCCTGGTGTTTTTGAAAGGGTTCGGCAGTCAATGAGGAGAAGATTGAATGCTTGTATGCTGGCTAGAGGTAGTCATTTTCAACATCTTCGAAACAAAGAGGTTTTTCAAAAATCATCAAAGGACAAAATATTCTTCGAATAGTCCAAGGAACAATCCCCTGAATTTTTGCCGCATGTTTAGGAAACACCCTGTATATGGATATTTCGAATTGTAACAACTCTGTTTCTGGAGATATCGAAAATTGAAAAACGAAGGCTTACCACGAACTATATAAATAATAAATGAGCAATCGCTAATTCTAAAAATTCGCTGATCTTGTTCAGAAGAATACTTTGCACTCTCTCAGTAGTTTTTGTAATTAAAAGCGTAAAAATAGTTCAATGAATCTAAAAACCAACAAACGAAGAAACAATAGGGGGTAACAATTCAGCTAACATTGTAAAATTGCAATCAATATATTTTCAATCAAAAAAGATAGTACTTAAGTGGAAATTAATGGTAGACAACAAAAAATAATTTTGAGCACTCGTTCTCCTTAAATGAGTGCTATATCGTTTTGCCCAAATGTCTGTATCTACATTTTCGAATTTTGTGCCGAGAATGGTCCCAAACGATAGGGTTCTACTCCCTGATGACGAATTCGTGGTCAAATTAATTTTGTCCGTCCGGCCGTCCGTTAGCACAATACCTTTCGAAGGGATTATCCTGGAGACTTGAAATTTTCAGAGTGAGTTCGGTTTCCAAATGGCTCGGTTATGTTTGTTAACCAGACAAAACAAAACCCATCGAAATGAAATGTTGCGGCCATATGCAAGATGCTCATAATAAGCCTCATGCAGAATTTTGTGGCCATAGTGTAAATAGAACCATAGAAAATTAATTTGGAATATTGTAAAGAAGAAACTTAATATTTCCATAAAAAATATCCAATTCGAATGAAATTCATTTTATAAATAAAGATTGATACACTGAATGTTCATGCAGAATTTTGTGACCAAAGTGTTAACAGAACCATAGAAAAATCAATTGGAATATTGATCTTTATAGTTCCATAACAGGATATTAGATTCAAGTGAATTTTTCTTTGTGAATAAAGACTGTTATACTGAATTTTCATACAAATTTTGTGGCCATAGTGTCAATAGAACCATGGCAGCGACTATTGGTCAAGATCAAGATCAAGAGTTGATTATAAGATTTTTCCGTTGACTTCATTATGAATTGAGAATAAATTTTTGATTGTGATGCATTCTTATTTTGCAGAAGACATATATTTGACATAGGTAATGCAATTTCTATGTTTCTATGTTCTAGTAGAGTTTAGACATTACTCGTATTGCTTCTGAATGCTATGTTTTTTTCAATTTCGTATACTTTGAACTTGCCTTTTATTTTGAGGCCGACGGAAAAATCATATTTACTTCCTGACCTGATGCGGGAAATCCTACGTCCTTACCGGACCAGGCCAGGAAATGCTATTTCTTCAAAGAAAATGTGTCCGAGAAGTGGGTACCTACTTCCCGGACGGTTGCCGAAAAAATGATTTTTAGTTGTCTTGTCATTATTTTCAACTCAAGTACATTCACTATGGTGTATTGAAAAGGTGCCTCTTCTCTGCCGGACCCTGTATTTAACTCTTAATATCAATCTCGATATCAATAGATCAATAAATTTCGGAATCATAATGAAAAAGTTATTCTTTTGACTGAATTTCAAACTCCTGCATGACTTTCTCACTGTCATACTGTCAATCTGTTCTAATTTCCGGAAATAATTCGACCTCTTGTGGTACTACAAGTGAATATTTCCCATCTAAGACAAAAATAAGTCCAAAATGTTGCGCGTCACAAGTGTGACCTGCCACTGTTCACACGATCTTTACCGTTACCTGTAACTCCATATCCAGCAATTATTAACAGTATCAGTTGCTCGAAGATATCAACTACCTGTCAAGAGCAAGAATGAATAGGCCTCAAGACATAAAAAGCAGAACTTTGGCATGGATGAATCATAGACCGATCTGGTTTTCGCATGACGTCATTATTGTCTCAACGTGCCATGTCTTATACCCGAACAGAAACTTTCCTTTTCTATTTTTTCAGTTCGGGCGCGTTCTCACGATTTGATTGATATCGGCCGGTGTATTAGGTAACTATAAGGTAGTTGAGATCGGAAGTCTATACAGGGTCTTTCACGAGGAACCTCAACCATATTTATACGGGAAACTACTGAACGTATTTTCATGAAATTCAGCACTTATAAGTATTTCACGATGCTGATGAAATCTAAAATATTTTCAAGGCATGAGCACCTCCGGTTTTGCCGGAAATGACGTCAACTTCGTACACAATATGCAAGAGAAAAAGTTACAGGTTGTTCCTAAATAGATGGCGAATTTTGATTCGAATTTGTGTCGGAAACCTCTTTATTTCAACTAATCGGCCATCGGTTTTCACTCCAGTGATAAATAAATAATTCCTTATGAACCATATGCAAAAACTTAACATGTTTTACATTCTTTTTTCAATGATAGATATCATTAATTTGGCAGATGTAATTAATGGTATCTATCAATAAAAAGAGAATGTAAAACATGGTAAGTTTTTGCATATGGTTCATAAGGAATTATTTATTTATCACTGGAGAGAAAACCGATGGCCGATTAGTTGAAATAAAGAGGTTTCCGAAACAAATTCGAATCAAAATTCGCCATCTATTTAGGAACAACCTGTAACTTTTTTCTCTTGCATATTAGGGTAGTAAAATCTAAAACATGGTTTAAGTAACAGTTCCTGAAAATTTCATCTTTTTGGCGTGAAGGGAAAAGAAATAGCTGAAAATTCAAGACGAAAAACAGTTTTTTGTGAATAACTCAGAAAATATCCACTTTAGAGCAAGGGTGTGATGCATAAACTCACATTATTTTTTAACGTAGATTCAATATCTGCCATAAAAAAATGGGGTTCTAATTTGAAAATAGTATATTATATTATAAGGATTAAAAGTGCATTTTTTTTTACGAGCAATATTTGCAGTTGCGAGGCGCAGCCGAGCGAATGCAGAATTGCGAGTTAAAATAAGCACTTTTAATCCGAATAATATAATTATTAATTATATATAATTATTATACCATTTTTTCTCCAACCAAGTCAAAATTACAATAAAATTGATTTTAGTGAAAAATCGTTCATAATTTGGTTATGAATTTGAACACAGAATCATGACAGTGATTGTCAAGTAGACTTCAAATGCATTTACTTTAAATCCAAGGATTAAATGTAGCGTTTTTAATCCTAGGATTAAAAGTGTTGCTAAGCAACGAGCAAATTTTTGTACGGTAAGAGAATTTATGACTTTTGCACCTGAAAATAGTACAGAAAAGTCAACATTTTTGTACTATTTTCAGTGGCAAAAGTCATAAATTCCCTTACCGTACCAAAATCCACTCGTTACTTAGCAACACTTTTAATCCTAGGATTAAAAACGCTACTTTTAATCCTTGGATTAAGAGTAAATGCATTTGAAGTCTACTTGACAATCACTGTCATGATTCTGTGTTCAAATTTATAACCAAATTATTAACGATTTTTGACGAAACCAATTTTATTGTAATTTTTACTTGGTTGGAGAAAAAATAGTATATATTATTCGGATTAAAAGTGCCTATTTAAACTCGCAATTTTGCATTCGCTCGGCTGCGCCTCGCAACTGCAAATATTGCTCGTAAAAAAAATGCACTTTTAATCCTTATAATATAATATACTATTTCACGATTTTGTCATCCCTAACTTTGAAAGCGATTTTTTCATCCCATGTATCATGAATCGAGATTTCGATTTCGATTTTTAAAGTGGATACATCAATCTTACATCTTGAAAAATCCCAAAAATGAAAATTTTCCATCCAAAAACCTCGAAGTTATTCTTGTTTCAGCGGAGCTCTATTTTCGATTTTTTTTTCGTATTTTCCCGCTCAGAGAGAATTTTCCAACCAAAACTGAAAAATGTTACATCAAAATAACTTGAAATTTTCTAAGGATTCTATTTCTGCAATAAAAAAATGGTGTTCGTATTTGAAAAACGGAAGTTGACGTCATTTCCGGAAAAACCGGAGGTGCTCATGCCTTGAAAATATTTTAGATTTCATCACCATCGTGAAATACTTATAAGTGCTGAATTTCATGAAAATACGTTCAGTAGTTTCCCGTATAAATATGGGTGAGGTTCCTCGTGAAAGACCCTGTATAGCAGTTTGCAGATCAGTTAGGTTTAGGTGCTTCTTATTAGATATTTTACATATATGTAATATAATAATAATGATAATATTTTTATTTACTTATGCACCCATATTTCAGGAATAAAAATACAAAGAGAGATGATTTCAAAATTTACATGTGGAGTCAATTTAGAAGAGTATAGAAGGTGTATCTGAATAGCACCAAAAAAATGAAAGGGGTGATTTCTCAGATCAATTAAAAAAAATTAGAAAGAGCTGAGCAGGTGCTTTTGAACTCTCGTTCATTGTGGAGTAATGAGGCTATAACCTCAAAATTTTCTATAGGACTTGACATTGATACTAAATATATATATATATATAAACACAAAATCTCAGCACGAATTTCCTCTTCAAATTTCACACGAACATTCAGTATATCACTCTTCATTTACAAAATGAATTTCACTCTAATCAGATATTTTGTTATGGAAATATGAAGATTTTTTTTTTTCAATATTCCGATTGAAATTTTGATGGTTATGTTAACACTATGAACCACAACATTTTGCATGAAACTAATAATGAGCATCTTACATATGGCCGCAATATTTCATTTCGATTGGGTTCGTTTTGTGTGGAATAAAAATTTTGAATGGCCATATTTTATGGAATGCCCTTTACGATTTGGCTGGTAAACGCGGCATTTGGGAACCGAACTCACCCTGAAAATCTCAAGTCTCTAGGACATCCCTTCAAAATTTATCGTGCTCACGGCCGGATATCCCAACTGAGAGAATTCTATTTGACCACGGATTCGACATCAGGAAGCCAAATCATGCAAATCGTTAAAGACCATTTTCGGCTCAAAATTAAAACATTACATGCATTTGGGCAAAACGATATAGCACTCGTTTAAGTAGAACGAGCGCTCAGAAAAAAAAGTCTTTTCGATTATAACTTTAACTTACATTTGGACCCATATTCATTACCTACATTCCTTCATTACAGTTGTGTGATAAAATAAACAATCACACTTTTCTGAATCACTTAAGAAAAAGTGTATGAAAAAAGTATCAATAGATTCAAAATACGGGTTCAAACAAAAACGAATTATATACTGAGAATTACTGAAAACAGCAAATTTTCGATTTTAGATTATAAATACATTATCAATGATAGGCATCTATAAATGATATGCCGGTTCGCCCGTTCTGTCTTCAAATTTGGATTAGCCGAGGTCAGGAAAAAGTTGCTCTAGTCCAGATTGTGTTATCCGTTTTCTTATAGCTCCTGAGACAACGATGATGGTCACCCTGTACATACATAAACAATGGCGGAAAACCTTTTGTAGAAGATGAAAAACAACCAATGTCTAGTTTTTGTCTCGTCCAAATTATGCAGTTATTATGAAGAAGGCGTGGCTAGAATAAAGGATTCGTTGAAAATAATCAACACAAATAATAGAGTGATAAAGAAATTGTCAAGGTCGACTGTTTGAAAAACATGTATGTAATTGCAAATGGTCAGACTGGATTCTTAACTTTGATATTGAATGGCATGGATACTAATATGACATCAAGAAGTTTAATAAGCATAAAGAGAAAAATCTCGACGTGAACTTTCGCATTATTCACAATCGCGTTGTGATTTTTATATCGAGTTTTTCTCGCTGGGACTGCTTGATAACTTAGGATTGCAATAAAATTTTGTTGGTTTCAGATTATGATCATTCTCGACATTTTCAATTTAGCGCACATTTTTTGAGATATTTATCATTCAATTTAATGAAATCACTACAAATTTCCAGGAGTTTTACGATTTTCTAAGTTTCGATGCTTTTATAGTTGTGACAGCGTTTCATTACTTAAGTTAATCGTTCACGAAATATATGGAAATAAAACAAACATTATGAAATCCATGAATTATAATATATTTCTTATTTTATTTACTATTTTTGTTATGTTAACAGTAGTAATGAAATGAAATATAAATGATTTCGTCTCTTTAGAAGCGGTTTCCAACCCATTCTTGTTCATGGACCACTTTTAAATTAGTCTTGTCAGTAAAGACCACTTCATCAGTCTAATGAAAAATGAACTATGATATTCGAATTGAAGCAAGATATTGCTTGTTTCATCAAACTAAGTGAACGCGACTCCAAAGCATCCTTGCAGTTCCAATCATTTCGGAATTCAATGAAGGAAAATTGTTATTGTATTTCACTCGAATCGGATATTCTGTTATGGAAATATAAAGATTCTTCTTCCAATATTCCAATTAAATTTTCTATGGTTCTGTTAACACTATGGCCACAAAATTTGGCATGCGCTTGTTATCAGCATCTTGCATTTGGGCGTAACATTCCATTCCGATTGGTTTCGTAATTTCTGAGATATTGAGGAACAAAAATTTTGAATGGCCATATTTTAACGAACTGAACCGAGCCATTTAAGACCCGAACTCATCCTGAAAATTTCAAGTCTCTAGGACAATCCCTTCGAAAGTTATTGTTCTAACGGACGGCCGGACGGCCCCACGGAGAGAATTAAATTTGACTACGAATTCGTCATCAGTGAGTCTAGCCCTATCGTTTGAGACCATTTTAGGCTCAAAATTTGAAAATTACGGACATTTTGGCAAAACGATCTAGTACTCGTTAAAGTAGAACGAGCGCTATAAAATAGCTTAGCAAATTTTATTTTTTCAATTTACTAAGTCCCAGATGTAGGAAATCAAAATTTAAGAAAAACTCGATATGAAAATCACAATGCGATTGTGAATAATACGAAAATGAAAGTTCAGTCGAGATTTCTCTCTATATGCGTATTGAACTTCTTGATTTCATATCAGTGCGCAAGCCATTCAACGTTAAGAATCGAGTCTGAAGTCTGACCATTGGCAATTACATACATTTTTTTTCAAACAGTCGACCTTGACATTTTCTTTATCAACCTATTATTTGTGTTGATTATTTTCAACGAATCCGTATTCTAGCCACGCCTTCTTCATAATAACTGCATAATTTGGTCGAAAAAAAAACTGAAATTGGTTGTTTTTCGTCTTCTACAAGAGGATTTCCGCAATTGTTCATGTACATGGTGAACATCGTTGTCTAGCGAGGGGAACTCGAGAGCTTAGGAGCTATAAGAAAACGAATGACACAATCTAGACTAGAGCTTCTTTTTCCTGACCACAGCTAATCCAAATTTGAAGACAGAATGGGCAAACCGGCATATCATTATTTTATAGATGCCTATCATTGATAATGTATTTAAAATCTAAAATTGAAAATTTTCTGTTTTTAGTATTTCTGAGTACATATGTTATTATTCGTTTGTTTGAACCTGTATTATAAATTTATTGATACTTTCTTCATGCAATTTTTCTTGAGCGATTCAGAAAAGTGTGATCGTTTATTCATCACAAAGTCGTAATGAAGATATGTAAGTAATGAATTTGGGATCCAAATGTAAGTTATAATCGAAAATACTTTTTTTTTGAGCGCTCTTTCTACCGAAACGAGTGCTATATCGTTCTGCCCAAATGCCTGTAATTTTTGAATTTTGAGCCGAAAATGGACGTATAATTTTTTGTATGAATTTCAGCTGAAGAATCGATTCTTAGAAAAAAAATAAAATTATGGTCATTTGCTTTTCGGTGTTCTTCAAAAGTGTCCACCGCCATTTTTGACATAAAATGTATTCTTTCGTCGTTGGTGAAACATTTTGAAAAACAAAAATTAAAACTGTTTGTTGTATTCATATTGGCTTCCTGAACAATAATAGTGAAAAAAACAGTTCCCGATCTCTCTTAGTTCAGAAGATATGGGCCCTCAAAATACAAAAAAATATTTCACCTAAAAGTCACTTTTTTCACTACGAAAACACTGAATTAAAACTTTATCAAGTTTAAATCATCCCTGAACATTTTCACATGAATATTTGTTTCATTTTATTTCAAATATCCAATAATTATTGCAAAACATCGAAAAATTAGAGAGAAAGCCCGCCGTTATTTATGGTAAGTTGGCACTACCGCACAGAATTTCGGCCAGTGACATAGGAAATGATAGCTTGAATTACCGGTAAGCATCGTGTCATATTCGCGCGAAATAATTGGCGGTAGTGTCAAACTTACCATAAAGAAAGGCGGGCTTTCTCTGGAATGTTTTCGATGTTTTTAAAATAATGATTGAATATATTTGAAATAAAATAAATCAAATCTTTATGTAAAATGTTCAGAGGGGATTCAAACTTAATAAAGTGGTAATTCAGTGTTTTTGTAGTGGGAGAAGTGACTTTCAGGTGAATTTTTTTTCGGACTTTGGAGTCCATATCTTCTAAACTAAGACAGATCGCCAACTGTTCAGGAAGCCAATATGAATACAAGGACACCAACATTTGATAGATATCTAGTGAATCCCAAAATTCAAACAGTTTTAATTTTCCTTCAAAATGTTTCACCAATTTTAAAAATGTGAAAAAATTCCAGGGTATAAAGAACCAAAAAAGACATTTTATGTCAAAAAATGTCGGTGGATACACCGAAAAACAAATGACTATAATTTTAATTTTTTTTTCTGAAAATCGATTCTTCAGCTGAAATTCATAAACAAATAAACGTCTATTCCTTTCATAGTAAAGAATCAAGAGAAGAAATCACAGTTCGAAAAGTTTGGATTTCACCATAAAAAAATTAAATTGAAAAAAGTGTTTTTTACAGATATCTTAAAAATGGCTCGAGATAAAAAGCTGAAAAGTTGGCTGAATTATTTTCATTCAATGTCTTATCGATCCCCTCAATATGTATCGAAAAGGCCGCGGGGGCAGATTTACCATTGAAATCTGGCTATACACTTTATGGCTATATTGTAAACATAACCATAGAAAATTAAATAAGAATATTGAAAAGAAGGAACTTCTGTTATTTCCATTACAAGATATCCGATTCGATAGAATATTTCGAGAAGATCGCATCATCTGAATCATGGAAAATTCTATTGGAATATTGAAAAGAAGAATTTTTATACTTTCATAACACGATATCCCATCATCAGAATCATCGAATTCAGCTTTTTCAATTGTCAAGTTTTTACATATTTCAGTTTTTGAATAATTTATATAATATTACTAGCTGACCCGACAGACTTTGTCCTGTCAAAAAGATTTGTAATGTGGCAGTTTTTGTGTCTACGTATTTTAAAAAATTCTCCTGAACAGAACCGTCACCCTGGTGATAGTGCGTTGTGATAAAAAATAATTAAATAAAACATATATAAGGATTTAAAAGTAAGTATTCGCTTTATTGTTATCATGTGAATCATAATTATTATTATTATCATTGTAGTGCTTTGTGGTATACGATGTTTTTTGTTTGATGACCTGGCGCAAAGATAAACAAATCTGATGGTTTTCCAACACGGGAACAGGCAACATACAATTGACCATGTAAGAAACATGGTTTTCTAGATTAATACCACAAACACTTAATGCTTGCCCCTGTGACTTGTTTATAGTCATAGCAAAAGCAAGCCGCACTGGAAATTGTAGTCGTTTAAACTCAAGTGGCACATCAGTTTGGCCAATAGATCTACCTTTTTAAATAGATCTACCTTTTTAAACAGATCAATAAATGCAATCTTCATGTACTTACTTTTATTCACATCGGTGACATTCAAATTCCTTCAATCACCACTGACAGGACATGTCAATAACAATCCTCACTTTAAAACTATTGAAACAGTTATGGAAATCGTGGAAGGATCTATATAAAGCACCAATACATACTGACTTTATAATAAAATCCAATTGTAACAATAAATACATTAATTGCTTTCATCAAATTCCTCTGTGATAGGTCTTCAGTTATCCACGAATGAACTTGGTTATTTCTCATAATTTCAATATTCCTGAAACTAATATTTTTATCAATAAACGTTCTCAAACTATTCAAAAAGGATATTCTTCCCTTTTTTCATTCGAATCTGTTGGTTTTCCTTCACAAAATTGCAAATATCCTAGAGGTTTTTTGACCTGTAAACTCGCTGGACAAATGTCACTTACTCCGATCTTATTCCATTTATCCTTTTAATTCAATCGTTCCTAGAACAAAAAACCTTTAGTAATAAACGTTATAAAAGGATTAAAAAATGATATTCATACCTTGTTTCATTTGGATCTGCCCATTTCGTTCACAATGAACCAATATTCTCGAGCACTTCCCTCACGTTAATAGATCTGACAGTTGTCTAATTTTCCGATGTGAATGACATCGGAAAAAAAAACGATTTTGAGAAACGTCAAAAAAATATGTATGGGAAAAAGAAGGGCTATTTTTAGGGTTTTTCCAGCAATAATTCTAGTTTTTCTCGCCGTAAAAACCATCCTTGAACTTCAACGAACATTTTAAAAAAAGGTTTGGCCAAATTGGTCCAGGCGTTGTTGAGTTATGCGCTTACCAACACATTTTGCGATTCATTTTTATATTATAGATTACGATCGTGCATATATTGTGCATTCATATATTTAGTATTAATCTTAAGTGCTATACAAAAATACAGGGTTTTCCTTTTAAGTTGGCCTATTAGACGTTTTAGGAGAACTAGTCAATATTTCGTTCTGAAATTTTAGGTGCAGCCTTGAGGCTGAAGGAACTCTTCGCCTAAAATATTTTCAAGTCGACAGTGTTGCCACGTCTATCTAAAACGCATATCTACTTTCTTATTTCAAATGCAACTACCTATATTTTCATTTATGTATCGATTCAATACCAAATTTGCAGTATAACCCACTTGAAAAAATTTCTCCGCTATGCACTGTTGCCACGTTATTCACAAATTCCTGTAAATTTTGACATTTGCATTGCCAGTTTGGAAATGCAATATCTCGATTATTTTTTATGCGAACGGAACCAAACTTAGCAGTCTCATAATAAAGACTACATGTATTCATGTGGTATATTCAGTATTTTGATACATCGTAAGGTTTTTTGGAGATATTGCTGCAAAAATGTAAAACTCAAAATTGAAATATTTCGAGATTTTCAAATGGCCACCCCATATTTATTTTACAGCAGTCGATTCGAAATGAAAAATGAATGGCAGTCTCTTTTCACACTAATTATTTATTTTGGATAGTTTTCGAATGAGATAAAAAATAAGGAAAATTTTCAGTATTTATAGTTCATGATCTATGGTTCTGTTTACGATGAAATGGTTCTATGATTATGGCGTGAATCTTTGAAGTAGATTCTATGGTTGATATCATAAAAAGTATTCGATGATCATGGATGTCATAGAAAAAAGTTTACCCATATTATTCGAACACCATTCGGGTTGTTTCACAATTCACGGGAAATGCCAAACATTTATTGAAAGGACCTGTAGGACCTCTTTCACAATCGTTATTCACATTTAGCAAGAATGACTTGAAAGAAATTCCGAAAATTGTTTAGTCTTTCTGTAATCCTGGCCTTATGTTCACTAATTATTTATTTTGGACAGTTTTCAAATGAGATGAAAAATACTGAAATTTGTCAGTATTTATAGTCATGTTCAATGGACATAATGCTGTGTGATTATAAAGTGAATTATCAGAATGAATCCTATTGTTGAGGTCATGAACATAGGGCCAGAATTACAGAAAGCCTAAACAATTTTTGGAATTTCTTTCCGATCATTCGTGCTAAATGTGAATAACGATTGTTAAAGGGCCTACAGGTCCTTTCAATATTTTTTGGCATTTCCCGTGAATTGTGAAACAACCCGAATCGTGTTCGAATAATATGGTTAAACTTTTTTCTATGAAATCCATGATCATCGAAAACTTTTTATGATTTCAACCATAGAAACTACTTCAAAGATTCACGCCATAATCATAGAACCATTCATCGTAAACAGAGCCATAGATCATGAACTATAAATACTGAAAATTTTCAGTATTTTTCATCTCGTTCGAAAACTATCCAAAATAAATAATTAGTGTAAAAGGAGACTGCCATTCATTTTTCATTTCGAATCGAATGCTGTAAAATAAATATGGGGTTGCCATTTGAAAATCTCGAAATATTTCAATTTTGAGTTTTACATTTTTGCAGCAATATCTCCGAAAAACCTTACGATGTATAAAAATACTGAATATACCACATGAATGCATGTAGTCTTTACTATGAGACTGCTAAGTTTGGTTCCGTTCGCATAAAAAATAATCGAGATATTGCATTTCCAAACTGGCAATGCAAATGTCAAAATTTCCAGGAATTTGTGAATAACTTGGCAACAGTGCATAGCAGAGAAATTTTTTTAAGTGGGTTATACTGCAAATTTGGTATTGAATCGATACATAAATGAAAATATAGGTAGTTCCATTTGAAATAAGAAAGTAGATATGCGTTTGAGATAGACGTGGCAACACTGTCGACTTGAAAATATTTTAGGCGAAGAGTTCCTTCAGCCTCAAGGCTGCACCTAAAATTTCATAATGAAATATGTATTCACTAATTCTCCTAAAACGTCTAATAGGCTAACTTAAAAGGAAAACCCTGTATAGTCGAAATCGTGGACATTCGTGATGTTCGAATCCACCAGATTCCACGCAGATGAAATTTGTCGTTGTAATAAGGTCGAATAGCCTTTCACCTGCAATTTATTGCGCTCGTCTAACTCGATGAATATGACCTCTTCGAGAAACTTCTCCAAAGTGCCTTTTCTGATGCCTTCTTCGACGCCTGCTGTGCAGAAGACTTGACTACCTGCTGTCACTACTACATCTGACCAACGCATCCTGAATTGAGTTTCTTCAGCTTCCAATAAGCGAATTAAAGCTTCACTGCATCTTTTCAAGCTTGTCAATCTCAGAGTCCTTTGTATTTCGACGTCCCTCAAACCATCAATGAATGTTTGCACCGCCAATTGTTCTTTGAAATCCTCTAGGGCTTCTGGGTAGGCGAGCTGGATCAGACTTTGAACTTCGACTTCATATTCCTGCAGCCTTTCACAAGATTTCTGCACTCGTCTTTTTAACTGTGCCCAATAGAGTTGTTCCCTTTGTTGACTGCCATACCTCAACTCTGAAGCAGCGATGAGATCACCATACTCGCGATGTTTTTCCTCTGAAATCGTCTGTAACATTGCAAGAGCAGATCTCCTCAATGCCACTATGAGTGCAGTAGGCTTTTCCTGATCGCTCCATCCATTGTGTATGATACAGGGACCATGGTGACTGACCATCATAAGTCGGTGGTTTTACGTAATTATTATGCGATGTGGAAACCCTGTCACGGTGATCTTGTATTCTCAGTGATGCGATTTTCTTTCGCAGTTCTTCTCGCACTGCACTAACTTCTTGTGTTATTTTTCCGTCCATTGCTTCCACCGTTTTCCAAACTGTGTTGATTTCTTCTTTCACTTATTCTCGAACCGCTTTAATTTCTTCTTTCAGCTGTATGGTTTGTCGTCCAGTTTTCTGAAACATCTGTTCAAGAAATGATTTTTGTTGTTCCCTTTGTTCCTTCTCCTCTTGTTTTTCTTTCTGGTGACGTTCGTCTTCCTCTTGTTTTTCTTTCTTTCTGCTTCTCCTCTCTTGCTTTTCCTGCTCAGAAAACTGCTGTTTGATCATTTACATTACGGCTTCCATATTGACGTAGTTTATACTTCGTGTATTCACCATAAATTGTTGGAACAAATCGTGTATCGCACTCCTGACACCAATGGTTAAAAACTTGGGTTCGCTATCACTTGAAATATTAATACACAGTTCCAGAAGTCTCCCTTTTTCACTCTCCAAATTACAAATTATAACTTTTCTATCAACTAACTTCAAATCTGATCTCCTTTGTTACTTTTTCTCCAAAAACTGTCCTGTCACTGTCCCGGCCGACTAATTTTCGTAACAATATCTTCGATTTTCTGAATATTCTTCACTACTATGTATAATCTTGAATTGAAACCTAAATTGAGAGACCCTATCATTAGAAAGAGAAACCCCAACATCAATTTCATTCGGATTCGATTGCAAGGAACGTTATTAATGAACAACTAGAGATCGTTCAATCAAACGGATACTTCTTCAGAATGTGAGACGCATCGTCATATTTCTTTTATTTTGCTCCTCAATGAGGAAAAAAGAAACGGAAATGGGATCACCGTTTCTTGGAATGGATTCGATCAGTCAGAAATCGATAAAGAAAATTGAACATTATTGGTCTTCCCCTTGTATTAGATTGCAGCGTACCTCCTACTATGAAGCGACCTGAATTTCTATCAAGAATTCAGTCGAATTGTGAGATAATTGGTTCATCAATAAATTCATGAAATTCGATCTAATAAGCAACAAATTAACGGAAAACATCAGAACAATGTTTACTCAACATAAATTTAGAAATGCTAGACATCCACTATCAGATCCAGGAGCTTTTGTGCGACTGTTCATATTCAGAATATAGGAATCGAGTAGGGTCTAAAGATTGGGACTAGACTGTGAAATAATACTATAAATAGCATATTATGTTCGAACGTGTAACGAAAATGCAAGACAACAAGTGGTCCCAAAAAATACATTGCATGTATTCACCATCAGCCAGAAAAAAAGGCTACCACGGAGAAGCTGGAAAGATTTAGAAGAAAATAGACTCATTGTTATAGAAAAACTGGAAGGTGTTGATGAGAAATTGTAGTCAGCTGTAAAAAAAATCTGTGATAGATATGGGGAAGTAGGTACTAACAATCCAGCTTCTGACCTTTCCAAAAGCTGATTCATTGAAATTGGTGTACTAGAATTCTACTGCTTCTGTATTTGTACCTCAAACCCTAATAACTATAATATTTCAACTCAATTTGATTTCGTTTTGAAAATACGTAAATGAAAATACGGTACGAAATTTGTAGGTCTCATCCTACTCTGACATTTTCGAAATACCAAGAACTATTTGTAGGTATCTTTTCAGTTTAGCAGGTTAAGTACTAACGTTTTCTATTGGCAGAACTGGTGCGCACTGATGTGCAGCTTTCTGTGTGTTGTATTAGAAACCTGATGCATCTAAACTTGCACTGATTGCAATCATTCATGAACAAGTTATATTAGGTCTACAGTTATTATAATGGCTGAAATTTCGTCCCTCCTGACAACTCTCAACTTGTTAAATGTAAAGGGTTTTCCAATAAAAGGTGTTAGTATGATATTAAAAAAAATTCTATTTTTCAATATAAATGATCGGATGTTTATTTCATTATAAAGAAGAAGCTATGCCGTTAATAGTGGAAAATAACAGCAGGCAAATGACCACCACGACCACGCGCTTACAGGACGATATCCTTTCAATGAAATTTTCCATAACCAAATAGCAAAGTGGTTGCCCTATGCCTTCGATAACCTCACGATTACCATCTTTGAGGTCTTGAATCGATGCTGGGCTTTGGTCGTAGACCATCTCTTTCACGTAGCCCCAAAGGAAGAAGTCGCAAGGTGTTAAATGACAAGATCTTCGAGAGATAACTGCCCGATTCGGAAACTTTCCCCTCAAAAGATCAATGGTTTCGTTGCTTGTGTGGCCCCTAGAGTCTTGTTGGAAGTAAACGTTGTCCAGATCAATACTATCCAATTCCGACTGTTGAGGATTTAAGTGTCTTTCGGTTGTGTCGAAGATAAAACTTGTGACGTCACATGTGAATCTTCTACTTCGCACGCAAAGAACACCATATATGGTCATGAAACGCGCCAACACAGCCCCGAAAGAATGTTAAGCGATAAGAAGCACTTGAGAATGTTCTCGAAGAACCTGTAGGGTTTATATAGATAAGGGTTTTATTTTTAGTCACAGTTTTCCGTGTAACTCTGAAAGAGATTGGTTCTATTCATTTGTAAATATTGGTTATTGAAATTATCGGTTTATATAGTTGTAAAATAACGTTTCGTTTTAATTTAAAAAGAAGAGTTCCTAAATACAGTCCATTAAATTAGCAACATAAAAAATTGGTCCTTCGGGCCGGATATTATTGGTTATTGGTTTCATGAAAAATAAACGTATTGGTGCTTCATGAAAACTGCTGCAATTGGTTATTGGTCTATTGGATTTGGAAGTGTAAGCGGCGGTTCGAGCAAGCAGCGTTGGTGTGAAGAAAACTAAACGGCGATATCGAAGAGTTGGTGGAGAATTGGAGATACCTGGACTTCAGTGAGGTGATATTGGATATTGGGAAAACACCTGGACAGCGGTGACGTCAGGGCTGGTGGAGCTGATTGGCAAGGTACTACAGATCGTATACAGGGATACTACGAAGTGAGTCTCCTTACATATCGTCGGCTTAATATGCAAATCACATAAGTCCACTTTTGGGCGAATTTGAAAATTTGAGTTATGTCAAGGAGCTTCGTGCGCACCTGTGCAGAAATTCACACAACGCCAAAAAATCTTATAGCTGACGAAGCCCGGAACGACGTTATCTAAGAATTTAAAGAAAATCACTTACGCACATCCACAGATTCACAGTTTTTTTTCCTCTCCTCTAAACTTTGGGTTTTGGACTTATGTGATTTGCATATTAAGGCGACGATATCTTAATCCTTTTATTGCATTTGGTCTTGATTTTTGTGGTAAAAGTACAATCGCTAGAAAATGTCCGAGGAAATTACAAAGTTCGAAAGAAAACGTGAGGTTATTGTAGGACGAATGTCAGGATTTTCAAAGTTTGTAGATTCGATTCAACAAAAAATGATGATTCAGGGAGAAGAAGTTGAAGAATCGGTCTTTGAAGAGTTAGAAGTCAGTTTAGAGATATTATCGAGTGAATATGAACAGGTGCAATAATTTCTTGATGATAATCATTCTGATTTAAGTGAACAATTAGAACACCGGAATAAATTCGAGGATTTGTACTTTAGATCAGTGGCTATTTGTAAGACATTACTAAATGAATAAGAGAAATTTAGGAAAAAACGTGATTTTAATCCAAAAATTCAAAGTAGCGCAGAAAGCAATAGCGTTGTCACAATTCAGTCAACGCCAAAATCGCCTTCAATACCGATCCCTAAATTTCAGGGATCCTTAGATAATTGGTTAGAGTTCAGAGACACGTTCAAGTCGTTAATACACGACAATGAGAAAATTGGTGATATTGAAAAGTTTCATTTTTTACGTGGTGCATTAGAAAGGGACGCCAGTCAGGTAGTACAATCAATTGAGTTTTCTGCAAATAATTACAGAATAGCTTGGGATATTTTAAATGAGCGATACTATAATAAAGGTTTGTTGGTAAATAATCATTTGAAATCGTTGTTTGGTTTGCAAAAATTGGTTAAAGAATCGTCTTCAGAAATAAGATCATTGTTGGATTCGATGGCTAAACACCTGAGGTCATTGAGTTCGTTAGGTCAAAGTATTGATTCGTGGGATGTTATTATAATTTTTACAATAAGCGATAAGTTAGATGCCGTAACACGTAAGGAATGGGAACAACAGAAAACTATTGGTGAGCTTCCCACCTTAGAAGAATTCAAATCTTTTCTGAAGAAAAAGGCGGCAATTTTAGAAACAATTGAAAGTAACAATAAAGTTCTACGCTTCCCTGAAAATAAACAAAATGTTAAAAACAATCATTCTAATCATAGATCATTCATGGTTTCTAATCTGGTTTGTGTATATTGTAATGGAAATCATATGATAAATAACTGTGGTGAATTTTTGAAATTGGCAGTGTATAATAGATATGAGCAGGTCAAAAAACGTAGGTTGTGCTTGAATTGTTTAAAAGGTAATCATATTAGTAAAGACTGTACGTCAGGTGGTTGTCGCAAATGCAATTTGAGACATCATACGACTTTACATTATGAACGGCAGACTCAAAGGGCTCCAGAGCAGGCAAGACGGGAATCTCAAGAAACAAATACTGCAGGACCTTCTAATGTGAATACAACTGTTTTATCTATTTCGAATACGCAGGCGACAGAGGTCTTATTATCAACAGCATTGGTTCAGGTTGTTGATGTTCAGGGCCGAGCACATACTTGCAGGATTCTTTTAGATAGTGGTTCCCAGTCTAATTTAATTTCAGCTAATTTGTGTCAACAGTTGGGACTGTGTAAGGAGAAAGTCAACTTCTCTATTGTTGGTATCAACCAGGTTGCCTCTAAGATAGAATACAGGAGGTCAGTACGAGTGTGATCATTGCAGAGTGGGTTCGAAGTTGACGTTTCTTGCTTAGTCGTCCCAACAATCGGAGATTCTCTTCCTGCTCGCAAAATAAATATTGGTCATCTAACTAACTATTCCAGGAAATTTGAAATTAGCCGATCCAAACTTCCATCAGCCAGGGGGTAGTCGATCTGCTACTTGGGGCAGATCTGTTTTATAGCTTATTAAGTATTGGTCAGGTTAGGTTAGGTGTGAATCAACCAATTCTGCAGAAAACACGACTTGGATGGGTAATTTCAGGGCCTGTCACAGCAGTCGATGCATTATCGAAATCGTTCAGGTGTAGTTTAGGTACATCAATTGAAGTTCAATCACAATTGGAAAAGTTTTGGGCAATTGAAGAACCTTCGGTGATTGGTCCGTTTTTGTCTGAAGATGATAAGGAGTGTGAAAACATATTTGTTAGAACAACCTATAGAAATGAGGATGGTAAGTTTGTGGTTCAAATTCCTTTGAAAAAATCTCCGCTAGAGTTGGGCGAGTCAAAGGATTATGCAATAAAACGATTTCTTGGTCTTGAGAGAATATTGGCAAAAAACCCTAATCTGAAGAGGATGTATTCTGATTTTATGACAGAATATAAAACTTTGGGGCACATGTCATTGGTGACAGACGATTCAGATGGATCCTCCTACTACTTAGGTACCTCATCATGGTGTGCTCAATGAGACAAGTACCACAACTCGTTTGAGAGTTGTATTTGACGGATCAGCACCTACTAATAATGGCATTTCACTGAATGAGCTCCAGTACAGAGGCCCATGCATTCAGGATGATTTATTCTCAATTTTGGTTAGGTTTCGAGAAAAAGGTGTTATCGTTTGTGCTGATGTTGAGAGAATGTATCGAATGGTATTGGTTGAGCCCAGTCAAAGACGCCTACAAAGAATATTATGGAGATCCAGCGAGAACGGGAACATCGAAGAATATAATTTGAATACTGTAACATATGGTACAAAGGCAGCGTCATTTCTAGCTGTAAGGTGTCTTAAACAACTTGCAATTGACAGTCAGACGGATCATCCGAAGGCTGCAAAAATTATTTTACACAACTTTTATGTAGATGATATGGTGTTAGGTTGTGATACAACAGAAGAAGCGTTAGGTTTATGCTCAGAAATAGATAAAATATTGAGGTCAGGGGGTTTCAATTTACGGAAATGGATGTCTAACAAACAAGAAATCGTTCAAAATATTGGTACAGAAAATTTGACTGGAGAAAAAATGGAATTTGGTGAAAAGGGGGAAACAAAAACACTTGGGCTGTATTGGTCATATAGAGAAGATACTTTAATCTATGTAATTAATTTGGAACAAACGCTTGGTAGAGCAACCGAACGTAAAATTCTATCGGAAACATTAAGTATTTTCGATCCATTGGGATTGTTGAGCCCTTGTATTATTATTGCGAAAATTTTGTTGCAAGAGCTTTGGTTAGAAAAACTTTCATGGGACGAGGCATTGCCTCTTGGTATTTTCAATAAATGGGTTCAATTTCGCAGACAACTTTATATATTGGAAGAGTTGAAAATGGTGAGGCAGGTTCTATGTGAAAATATGGTTAGGATGGAAATTCACGGGTTTTGTGATGCGAGCCTGAAGGCTTACGGAGCTTGTGTCTTTATTAGGATTATAAACGCTAAAGGGGATATTCATGTAGCATTGTTATGCGCTAAAACCAGAGTTGCTCCCATGAATGTGGTCACCGTTCCACGATTGGAACTATGTGGTGCTTTGGTATTGGCGCAGCTAGTTGATAAAGTTCGCACATCATTGGACATTGGTTGCAACGTTAAATGTTATTGGTCTGATTCGTCAGTTATATTGAGCTGGATAGCTACTTCATCTCATCGGCTACAAATTTTTGTTGGAAACAGAGTAGCTCAAATTCAAAACCTGACTGACACTAGCGATTGGCATCACATTAGATCAGAAGATAATCCTGCTGATTGTTTATCCCGAGGTGTACAGCCTGGAAGTTTGAAGGAATGTCAATTGTGGTGGAATGGTCCATCTTGGTTGTCACAATTGGAATCTGACTGGCCAGTGCAAACATTTCAGGCACTGAGGGAGCTACCCGAGTTGAGAGCACAGGTGAACACCTGTCAATTGGTTCATAACACTATAGTAAATTTCGATCGTTTTTCGAACTTGAGTCGTTTAATTCGAAGTACAGCGTACATGTTCAGGTTCATAAAAAATTGTAGGTCAAAAAAGAAGTGCTCTGAATCATTATCTCCTTGCGAACTGGCAGAGTCATTGAAATTCTTAATAAAATTATCACAGGCAGAGTCTTTTCCTCTAGAAATAAAGTCATTGGTTTCTGGTAAGATGCTCAAAAAAGGATGTGTTATGTCACTCAATTCATACTTGGACATCGACAATGTGTTGAGGGTGGGGGGTAGACTTCAATTGTCCGACTTGAGTTACGAACAAAAACACCCTATTTTATTGTCATCATAACATGGATTAAGTGATTTGATATTTAGATTTGAATATAAACGTATGCTACATCTTGGTTCTCAATTGTTACTTTCTTCCATTCGGGAAAAGTATTGGATTTTAGGTGGTCTAAACTTATCAAGAAAAACTGTACGAAACTGTATTACGTGTTTTAAAGCCAAACCGCGAATCGAACCTCAAATAATGGGATTTCTACCTGAATCGCGAGTATGGCCAATGCCTCCCTTTTATTTTACTGGGGTGGATTATGCTGGCCCAATCAATATCAAATCCAAACATGGTCGTGGAGCAAAGCTCTTGAAAGGTTATATTTCACTATTCATTTGCTTTGTAACTAGAGCAGTTCATCTTGAACTTGTCTCTGATCTATCTACTGAGGCATTCATTGCTACATTCAGAAGATTTGCATCTCGTCGTGGTAAGCCACACACAATACATTCCGACAACGGTTCTAATTTCATTGGCGCAAGAAATGAACTCAAAAACTAGGTGAATTCTTGCAAAATCAGAGTGATCATTTGAAAGAAAGTTTTGCAAATGAAGGTATGGTATGGAAATTGAGCCCTGCTCATGGGAAGCAGGAGTGAAGTCCTGTAAACATCACTTAAAGCGAGTGTTAGGTACTGCATCTTTAACGTTTGAAGATTATTGTACTCTTCTCACTCAAATAGAGGCTGTCCTAAACTCACGTCCTTTGGTTCCATTGTCCTCTGATCCTAACGATTTAGATGTTCTTACCCCATCCCATTTCCTAATCGGGCGTCGACTCACGTCCCTTCCAGATCCTGATGTGAAGGATATCCCAGACAAAAGGTTATCCAGGTTCCAACACATACAGAAACTAAACCAAAGCTAAAGCATTTTTGGAGTCGTTGGTCGAAGGAGTATTTATCAGAGCTTCAAACAAGAAGCAAATGGACTAACCCAAGCCAGGATCTAGAAGTTGGTCAACTGGTGCTCATACGTGATGATAAACTTCCTCCACTACACTGGAAACGTGGTCGAGTTGTCAAAGTATACCCAGGTCCAGACTCAAGGTGTAGAGTTGCTGATATTAAAACGGCAACAGGTGTATTAAAACGTGCAATAGCGAAATTGGCTCAATTGCCAGTGGACACTGTCACAGACGTAAGTGCGGATAAAGTGAATCCGAAGTGAAAATAAGTACATTAATTTTGTTTCGAAAGGTGACCCTTTCAAGGTGGGGGGTATGTTGAGGATTTAAGTGTCTTTCGGTTGTGTCGAAGATAAAACTTGTGACGTCACATGTGAATCTTCTACTTCGCACGCAAAGAACACCATATATATATGCTGGGCTTTGGTCGTAGACCATCTCTTTCACGTAGCCCCAAAGGAAGAAGTCGCAAGGTGTTAAATGACAAGATCTTCGAGAGATAACTGCCCGATTCGGAAACTTTCCCCTCAAAAGATCAATGGTTTCGTTGCTTGTGTGGCCCCTAGAGTCTTGTTGGAAGTAAACGTTGTCCAGATCAATACTATCCAATTCCGACTGTTGAGGATTTAAGTGTCTTTCGGTTGTGTCGAAGATAAAACTTGTGACGTCACATGTGAATCTTCTACTTCGCACGCAAAGAACACCATATATGGTCATGAAACGCGCCAACACAGCCCCGAAAGAATGTTAAGCGATAAGAAGCACTTGAGAATGTTCTCGAAGAACCTGTAGGGTTTATAATAATAATAATAATAATAATATCATTTATTTCATAATCAAATACATATTTGAAAAGAAAAACGTCCATAATGTAGTGGATGAGAAACCTCAGATCTGAAAATTCGCCGTGAGATATTCTGCTATTGTATATGGTTCTAAATCAGTCAGGAATTGCTTAACAGATGTTTTGAATCTATTGAAATTTTTTATAATTTGGTATTTCTTAGGTAATTTATTGAAGAGCTTGATACACATATACTCTACATTTTTCTGTGTTAGTGTTAGGGAACAAGCTGGTGGAAGAAAATAATGTATGTGTCTTGTTTTGTTAGTGTTTTCATACTCCTGAAAGTAATTTTCGTTTTTTGTGAGGAAAATGAGACATTTGAATATGTATAGACCAACAGCTGTTAGGATTTTTTGGCTCCTGAACAGTCCGCGGCATGAGGCTCTGTGTGTTAAGCACAACATGGTTCTAAGGGCTCTCTTCTGAATTATGAAAATTCTGTTCATATCTGAACTGTTTCCCCACACAATAATCCCGTAGGCCATTGTCGATTGAAAATTGGCAAAGTACACCACCCGCATCAATTCCATATCTGATTGTTGTACTAAAATGCGCAAGGTATACAGAATCGAGTTCAACTTTCCCTGAAGAAAGTTCACGTGATCGTACCAGTTCAAACAGTTATCCATGATGATTCCTAATAATTTGGTTTTTTTGGTAGAATTGATTAATTTACCTTGGAAATCAATAGTTGTTGTTTTGCTAATTTTTGAATGGGAGGTGGTAAAAATGACACACTCAGTTTTTTTAGAGTTAATAGTGAGGTGATTAAGTGAGCACCAATTGTAGATATTTTGTAGACTCTGTTGAGTATTTTTCACTGTTTTTGTAATGTCGGTTGAGGAAATTACAAAATTGGCATCATCCACATACATAATCACCTCACAGTCTTCATCATTCTGATCATTAGTCTGTGTTGCAGCTAATTGGTTGTTGTAAACTGTGTAGTTGGATACAGATAAATCTAAAACGGATTCGGGTATGTCATTGGTGTAGATAATGAATAATATTGGTCCGAGAATACCACCCTGTTGGACCCCTACATCTGGTTCCTCATCAGAGGACACAAAATAATGACCATCGATCTCCAGAGATACCCTCTGCACTCTGCTTTTTAAGTAGCTACGTACTAAATTGAGCTGGTTGTTCCTTATTCCATATAGGTTTAGTTTTTCTAGAAGTTCTTCATGGCTGACACTGTCAAAAGCCTTCGATAAATCCACAAAAAGACCCATGGGTACATCTCCCTTTTCGAGTGCGCGCAGTATTGATCTAGTCAATTCAAAGATAGCTGTCTCTGTGTTTTTGGACCTCAGATATCCATGTTGATGTTTTGTAAATATATCGCATTTATTAAGGAAGTTCAGAAGCCTATTTGCCAATATCTTCTCAAATATTTTTGAGAAGGATGTAATCATACTTATGGGGCGATAGTTGTCGAGGTCATCTGTATTGCCCTTTTTGTAGGATGGTTTTACTATAGCAATTTTCAATGATTTTGGGAAGATTCCTTCTTGGAAGGACCTATATATTATATGAGATAATGGTTCCGCGATGATTCCGATCGTTCTTTTGATAATTGACATTGGTATGCCATCGTATCCGTAAGCGTTCATATTTTTCATGCTGTTAACGGTTTTTATTACCTCGTCAGGTGTTATTTCAAAAACATAAAAAGATCTTGGGTTTCGCGCCATTGAGGGGTATGTGGAGTTGCTTAAGGGACTAGTCAATTGTGTCCTTGACGATGAGGAGGTATTAATGAAATGTCTATTCAATGCATCGGCTAGTACCAGAGGGTTTTCTCTTTTGATCATATTTTCTGTCGTGTTAGTTTTTGTTCCTCGGTTAGTAAGTTCGTTTATTAATTGCCAAACTGTTTTATTTTGTTATTAGAGTTATAGACGCGGGTTTTTATATAATTCTTCTTATTGTTCTTGATAGCGTTGTCATATGATTTTTTCAGTTTTTTGTACTGTAAAAGGTATTCTGGATGATAGAGGGAAGCTGTGAAGAAAAAGTCTAATTGTTTCTTGAGGTTTACGACCTCAGTAGATTTATCGATGTATTTCTTTTTATGTTTTCGCACTTTTTTGGTGATGAGGGGGAAGACAGAGTCGAACATGGCTTTGTATCTTCCGAAGAAACTATCCCAGAGATCATCTACAGTGCATTGGTCTTGCATTAAGGATGGTATGTCCCATTTTTCCGTTTTTAATAGTTCCATAAATTTTCTTATATCGTATTCTTTATAGGTCTGATTTGTTTCGTTGTCGGTTTTGAGCTTGAGTTATCAAGTGAAAAGGTAAGTTTCTGCGAAGTATGATCAGATAGATGTGTCGTAAGTACCGTTGACTCGTAATGATCAAGGTTAGTGAGTATGTTATCAATGCAGGTGGCAGAACTAGGTGTTAAACGTGTTGGTTCATGTACTGTTATATGGGTATTATATCCCTCAAGTAAAGAATGAAACATTGCGTATCCCTGCTATCGGTCATTAAGTCAATATTGAAGTCACCAGTTATGATGTATAAGCTGTTTTCAGTTGTGAGTCTGTTCAATAGTAAATTAATTTTCTCAAAAATATTTTTATGTCGCTTCTAGGGCCATTAGGGCGGTAAATTGAAACTATCGTTATTTTCTTAGAGCAGAGAGAAGCCTCAACTGCCGAGCATTCAATTACATATGGTACACTATAGAATTTGGTCAGATCTGAGCGATCTCTACTAGTTATTTCGGCTTTACAATAAATGGCGGATCCGCCATGACAGCGTTGTAATCTACAAAATTTGGACACCAATTTATAACCATTTATCTGACAGGAGTCTAATTCTTCTTCACTTAACCAATGTTCTGTGAGAGCCACGAAGCATGCGTTGTGACTGTTTATGAATTGTTCTAACCTTAGAAAACAATTGTTAAGAGACTGAATGTTTTGATGTACAATTATGAATTTATTTTCATATTTGTCATGTTTTTCGTTAGCCGGAATAAAAAATGATTTATTCTGGTACCTTCTGGCCATAGTTCTGGATTCTTGATGTTTTCAAAGTTTTCAGCTGGAACCGTAAGTTTGAACGATGAATATTCAGAGGGTCTTTTCAATAGTAGTTTTTCGCAGGTGATACCGTTAAAGCCATTTGATCTTAGATGCTTTTCCAACGAATCCGGTTTCAAAGTGGGATCTAACTTACAGACATGCAGATATCCATATTTTGGAACCCCTTTTATGGTCATTCTTTCTGCACTTCCTTTCCCGATGATGCTTCTATCGGTACGTTTAGATTTTTTCTTCTTAACTAGAGTAAAATCACTTTCGTTTTCCTCTTGTGAATCAGTTGCAAGGGTTGTGCCGGGTGTGTCTTCAATGTTGTCCGCCGCTGATATTAGATTTCCGTTAGTTGAATTGATGTTTACATTGTCTGTTGGAGTCTCGTTCAGGTTGGGGCTCAAATTTACAACGGTGTTAGTTTGCGACCTTTTATTGATCTTTTTAATTTTTGTATTTTTGGATCTTCAATCTGTTCCAGAAGTTTCAAATTATGCTCTTTCAAGTTAGAGACCTCCTCGCGAAGTTGAGATATCTCAGTTTTTAAGCACTCAATTATTGGTATGACTAGACCATTGAGGGATTTGCTGATAATGCTTTCGATGTTTCGGAGTAGTTCATCTGAGGAAATTTGTCCTTTTCTTGATGCATTCTCGATTGTAGTCTCGATTTTTGAGGTTATGTGTGGCGTACATCCAATACACAACCATTTTCTGATCTCTCCGGATTTTCTGATAGTTTCCAGCATTTCCACACTAATATTGGCACGTTGAGCATGGAATAAATGGGAGCTATCACTGGAACATTGAATTGAGTATATAGATAAGGGTTTTATTTTTAGTCACAGTTCTCCGTGTAACTCTGAAAGAGATTGGTTCTATTCATTTGTAAATATTGGTTATTGGAATTATTGGTTTTAAATATAGTTGTAAAATAACGTTTCGTTTTAATTTAAAAGGAAGAGTTTCTATATACAGTCCATTAAATTAGCAACACCGACCATAAAAAATCATTAATCATCTCTCGATAGCGCAATCCATTCACCTTCACACGTTGAGGATATAGAGGCTTTTCAACAATAACTCCTTGGTTTTCCGAGCACCAGATGCGACAATTTTGCTTGTTGGCGAAGCCACCGAGGTGGAAATGGTCCCCATCACTCAAGATGATTTTTCGATGGAATTCCGGATCATTTTCATGCATTTCAACGACCCAATCAGCGAAGACACGACGTTGTTGATGATCGGCTGTCTTGAGATCTTGTGTTAACTGAACTTTATAAGCCTTAAGACTCGAATAGTTCTGCGGTGTAATGACGTTTGTGGATTGCCTAATTTCAAAGAACGACGAGGAATAGACAAACCTGGGTTTTCTTCAACACTTTCGGCTACAGCAGCATATTCTCGGCTGTTCTTGAGCGACGTGCACGGGTTTTATTCTTCACATCACTAACTTGTCCCAACAGCTCGAATTTTTCCACCAATTTCTTTATTGCCGTCCGACAAGGTGCTTCACGACGACCCAAAAATGTTCGAGTTTTACGAACCGTCTCTGCCAAATTTTCACCATTTTTATAGTGAATTTTTTGAGGATGGGATTATCGGTCACTGGCGAGTGTAGGTTCTATGGGGAGGAGGAAGAAAGATGCTTATGCATTGCGAGCATAAGGAGAGAATGCCTTGGGCGAGAAACTTGTAAGAGTGAGGAACTAGCCTCGTTGAAGCCTTCACAATTTATTAGATTTCATTAGATCTCTGGAACTGGAAGGTGAGCTGTGAATTTTAATAATTTCAATGCGTTATTGTAGCGTGTATCGTTCTATTTTTATTAATGGTGTAGTTTCTACTTGTTAAATGTCAAAAAATGATAGCTTCAAACGTGACATCTACCGAAATAGCGGGATATTCAAAATAATACCTCTGATTGGGAAATCCTTCAATATGTCAATTTGTTGTGTGTGGGATTTTCACCATCTGATCACAACCAAAGCAATAAAGGAGCAAAAATGTTCGGAACAACACAGGTGTATTCGAAGTTAATCAATTTTCAGCGGATAATAATAAGAGTTGTTATATTGCATTGAAAATGACGGGACATCTATTTTCAGCTTCACCAGGCAAAAATAGTAGCTCCACTTCAAGAAGCTTCGTCGAAGAAACCTTTTGCTCAACGTCTGAATATTCCACAGACTTCCGTAAGGAGCATAGAGGCCCTATTCTCTGAAGTCATTTCTCGAGAACCAAGTAGACTTAACCAGTACCATGAAAAGAAGACTGCATTTCTGAGACTTAAGGACAAAGAGACCTTTGAGGGTAGCTCCTGGACATAGAGCTATCCGTTAGCAGTGGGTAGAAGTGGCAAACACCACCAAGACTGGATTTTACTCTCAATAGCACAACGTTCTTTTTTCGGACGAGTCACGATTTGGTTTGCAGGGAGATGGTCGACGAGAAAGGGTTTGCGGAGACCAGGCAGACTAGAGCGACTTGATTTCGACCAGGAAGTTGTGAGTTTTCAAGGCGGATCAAAAATGTGCTGCGTTCTTCATGAGAACGATATCTAGAGAATGATATGTCCAGTAAACTCACCAGTTACCCTTATCGATATTAATTCCTATTGAATAATGTAATTAATTGTTTCATTTGGGTAAAAAAATGTATAATCTTATATTTATCGAGGCACAGATGGCTGTTTGTCTAATTCTCCAGTCATTTCTTCGATGCGGTGGGATTTTTAAGAGTATGCAAATCGCTCGAATACTTTCAAATGTTATCATGCTATTCCATAGAAAATTCAATTGTTCTCCTCTATCTTAGAATTCCAATCCACATCAGCAAAAACAGATGTGACTGAAATAACAATTTCTCCTGTTCCGATACACAAGATGTTAACAAATTGACTACGCTTTTCACATGAAAATTACGAATTATCTCACCTCGAAAATTTCTGTTTCGTAATGGAATCACAGAAAGATATGATCTCACCTTGTTTACGTTGGATATGACAATGATGATGAGTTGTGTAGACCTGGGAAACAAAGTTCAATTCGAGAAAAAAATATTTTGCAGCCCTGGTGTAAAGTCTGCTTTTGCGCGCTTGTTCATATTGGTAAAACGTTCAAATTGTTACCTTAAACTTTTTGCGATATTCCTGAAACTGGTCTATATCCATGCCAATTTTTATCCTCTTATTGACTTATACAGCACTTTTTAAACAGTCAGTAAATAGCACTAATGTTTAAACTTTTCGTAAACCTTTACTGTACTGAGTACTCTATACCTACCTCTTTTACCTCTTTTCTTTTATCTAGTTGCGACATTATTCAATACGAGTACATATTGTGTGTCCATGCTTTATGGCCATAGTCCACTACCTGGACAATCCATTTCATACTTTTTTCTTAAGATAACCTTACCTAACAACAAAAAAGCATATTTAATTTCAATGTAAAAGGTTGTATACTTATAAAAACAATTCGCAGTAGAGGAGGAAAAACACCGAGAATCACTTCCCTTTTTCAATTCTGTCCGTAGGGCAGTCCGTCAATACGCCTGTTAGTACGATAACTTTAGAACGTATTGACCTAGACACTTGAAATTAACAGGCTGAGTTCGGTTCCCAAATACCACGGTTCGTTAACCAGCCAAATCGTACTGGGTGTTTCATAAATAGGGCCATTCAAAATTTTTGTCCATCCATATCTCAGACAAGATGCTCATAATAAGCCATTTTGTGGCTATAGTGTTAAGAAAACCATAGAAAATTCATTTGGAATATTGAAAAGAAAAATCTTCATATTTTCATAACAGGATATCCGATTGGAGTGAAATTTATTTCGTGAATGAAGATTGATATATTGAATGTTAGTATTATCAGATCCATAGTATTTTTTCTTCCGTCGATCTCAAAATAAAAGGCGTGATTGTAATGTGTACGAAATTGATCATTAATGACACATTTGAATGCCCAATTCATGCTATTTTAATGTGCAATCCTCATGGCAACCGTTCACAAAGTATTCACTACGAGAAATGTCAAAACTCTATATTGGAACATAGATACAAAGGAATTTCATTATGTCAAATGTAAGTCTTGTACAAAATGAGAATGTATTTCGATCAGGAATTCATATTGAGATCGTCGGAAAAATCTTGTAATAATTTCGGTTATTAATCGAGCGACTAATGGACCCGTTAAAATATCTTGACCATTAGTCGCTGTCTTAAATATTAATTATTGGTTTCTTACATAATTCATTTTCTGAATAATTTCCAAAATATGATTCTAATCGTGTTGAGATTTTGCATTCATATACTTTGCAAGAATCTCAAGTCTTATACAAAATTTTGAGGTGATAGTATTATTGTCTACCAATGAACGAGCGCTCAAAATCACCTACTCAGAGATTTTCCTAATTTTAATTTAATTTTTATAGGTAATTGAACTTTTATTAGAAAGGTTGAAACTCAATAAGCGTATCCTGAAAATATCCGATGTGAAGATTTCTATAAGTCGAAGAAAGACATTTAAAATATAACCTGGTACACACTACCCCTTAAAGCAGTGGTAGTGGATGACTTTAATGCGATTGGTGAAAAACAAAAGGAGACAAAAGTTATTGAAATCTTCCCAAGCCATACGCTTCTTGGGTTCTAATCTTTCAGATAAATGTTGCTTTATTGAATAAAAAAGAAAGCGATTTCCGGTGTTTTTCAAGCAGTTGGTCACTCTTATGGTACTCCACTATAAGTCCATGCATCAGTTGTGAGCAATGTATCCTGATTTGCGAAAGTTACTTACCTTCAAACCTCAATCGAGTAAATGTTGAACCATTCTAAAGACTGGTGCAACAAAACCTGCAAGACTGCAGTATTCTTTCAACCCAGCATCAATAATTGCAAATAAAAAGAACAGTTCTGACGCCATCACGGTAGATATTAGGACACGCATTTTCTCTAGTTTATACCCTGGGGTTGCAATGTGCTCGAAAGGTAATAATCATGGTTGTCTATATTAGCAGGTTACTATAATATAAATAAAGAACAGGGTCATTTAGAAGAACGACGTTGGGGGAAGACTCGGACAACATTTTCGAGATAATGGTACAGTATTTCCATAATCAGTAGGTACTCGCGCCGATCAAAATATCTAACCGCCTCCGAGCCAGCTCATCTCGCGGAAAATTGCATAAGCAGCAAGTAACTTAATCGAAGCCATGCTGTCTGGCCAAGCCAGAACTGGGAGATTTTACATTCAGTGTGTGTTGTTTCGTAAACAACATTCATATACATGGGTACTTAGTATCGCGTGGGACGTGCTTTGAGTATCATTATCAAGCACGTTGCTATGTTTTCAATAATTTTACCCGATAGAATAGTCGAATTGCAGAAGTTTGCGGATGTCGTTTTCTTTTCGTCTTTTCATCTCTTTTACCTATAACATATGAATTTTTATGCTGCTAAGTTGTTCACTGCTGTTACAACAACGAGTGGAATATGTATTTCACTGCAGTAATATTCTTGGCTGTTCAATAAATTTGGCGTTCCGATAGAAAAACACAATTTTATTGTTTCAAATACCTATACTTCATCATTCAGTGTAGTCACCCTAAACCTGACACTTATTCTAAAGAGACTTTAACGCCGCGGTTGCATTCGTTAACCAGCCAAATCGTACAGGTGTTCCATAAACCATTGTGATTCAAAATTTTCGTTCTTCAATATCTCAGACAAAACGAAACCAATCGAAATGAAATTTTGCGGCCACATGCAAAGATGCTCATGATAAGCCCCATGCAAAATGTTATGGCCATATTATTGTTAATAGAACCATAGAAAATTCATTTGGAATATTGAAAAGAAGAATCTTCATATTTCCACAACAAGATATCCGACTCGAGTGAACTTTATTCTGTGAATCATCTGAACCATAGAAATTGATTTTTTCAATTATTAATTTTTTTCATATTTCATTTTTTGAATAATATCCAGAATATAATTCCGATTGTGTTGTGATTTTGCATTCATATACTTAGTATGAATCCGAAGTCCTATAGAGAATTTTGAGATGATAGCATAATTACTCCACCAATGAACGAGCACTCCAAAGCACCTGCTCAGGGCTTTTCCTGAAAATTTTCAAAAATTTTTTTCGTCAACCTGGTTGAAAAGATCACAAAAATTTTCGTAATTTATTGTTCTACCAGCTTGCAAATAATCCTCAAACCAAATTCCTCTTGCACCACAAAAACTGATGCTAAGAACCAGGTTCACACTACTCTACTATACTCAGGAACATGGTGATAAACACAAGTCTCATTCATAATTATAAATCGACGCACAAAATCCACACTATCCTTCGAAAACTCTCGAAATTTGCTGGGAAAAAGTTCCATATATGAATGAGTGTTTGATCCATCGGCATCGTTCAAGCATGCACACTCATTGTGTCAAGAGCATTCTGAAACTCAATACTTCAGCCGAAAAATTGCCCACAATGAAATGCCTAGGGCTAATACTTAATCTTTTCCATTCACTCGACGATTTGTAATACAATATCCTATAAGATTAAAACAAATCTGATGTTGTTGCATCTTTTAGATGACTTAAACTGTGATCATTTTGAAGGCTTGTACGACAACATTTGACTCCGAATCTTTTTACCAAACTAATAGAAGGCAAGGAGTTCTAATACACTTCAACGCAAATTTCCTTCGTTTATAACCTTTAGTTAATTTTTCCTTTGTGGAACCTAAGATGTCTAAAAATACTTTTAGACATCTTATGGGTCGATTACATTGAGATACTTTACAAGCTGCTACTGAGCGAATTTAGTAGCTGATTATAAATTCTTTCAGTGTGTGTAATCGTGTTCACAAGCCAACAATCTGAATTTTGAAAAAGTTGCGACTAAAGTTGGTAAAGCTGAGCTACATTATACGCTTAATCGCTGGCGTTTTGGCTTGTTGAGTGTGTGAGTTCTCATCTACTCGGTGGTTCCTGGTTCTTAAATTGAAAACTTATTTGACATTTATCTTAGATCCTTGACAACGATACAAACATAAACCTCACGTGGATCGCTAGATTGTTGGCTATTCAGCGAGTAGACAGTTGTGTGTAATCATCACAATCTCACAAGCTAATTCACTCGCTTCTAAATTCGCTCAGTAGCAGCTTTAAGTTCCTCAATGTAATCGACCCATATGTGGAACTCATGACGCATCTATGGCTTCTAAACAAAGAATGAACTGACAGTTTGAAGTGAAATTTCACATATAGTCCGTTCACGAAAGTTTGAGCGCATAGTTGGCGTTTGTTTATTTATCAGAAGCTGGCAGTATTTGCTGTCATAACCTGAAATAAACGTTGCCGAATGTACCCAGCCTCGTCCCCGTATATGGCGTCAAAATTACATTTAATTTGTTAAAAATATAAAATAGGAGACATATTTGCACAGATAAGACACAAACAAATGATATTGATATGATTCCGAACGTCAAATTAAATTTGACGTTCGTAAATAAGTCAGTAGTCAAAAACAAAGTGATAAAAACCCAAGAAACTTTACACAACAATTTATAAACTAAAAAGCACAAGAAAATCAAACAACGAAAAATCTAAAATTTTAATATACACAGTAGAATATTGCCGAAAAATCTAAAATTTTAGAACCCCCAACCCCCCCCTGGCTACGCTCTTGATCAGTATAGGTATCAATCTTCATTCACGAAGTAAATTCCGCTCGAATCGGAAATCTTGTTATGATAATATAAAGATTTTTCTTTTCAATATTCCAATTGAATTTTCTATGATTGGTCTCTTAAAACTATGGCCATGTTTTTTATGGAATAGCCTTCACGAATTGGTTGGTTAACGAACTTTACCGCACGAACTGGCATTTGAGGCCAGAACTGACCCTGAAAATCTCAAGTCTCTAGGACATTCCCTTCGAAAGTTATCGTGCTCACGGCCCGACGGCCTCACGAACATAATTCCATTTGACCACGTCATCAGGGAGTCGAACCCTATCGTTTGAGACCATTTTTGGCTCAAAATCCGAGAATTAAAAACTTATTGAATAACCTGATACATTTATATGTAGGTATACATGTATGTTTCAAAATTTTTGGAAAATTACCATTCGATGTGTTGCTTCAAGAGCTCTATTGAACTTCCATAGTTGACAAATTATAATTATCTACGATGATCAGGTAATAAGAAAGTGTATACCATACCTAGCAGAACTCTTTTCATTGTTCATTCAGCAGAGTATTATAATGAGAGTTCAATTGATGCTGAAGCTTCAATCAGTTCATTCCATAGTATCTGATTCATTTTAATTCATTTTGTTGTAATCACCAGAAGTTTTCAGAATTTTAATCTAATTATGGCTGACATTAAAAATGTCTACTGTCCAACATTCTAGCTTTCTTGAATCCGAATACCTGCTCGTCGTTTGACTATCAGCAAATATTGCACTCCACTGATTATGTATTCACTTATACAACAAAGGTGTTTAATATCAATGATAACAAATGACTTACAGCTAAAGTACGAACAGAGAAAAAGAAAAAAAAGTATATGAACAAATAATTTTTAACAGCAGAAAAAGTTCTAGGAAAGAGGGTCGACGACAGAATTACAGAGTCAGTTATGAATTAGCATATTTACAAGTTCAGAACAATCGAAAAGTAACGAAAGAAAATTAAAAATATATATTATTCCATAATGTTTCAGGCACCTCAGATTTTCCTTTTATCTATAGAAACAACAAAATTCCATGACAAACAAAGGACATAAACTAAAGGAGAAGGTGACTTTATTGAAGTTTATTAATCGAGTGGAAAATTTTCGGCTATACCGTTATCAATTCTGTTAACAAGAATATCGAACATCGATTCCATAAGGGGTTCACGTAAACTATAATTTTCTTATTTTTGCGGAATTTCCTGTCAATAAAGCCGGAAATTCCAGACGAAGGTCGTTAACCCTATTTTAACTTGTTTTATATAAAAGTGATCAATGATCAGAACGAGAGCGGTGGGTTTCGTTTTTTTAAAAAACCTGGTTTCAATCTACAGACCCACTTTAGATAAAATCTTACGTAATAATTTCAGGTGAACTTTGAAGTTCTGTTATGGACCAGACTATATGAGTATATTCAATTATTTTTGGAAAAATTATGGGGGCACTCTGTGGCAATATACGAGAATTCTTTAAAATGGTTTAGGTTTGTTTCATTGCAGTTTTTTCATTTATTCCTGTTTCTTTTCTGAATGGGTTTATTGAAGCTGCCAACTATCAGTTTGACTTAAGACGTGTTCTCCTCAAGTTTCGTAGTCAAAATTAAGATATCACAGTCATGTTTATGTAAATGAACACAATTTTTCGAACTTTCGAAATTCGACCATTTTCAAAATTCATAAAAAAATAATTGCACATGTGACAACTTTGAATGGTACCTCGTACTTATTGAAGCTTAACTAAGGTTCTTTCTGAACAGTGAATCAATTTTTTGAAATTCGATATATGAAGTGATATTTTCACCCTAAACACTTCAAACGAGAAGAAATGATTCCGGCCGTGAAATATTGAAAGAATTGATATCTCTCGGATTCGATCTTAGCATGTTAGCATCCTTAGATCAGTCTCGTTTCCCTATTTATTACCTACTTACGTCGGTTCGAGTCCCAACTAAGTTTTACTGAATGTTTTCCATAAATTCATCTAAAATGTTTGGACATACCAATAATTCAATTATTTTGACTCTAGAACTCAAAACAATTTTTTTTATTATTTCAGAGGTCTGAACAAAACATGTGAATGACTGTTGTAACGAAACCCTTCGATATTTTACAATTCTGTTTTCAATGTTTCATATTCGCGATTAATAATTAAAGAAGTACAATTGTACAAAATTTCATCTATTTCGGGTGAATTTTTTTTATCGTTGTAGACATGTGAAATAAAATTAGAGTAAGAGTTTTGAAAAAAATGTTTCACAGAAATTCTTAGAAAATTGTGTTACTTCAGAAAATAAAATTCAATTTCAGAACCGAAAAAAAAAATTTGGAACATTGCAGGTTTTCCGCCATATTGTAAATTTTCTTCGACCACACTCATAAGAATCTTGCTCAAAAATGACGTTTGACACCCTGTATCTCGCTTATGCTTCGAAAACGGGATATACCGGGTCCGGCCTTTGAAGTGTCCGTCTCCATCTAACTGATATAAAATCCGAACCACTGAACCTAACGCAGCGAAAATTTGACAGGGCATTCTCTGACATGTTATTTGTCAACACTTAAAGTGATTTTGATGTGAGAGAAAAACATTCTGCAATTTAGACGATGGATTTGAAACGTAATGCGGTGATTGCTCTCCATTTGGAAGGAAAATCGAATATCGAAATTCGTCGAGCGCTGCCAAAACTACAATTGAATGAGAAATTTGTGCGTCGCACTATCCATATATGTTGAGACTGGTAGCATCAAGAAACGCTACGGTGGAGGACGACGCTGTACTGCAACAGCACCAGCAGTCGTCGAAAGGGTGCGTCATCGATTGGAAAGAAATCCGGAGCGCTCAGCACAACAGCTCGCCCAGGACCTCAACGTGAGCGACCGCAGTGTTCGTCGCATATTGAAGAAGAAGCTTAAGGTCCAGCCTTATAAAAAACATAAGTCTCAGGAACTCACAGCTTTGCAATGTCGCAAGAGGTTGGATCGATCGAAGGAGCTGATTCGCCTGCTCGATGGTGGGATGCTTCCGAACATTGTCTTCTCTGACGAGAAAACTTTCTGCATTGAGCAATATTTGAACAAACAAAACGATCGGGTTTGGTTGAAGAAACGTACCAGCAATCATTCGGATCGTTTACGGGTCACTCGACGACAAGGAGCCGACCAAATCATGGTCTGGGCGGCGATCTCTGAAAAAGGCCGTTCTTCACTCGTTTTCCTGCCAATGGGTCGCAACGAAGTCAAGATAAACGAACAAATCTACCGAGACAAGATCTTGAGACCTGAGTTAATACCGTGGGCACGCAAAACATTCGGTTCAGAGCATTGGACTTTCCAACAAGACTCGGCTCCTTCGCATAAAGCAAATGGCACGCAAAATTGGTTGAGATCGAACGTTCCAGTTTTGATAGACCGTGATATGTGGCCGCCGTCCTCACCAGATTTGAACCCGCTGGATTACTGTATTTGGAGCATCATACAGGCCCAAGCTTGTTCTAAAAAACACACTTCATTGGAATCGCTCAAGTTGTCGCTTACGCGAGAATGGAACCGTTTAAGTGAGGACTTCATTCGAGCAGCGTGCACCTCATTCAGAAAGAGACTCAAGCTTGTTGTGAAGGCCAAAGGCGGTCATATTCCTTCGGAATAGCACATGAAAAACTTTGAACTTTCTGCTTTCATATGCAAAAGAGTATGTGAATAAATATTGAAAATTACCAGAAATTTTGAATTTTTAGAGACGGACAGTTCAATCGCCGGACCCAGTATTGTATAAGGCAAAAATGATTCCCTAGATGTCCTCTATACAATTATATATGTTTGTCTGGTTTATGATGAAATACCCTGTATATGTATGTATCTTAATATTTAATAGGATATCCGATTCGAGTGAAATTTATTTGTAAATCAAGACTCATATATTATATTGAATGTTCATACAAAATTTCGAAAGAATCGCATCATCAGATCCATAGAATTTGATTTTTTTTATTATTTTTTTTTCATTTTTTGAATAATTTCCAGAATATAATTTCTATTGTGCTGAGATTCTGCATTTATATATTTAGTAGGTATCAATCTCAAGTCCCATTCAAAATTTTGGGATTATTGTCCTATTACTCCACCAATGAACGAGCGCTCAAAAGTTCCTGCTCAAGGCTTTTCCTAAATTTTACAATTCAAACTATCCCGCAAAATCTTCCGATCAGACGCAAGGGTTTTCTTCAATTTTCAGTATTAAATTCCAATATAACCTTATTATGTCTATTAGCACAAATATATCATTCATTAATTTTTTAGCAACCATCAAGATTCCAAGAATATTTGTAACCGATTAGCACTAGTTTAATCCCATTCAAACGGTCCACTTTTCTTCAATGAAGAAGAGCGCGTGGAGCCGAATAGGAGCTCATAAAGATCATCATAATTCCTGATTGAATAATGTCGCTAGTTGAATCATATTCTGAATTCAAGGTGGAATCCGATTCGAAATTTTTCATATGGGTAGGAATCGCACAGGTGTTCGAAGAAGGAATTCGCAATTTTTTTCTTACATAATGAAAACGATTTCGCAAGCATGATTGATTGATTAATTGCTACCTGAGTGTGTCTGACCATAATGTTAATTACAGCTCAACTGAATCAACTATTCCAGTTTTTATATCTAGCCGATTGAAAGAATGCGAGCTTGGTCGAATCTTATAGGATCAGTGAAAAAAGATTTTTTTTTAATAGTGTTCAAATATACCTGACTATAACTGAAACACTCCATATAAGTACTTATGTTGTAATAACCACGAAGTAGCTTATTGTTTGTTAAAAAGAGAAGGTAATCGACGACTAACTGTTTTTTTAATGATGGCATAGACAAAATTTCTTTAACTGATTTAACGAGCTCCTTTTCAGTTTACTATTTTGATTCAGTGAATGAAAATAGTAGTACTATGACAGTCTAGAAGTTGATGAGGATAACAACCAAACGAAACCAATCGAAATGGAATGTTGTGGCCACTTAAAAGATGCTCATCATAATGAGCCTCCTCATGCAACATTTTGTGATCATAGTGTACACAGAACCATAGAAAATCCAATTGGAATAATGATAAAAAGAAACTTCATACTTCCATAAAAAGATAATCGATTAGAGTGAGATTTATTTTGTGGATGAAGATTTATATACTGAAGGTTCATGCTAAATTTTGTGGGCCTAGCGTACACAGAACCATAAAAAATTCAATTGGAATATTGAAAAAGAATCTTTATATTTCCATAACAGGATATCCGATTCCAGTGAAATTAATTTAGTAAATCAAGACTATTATATTGAATGTTCATACAAAATTTCAAGAGGATCGCATCATCAGAATCATATAATTTAATTTTTGTAATTATTTTTATTACACATTTCAGTTTTCGAATAATTTTCATAATATAATTCGGATTATGCTGAGATTCTGCATTCTATTTGAGTCCTGATGTTTTCACATAAATTCTTAGAAAATTTTGTTCACTCAGAAAATAAAATTCAATTTGACAACCAAAAAACAATTAAGGAACTTTGCAGGTTTTCCACCATTTTGTAAAAGTCCGTCAACTTTTCTGAATAGAGGTCCCAAAAATACTGAGATCTGATCAAAAACCGTTACTTCAAGTGTTATACATAACTGACCACACTCATAAAAATCTTGCTCAAAAATGATGTTTAACTGTATCTTGCTTATGCTTCGAAAACGAAATATATTGTATAAGGAAAAATTGATTCTCCCGGTGTCCTTTACACGAATATACATTGTGTTTGGTCATGACTTAGCGATAATTTAAGGTCATCAAATATACCTAATATTATCGAAAAAACACCCAAACTTGGAAGTTTGCCTCCTTAGTTTTGGAGTAGCCCCCATTTTAAATTTACTTTTTTATTTTCGTTGACCCTTCCAAATAATATCGATTTATTTGGACATAAAGGTCCTACAGATGTAAAAAACTGTTTTTTGAAAGATGATACTACCACCTTTCATTGTAGTATAACAATATAAAAACATTCAACTTGAAAACGCCATAAAAAATGTTTTCAAAAAAGTATAGTAAAAATATGTACTGATTTTCTTAATGAATCCGCAATAGTACAAGAATTAGCACATTGAACTATAATTTTTTTTCAATGATTTAACACGCAAGGATATTATCTACAAAACAACACTCGCAACATATCTGCAAGTTACATAATTTGAGAGTTATTGCTGCTCGAACATGATCACTACGGGAGCTAAAGACACAAGACAGATCGTCATGAAGGCCACTGCCTGTCTACAGAGCAGAGGCGGCCATTTTGAGCAATTTTTATGATTAATTTGTTGGTTTTATCATTGAAAATTATCGAAAGTGTAGTACTGAGTTTTTTTTATAAATTTTCATAAGGGTAATGTTCGAACAGCAATAACTCTCAAATCATGTAACTTACAGAAATGATGTGGGTGTTGTTTTGTAGATTGTGTCCTTGCGTGTTAAATCATTGAAAAAAAAATTATACTTTAATGTACTAGTTCTTGTCCTACTATAGCGGATTTACTGAGAAAATCAGTACATATTTTCACTATGAACTTTTTTAAAGAATTTTTTTATGTCGTTTTCAAGTTGAATGTTTTCATATTGTTGTACTTCAATGAAAAGTGGTAGTATCTTCTTTCAAAAAACATTTTTTCACATCTGTAGGACCTTTATGTCCAAAGAAATCGATATTATTTGGAAGGGTCAACGAAAATAAAAAAGTAAATTTAAAATGGGGGCTACTCCAAAACTAAGGGGGTAAACTTCCAAGTTTGGGGTTTTTTGTCGATAATATTAGGTATATTTGATGACCTTAAATTATCGCTTAGTCATGACCAAACACACTGTATTTGTTTGTCTCTCGAATGGCAAAACTGAAAATATTTCGAAAAACTACATTCTGTCAAAAAACAATGTTTTAGTCATTCAAAAATCAACGAGAGTTTAAAATTTAGACAGGAAAGTTGAATTCATGAACGAATAGAAGGAGACCAATGAAAAGGTCAAGAAATATTCAAATTTGAATAAGATGATGATCAATTATAACTTTGATTAGGATTCATAATAAATTTTTTGAGGTATTTTCAAACCTTAAATTATATCGAGAATTATCCACTTCAACTATGTGTATAGATAATTTTTTCGTTTGTGATCGATACCATGTCCTCTTTAAACTTTTTCACAAATTTCAGAGGTTTTTCGTGACTAAGAGGACATAGTGTGGACCACAGAACATGTGTGGACGCGACTTAAGAGCTATAGTGATTGACACCTCAAAGGCATGGACACTTTCAGTTGTCAAATTCGGTTTCTGTAACACCATGGTTATTAATAGGTACGGAACTTTAGTTGAATTTTGCTATTTTGGTATTACCTTCAAACTTTCAATAATTAAGGATTGAATATTCGAGGAGACACCAATTTCGTCGAAATTACTTATTTGATAGTCATTGACATACTTCGATAGTAATTGACACCCAGTATGATAGTCATTGACATAATTTCATCTCACTTTTGAATCATTTTTGGTTATGATATCATCCTGCTTTCTCTCACTCCTACATTCCCATTATATGGGCACTGAGACATTCATACTAAAATAAAAAAAATAAGAAGGCTTAGACAATTCTATTCCATATAAACAACGAAATAATAATAAAGTATTAGTGATCTTAACATATATACCGATGTAATAAACTATTGGTGCTATCTAGGGTTTTCTGTCTGTGTCCTCATATTTCAGAATGTTTTATTTCTATTTGAGTCCTCAAGTTATCATTCTGAAAACGGCATCATTAGATATTTGGCGCGAGATTTTGCAGTAGTGTGCGACTGCACATAATTGCATATATTTTCCGATTTTGTTCTGTTTCATATTCGTTAGAAGTTTTCTATTGGTTGAAATGTTCCAAGGAATATTTAATGGATGTAAGTAAATCTTTCAATGATAAATATTTGAGGCCTATGTCAATCACTATTCGATGTGATATTATTGACACAGTTATTGACATATGGTTTAAACCTAATATATTTATCATTGAAAGGTTTACTTACATCAATTAAATATTCCTTCAAACCTTCCAAAAGACAGAAAACTTCTAACGAATATGAAGCATAAAAAATCGGAACATATACGCAATTTTAGGTTGTCGCTATCCTTAAGTAAACTCTAACATATGCACTTATTCAAACTACTGCAAAATCTCATGCCAAATATCTAACGATGCCATTTTCAGGATGATAACCTATCCCAAAGAGGAATAAAAGAGACAGATGAAAAATATCTGGATAGCACCAATAGTTAATTACATCGGTTGATATATATATGTGCACAATGTCAATCACTATCAGGGTGTCAAAACTGAACCTCGCACCCTATCAGAATTGGCGGTTGAGTTCAAAAAGATGCCAACACACCACTCTGTTGTGAATTGCCATCCCCACTAACTAACTAATTTTCAATATTTAATCAAAAGTTGATTACTTGTAACTTTTAGTGAATAATTGGATAGGTAGGCAACATCTGAACCAAATTAATGAATATGTACCTGACAGCCGGGGCAAACGAAGCTTTTCCACAAAATTTTTAGGTGATTCGGTAAAGCACTCAACCCCTTCTTTTCTTCTCGATGATTTCATTCCCACGTGAAGAAGGACCTCATCTTTCGTTCTTCTGCTGGTCATAAGCGTTCTTCATTTTATTATGGCCCCTGTAGACATAACATATCAGGTCATGTATGAAATGTCTCCTTAATGGGCTTCATCCTGCATCAACATTATAGAAGCAAAAGTTCACTCGAAGTTCCCATCGCTGGACTATGTACATATACAAGTGCAGTAATAACGACAGTGATACTAATTTTAAAACGTCTTAAAATATTTCTGTTGACATCGGAAATCTCGGAGTTTCGTTTGTAGTGAATTTACACCTGTGAATTGTGAATTGAATACTATGAATTATGACTTCCTTCTCAAGCTGTGATAATTTCTTCAGTGCATGGTTAATTTTGGATAATGTTGAGTAGTCCACATAATTGGATGCGTGGTTGATATTGTGCGAAATAGACTTTAGGATTTGATCAAATGAAGGCACCTGATTGCTGGTGCTTGAGCATATGCATTTCTTTAGAATCTTCACTTTTGGAGATGGCAATTGCAGATTTCTAGTTATAGGTGAGTGGTGTATAGAATCATAGGATGCCTTGTATACAGGGTGTTTACTTTTGAAGTGGACAAACTTCGAGGGGTCATTATATGTAAAATTGATTCGCAACAAAAAATGTCATATAACACATGGTCGAAATGTTGACGGTTATTCTTCAATTTAGCATTACTTGATTTCACGAAAATTTTCAATTTTTTTCTCTAAAAAAACAATATTCAGTTTTCCTTCTAGTCTCATCAAATTTGACCACATATTCGGAAAGGTCAATAAATTTGCTACAAGATGAGAGAGTCTTTGTGCAGAAAACACTCTTATTGCAAGCGTAGCAAGGAGAAGAATACCACGATTCTGAAGTTAACAAAATCAGTCCTATTTTTCCAATGGTTCTTTTTATGGAATATGAATAATTATGCACACGCTTCTTTTTCAGTAAAAATACTTCATTTAGTGTACTTTCGAATGACATATCAACTTTTGTGCTAGCTGCTCATTCTGCGCCATAATATCATGGCTAACCTGATAACAACGAAAAAGTCTGAAAATTCCGAACCTAAATTTGCTCTATTTCGAAGCTCTTCGTGATCGAATTTTAATGTAGTTTTATGAAAATCATCAATTCATCTTGAATCGAAATAATAACGAAGAAATGAACGTCCTTCTTCATTACATTTGACACATCGTTTTCGTACTGAATCTACAACTCTACAAAGTTCATAGCGTTTCTGACGCATTTCTGCACAACACAATTTTATTCTGTTGATGAGATGCTACCAAGTCTGAAAGCGAATCAGATATACTTTCTTCTTCAAAGTATTCTAGACATAAAAATCCAAAGGCTTAAGATCTGGGCTCTTCGGTGGCCATCTGACTGTATCTTTCAATCCATTGTATCGCAATATATTCATTAAATAGATCTTGATATTACGACTATTATGTGCTTGGCAGCCATTCATTTGAAATTAGACATTTTATCTGTTAGACAGGTGCATTTCATCGAATATGTCTGTCAAGTTGCTCTGGATTAATCTGACGAATTCTTTAGCATCAAAGTGACTCATGACTGCCAAGCTCATGTTAACTCATGTTGGAAATGAGATTGGGTCCAAGAATATTGACAATTTCAAAGGTTTTCAAAAAATAGGTGTTTTTTTCCAGAAAGTAGATGGGGCGCGTTTTACGAAAAATTATTATCAAACTCAATTTTGATTTTCATATTTCGATAAAGTAAGTTTTCAGGTCCAGAATGTCAAATGGTAGCCCATAGCTATCTCGTTTATTAAAAGAGGGAGTCAGGATTTTGTCAAACTCCATGCTTACGTTGAATAAGATAGTGTTTGACAAAATCGTGTCTCTCTCTTTGATTATACGAGATAGCTATGTGCCACCATTTGACATTTCAGACCTGAAGACTTACTTTATCGAAAAAAGAAATTCAAAATCGAACTCTCTTGAAGAAATCCACCTTTTTTTGGAGACTCCGTGTGAAATCCCAATTGAGTTGAATGAAATTGAATTCCTGTTTTTGAAAGACGATACAACAACCTTTCGGATGATTTATGGCTCGTGACGATGGAATCATTTTTTAATATTGATGTGTTATGACTTCTCTTTAATTATAAAAGATAGCGAAGTGTTACCGTCAGAGGTGTGCCGAGCACTGAAGAAAAGTGCTTCGAGCACAAAGCACTAAGCCTTATTGAAAAGTGCTCCGGAATCTCGAGCACTAAGCCCTTATTTTTTAAGGAATGCTCGCGATTACCAAGCACTTTTGGAAAGTAATTCGTTTACACGAGCACTGAGCACTAAGCACTTTTCTGAATGAACCTTTGTATTTTCCATCCAAATGTCTCTTAGTTTGAAATTTTGATTTTGATGTCTTGATTTTTTCTTTCGAGTGATATCGTGTTTTGAACTGGGCATAACTGAAATTGACAATAGTTTTCTCTCAGCCTGCAAGTCTAACATTGTCGTTCACAGACAAATATAAAATTACCATGACGTCATATAAAAAAAATTGGAAGAAAAGGCTGTGGTCTCGAAACAGAAAATAAAATTCCAAAAGTTATAGAAAGACAATGACGTCTTGGCAACAAACTAGATGGAATTTTTTTGTGGCGAAGCAAGAAAAAAATGCTGTCTGCTAGGAAAAAACGTTTTCTGAGCTCTTTATATCATTCATTAAGTGAATAGACTGTAACTTGAATATTCGCCAATAAAAAACTTGGAAGAATGATTATAAAACTTGAAAAGTATATAAAAAAAATTTTGTTCCATATTTATTTCCCAAAAAAATTTCGCCATACAACATTACAATTTGTTCTCCGAGTCATAATAATGAGAACATAAAGACTTGTTCCAGTCCATAACATACATCGATATCGTTTTTTTAACACCAGAGTTATAATAAAGAAAAAATTCAACAACTTAGATATCCATAGAGGTGGACCGAAAAAAAAATTATATTTTAGTTCTTTGTCTATTCCAATCAGGCGAAAGTCCGTCATTTTCATGTTCCGACGATTCCATAAAGCTTAGTGCTTGGTAATTTCTGAAAAGCACTAAGCCCTTTCAAAAAACTAACGAAGCACCAAGCACTAAGCACTGGTTCAATCTAGTGCTCGCGAGCACAGTGCTTACGAGCACAAAAGTGCTTCGAGTGCTTTCACGAGCACTAAGCACAAGACTTCGGCACAGCTCTGGTTACCGTGAAACATTTTGAAACTGAAGACTTGCTTTATCGAAAAATTGAAATCAAAAAAGCAACTTTTCGGATGCTTCATGGCTCGTGAAGATAGGATCAAGTTATTGAGGTTTGGAATTTACTCGAAATTTTCAATATGCTTATACCATTTCTAGCAGTGTTCCTATTAACGAGGCAGTTATTCAGTATTAAGAATATCTTATCAAAATTAATATTTTACCTATTTCGAACCGAAATGAAAAAATTTGAAGATCGCTAATTTTATTTGGTCAAGTTGATAAAGAAAGATGAAACTTTATTTTACTCCTATGAATTTTCGTCCAAAGAATTCCTCCAGATTTCATAAAAAGGTGTCATCTCTTTTTTATCTCATACATTATGTTATTTTGAAAGTTGAGGTGCCTATCAGAGCAGTTTTTTCAGTCTGATTATTCTTTGAATACATTTTCGAAATGTTCGAACAACCGTTATGGATGCTTGATACATGATACACATGATTGTATTGATACATGATACACATGATTGTACTTAGTTTTTGTTGGAACGATTCACTGTAATACAGGGCACAATATTCAGACATCTCGATATACCTAATGCCATTGTACAGGGTCTCTATAAATGATTATAACAGCGCAGTTGGCGTTGGTCTATTATAAATAGTTATATTCTGATGAAAACTTCATTTAAACAAACGATACTGTGAGATTATGCTGGTCATTCCGAAAGAAATTGAATATTGTGACAGGAATTATAAATTTTGTAGACTTTGCATAGGAAACCATAAGATAAAAAATTTCCAAAACAACCTACGATGTTACAATCATTTATAAAGACCCTGTATAATATTACAATTATTATATTATACAATGCTATAATGCACGTTCAATGCTCATTCCCAGGATACTGAATTGTGAGTGTTATTTCTTTTTCATATTCGAATGGTTTTATTATCTATTATCATTAGAAAATTCATTTTGCTAGTGACGAAATGAAATGGAGTGAAAATAGACAATTTACTTACCAAACTAAAATATTGAATATTGTAGAGAGAACTTCTTACATATGACAAGAAAATGATCGTGACTGCAATGATTATAAATTGAAAGAATATGAACTGAGCATTCCCATACATTTCTACAATGATACAAGAGCACAGGAATAATCTCATTGGAGATTCGGTTTCCATGTATAGGTATAGTGATTGAATACGATTGTACTTTTTCAAGAATAAGCTTAAATATTCATATCGACGGACTTCTACACTGAAAAAAATCTTCCTGTTTCCTTCCATCTGATTTGGCAAAATATTATGAAGTGCATCTGAAAAAACAGAACAGAGACAATACCATTAGAAAGTAATAAGTCATATGAAAATCACCATTGAACCTCAAACTACGAGTATAATTAAATTCAAATATTTCGTTCTGGAAATCTCTTCGATATTCGAAGCTGCTCTGCAACCAAGATGGCTTATCAAACCAGGTCTGGCGAAAAAAGTGATGTGTATTCAGAACATCAAAATAAATGTTCTACAGACCACAGACCAACCATACTATAACAGAATCTTGCGTAGATTTAAACTGTAGTATTTCTCCCTAATTATCCAAATCTCGAGTAATAATGAATAAATAAATGAGTAGGTACCTACTACAAAATAGAACCTAGAGCAAATCATAAATCTTTAAGCCACAGTATTACTTGGATAACCTTTGTTTTGTTTGAATTGCAAAATTCGATTGAATACTTCGTGGGTTATGGCTTTCGTCGAATAAATTGAATATTAAATTATAATTTCAATGGAATAAATTTTAAGAGATGAAGGCATTATACGCTGAAATTTTTTATTTATTTCCAATGGATTTGCCTCCAGAATAAAAAAACAATTCTTCAGTAACGTTTATGACCATTATCTGGGCCAATCAAAGATAACTAAGAATATCGAGTCTTAAAAATCTAAGATACAATGGTTTATTACTAGCTGAACTCCTCAACACACATCTTAAGTATTTGGTTCTAGGTAAACAACGTGCTAAAGTAATGTCAAAATATCTGTGATTTTTTTCATTTTGAAAGAAAATGTCCCCTGATGAGAAGACTGGATTCACTGATGAAAAATCCTAGGTCGAACAAAATTCTGTCCGGTTCGGTCAGTCCAGCCGTAAGCATAATAATTTCTGACCAGTGACCAATAGAAGGTTCTAGGATATTTTCATGATATGTAAATATCTCTGAGAAGTTCGTTATTGGAACAAAGTACCCCAATATTTCAGAAGTTATGCTGAATTCGAAATTTATTTTTCTAGTATTTCCATATTTAAAATTTCGATCAGGTTACGATTCTGTATTTTCGAATTCTATATCGTTTTGCCTAATTGTCAGTTATTTTCGAATTGTAAGCCGAAAAAGGTCTCAAACGATAGGGTTCGACTCCCTGATGACGAATCCGTGGTCAAATTCATTTATGTCCATGAGCACGATAACTTTCGAAGGGATTTTCCTAGAGACTTGAGATTTTCAGGGTGAGTTCGGTTCCCAAATGCCACTGTTCATATTTCCATAACAAGATATCCGATTCGAGTGGAATTTATTTTGTGAATGAAGATTGATATACTTACTGAATGTTCACGCAAAATTTTGTGGCCTTTGTGTTAAAAGAACTATTAGCCCAGTCAAATTAGGATTTCACCTCGGAATGAAAGATAATAAGCTGAAAATTGGTATGAGCCTTTGTTTTGTCATTCTAAATGTTGTCTCAAAAGTTACAAATTCTATCGTGTCGGCGTCTTAAGATATTGAAGGTCAAAGGTCATAAAAATCGGTTTTTTGCGAATATCTGCCTTCCTATTGCTTAAATGAGATTTGCAGTCATTATGAAAGTTGTAGACTATAAAATTGTCTACAACTTTTATTTGAACTTTTTTTCATACGACCAACCTTTTTTGAGGTAGAGCGCGAAGAGTGCGCAGCGTACAGTCATGTATGACCTAATGCAGGGTCAAGCGTGAGTTACGGTTAGCAGTTCGTTGTATGAAGTCAATTATTCACTTAACAATTATAATTATTAAACAATGCCCATTATTTATGTTCTATTTGTTAATTATTTATATTAAATTAAAATAAGTAATTGAATTATTCATATTGTATAATTATTATAATTATTATTTTACTATAGTATATTAAAATTCTGTATTATATATTTCAATTATATTTTATATTAAAAAGTAAGGGAATATATTTCACACATATCTTTATTTATCATTTAATATGGCATATTGGTTTTAATTATAATATAATTGTAAAAGAAAGCTAATTATCTTCTTCTTCTTCTTCGTCGTCTTCTCCTTGTTGTCGCTCCAAAAAGTTCAGTTCATTGTCATCATCCTCATCATCGGACATATTCATCTCCAAACCTTCCAGAATTTCAGGCTCATATGTGCTTTCTTCATCGGGAATCGGGATTACTTGGATTTAGTGAAGCGTTGAGGCAAGCTTGTCCGTTGCACTGGCCACAAGCTGAAGAACATAGTAGCCCTGACTTTCTGCATCCACAGCGGGAACCACAACCATTTTTGCAATTGCAAAATATAACGTTTAGTAGTTCGGCTGGTGCTGGAGGTAGTAGAGAGTTGAAGTGCTGCCAAGGACGTAGACGTAAACGTTACAATTGACATGTGCTCATGCGCACTCGTCAGTTTCTTACGTTCACGCTTGGGCCGGCTTTACGTGCGACGTAAACTAGCGTCCTGTTACGTACGTACGTAGTACGTACGTACGTAACCGAAAGTTGAACGAATCCGACCGATGAAGGGCGAATGCTGGAATTTTGAGATGAAATGCTTCTAACCTTAAAAATTTAAAAACAATCTATTAGCTGAAACTTTGTTTTGAGAACACGATTAATTAACTTTTTACTTAATATCTTCCTTATTATTTATAAACTGTGATTTTGCATGTTTCTGAGAAGTGTTGAATTTTTTTCAATGCAATACTTCTGTTACGAGATTGCATATAAGTACCAAGAACTAATATATTATTTCGATAAGTTACAAATGTGGCATTTTCCTTTCAAATGAGAGTGATATTTACATACAAGTAACTCATTTGTGATGATTTCCTCTAAAATTCCTGCTTTCGGCAAGAACTCAAGTTATTTCATTATTATTCATTTTGAAATTCGAATGTAATGAAGTAATCCTACAAATATATGTTCACATCATCAATTTGTTTATAGGAAACAGACAATCTGAATCGCTAATATCAGAAACTTTCTGTCAGAATACAACAAAAAGAAATAATAGGTTAGCTTTAGTCTCTAATGGTCTGCCGTACGTACGTATGGCAGCACTTCAACTCTATTTTTACTCCAAGACGTAAACGTTAAATTTCTCACGTCTACGTCCACGTTCGGGCTTACGTGCTGCGCGCACTTCAACTCTCTAGTAACGTTCTTATGGGCTCCAGCATTTCATTTTCGAGCATCCAGCCCCATTCTTGAGGTTCTATGTCCTTCCCTTAACAGGTTTGAATCTGGTAGTAGACACGATTGAATATCGACGAGCTGCTACACTTGTTGGTGGAAGTGTTGACAATTGTACAGGTTTATTTAGTTTCGTTAATTTGATGAATTGCGTGTAGCGGAAATGGTCAATGTTGTCCTCAGATTTTGGAGCATTATAATATAATGCCAACAAGATGCGCACTCCATTTTCAAATAATGTTTGTTCTGGGCAATTTTCTTGTTGAAATACTTCCACCAGTTCATCCAAATTGGAAATTTTCTCCAATGCTCTAGTAATTGTTTTTTTTTCCTTTTTTAAATAGTTAACTAATAATTAGTACATAATTAGTGAGCATTGTTTAATATTTATAATGGTTAGGTAATAATTGACTTTATACAACGAACTGCTCATCGTAACTCACGCTTGACCTTGCATTAGGTCATATATGACTACGCTGCGCACTCTTCGCGCTCTACCCCAAAAACGGTTGGTCGTATGAAAAAAAGTTCAAACAAAAGTTGTAGACAATTTTATAGTCTATAACTTTTATAATAACTGCAAATCTCATTAAAGCAATAGGGAGGCAGATATTCGCAAAAAACCGATTTTTATGACCTTTGACCTTCAATATCTTAAGACGCCGGCACGATAGCATTTGTGAACTTTGAGACAACATTTAGAATGACAAAACAAAGGTTCATACCAATTTTCAGCTTATTATCTTTCATTCCGAGGTTGGCCCCCTTTTTCATCTAATTTGACTGGCTATATAGAAAATTCAATTGGACTAATAGAAAGAAGAATATTTATATTTCCATAACAAGATATGCAATTGGGGTGAATTTTTTTGTGAAAGTAGATTGATTTGCCGAATTTACTTGCAAATTTCAAGCATCTGCAAAAACCACAGAATTTAAGTTTTTTTGATTTTTATGTTTTAACACAATTCAATTTAATTTCCAGGATATTATTTCGATCATTCTGAGATTTTGCACATATATAGTTAGTATTAATTTCAAGTCCTATACAAAATTTGAGGTATTAGCCTCACTGGTCCACCAATGAACGAACGCTCAAAAGCACCCGTTCAGGGCTTTCATAAATTTTTTGAATAGTTTCCAGAATATAATTCCGATCGTGCTGAGATTTTGCATTCATATTATTAGCATGAATGTCAAGTCCTATACAGAATTTTGAGGTAAAGCATTAGTGCTCCACTAATGAACGAGTGCTCAGAAACACCAGCTCAGGGCCCTTCTTAAATTTATTTACGTGGTTTGTTCAGTTAAGACGCCTCAGCATAAAAAATTTTTGATGATGGGTACACATAATGAAAAAACATATATTTTTAATATTTTGATATCCCGAAAACTTCCTAAATGATCAGCACGGTGTGTACATCATTCACAGTATTCGTTTTGAGGAGTTTCGTGCTCCTGAGCTGTTCCAGTGCTTGTGTGCAGCCAATGGCAAGCCGTATTTCGAGCTTTTGAGTTACTCAGGACTCAGGAGCACGAAATATCTCAAAACGAATAGGCTATTTGAAGTAACACCCAAGTACCGTGTACAAAAAGCCATTCGAGTAACACTTCTGAAGGAGTTTATTGATCCGCTTAACTTTACGTTGAAAATTGCAAAAGTTGTTTCTGGGTATTGCTTAAAATTCACTGCAGGTTTGAGGCTTGGACAGAAAAAATGCATCCATAAAAAGTTGAATAAAATCGATGGGTAGTTCTCATAATTTTCTGATCTGGATTATTGTTTTGCGAATATGATGACAAAAGCGTCTGACTGACCCACAGAGATTTTAATGCATTAAAATCTCTACTAATAAGTTCCTGTTCATCGGTATTTGAAAGAGGAACTTTGTCATAAGGGTGCATTTTGCAATGTTTTAATCGTAACTACTGCCACATATGACAGCGAAGTAGCCCTAGAAACTACTAGAAATTCCATTGTAAAATTGCACCTTACGTTGGCATTCTATAGCTAACGTAAAGTGCTGTAATTTTACATTCCTACTCAGTGAATTTCACTAAAGGTTTAAATTTCCCATTTAAAAATACATGATTTTTCATGTAGATTTAATGATTGAAATTACAGAATTTTATATATTTCTACATCTTATTTTTAAATTAATATTGTAATTTTCCATATAAATTTCCTCAATTTGTTTGACTCTCGATTTTCCTGCTCTACCCTTTTTTGTTGATTTTGATCCTACGTCAGGATGAATCTAGAACGATTATCACCTGAAAAAAATAGTTTTTAAATTTTTATTGCAAATTCACATACAGAGACGATAACATTCTTTTCTATAGACCTCTACAAGGATTTAATTTCGTGTCATTTTCGTGATTATCATGAATAGTCGCTGAAGGTTGGCGAGTGTTCAAAAGCCAAGCTTTTACTTTTACTTTCAATCATTGAATTTTTGTTCAGACTAGAAATCTGTAGACTCTTCATCAAAATACCCTTCGACCTCTTTATTCTTGTGTTTTCTGAAAATATGGCTCCTCAAAGTATTTATTTTTGAATACATACATGAACAATTTGAAAAACTTCGTTTTCCATTAATTGAGTCAGTTCTGGCAAGATAAGATCGACCCCAATCAAAATAATAATAATAATACTAACCCAGTGTTGAAAATATCATAAGTCTCCGCAATTGCATCGCCCGAGGAAAATTTCCAAATTTATATTGAATATGATATTTCGTTCGCTAATCGGTAAAAATTAAAATAATAGCACCAATCACTAGAACAATGGAGTTTATATGTTTTACAGCTAGTAGGTATAGCGAGACCTGACTTGCAAAATATAAATGCATTTTAATTTACTGATATCATTTTGGTAAATATGTATAAATAACATTGGCTAGGTCAGTAAGTTTTAATCTTGTTATGATATTAAGGTATATAAATAGCTTACATCTATGTCAATTACCCGTGAAGAAACGAAAATTGAAGGCGAAGAGTCCATAGAACCTTTCAAATTCGTTCATAAATTTGCATAGCTCTTAAACCTCTGCTACAACATTTACCTCGCGACCAAGTGTCGGCAACGACGGTCAAAGAAATTCCACAACAACCTAGTTAAATTTAATCACTTACAGCTGTTCACACTGCCGGTCCTTTCACTTCCGTACGAAAAACCACCAATTCAGGGGGCGTGGAGCAGCACGAGTGTCAATAGGAGGCAGCAGGGAGGTCTAGTGATTACATTCTCGCGCTGCCGACTTCCTTGCTCCCTGCCGTGAAAGCGAGCTGAGTGAAATTGAGGTAATACGTTCATATGAGGAGTGTACCAAAAAAAACCAAAAAAATAGGCTAATAGCAACGTCCACTTTTATTGAACCGCAAAACTTGAACAACCTGATATAATGATCGATTTTTTTTTCATTTCCTCCTAAAAATCGTGAATAGTAGTTTAATTAATCCTTCAGCGAAAATAGCTTAATTCTGGTAACCACAGTTACTATGGAATTCGGATTCTGGTCACATGCTAATGCGTGATACAGAAATGATTCATTCTATAAACTAGACGAAAATAGTTGAAAATTTCCAAGTACTAAATAACGGTTTGTTTTGTTTTGAATATTTCAGTTCAATAAGTTTATATTCATGATAAAACTAGATCATAATTACCTTCTTGCTTTAAATAGAAAACTGTAGGTTTCACCTCATGGTCATATGCATATCCGTTCAAGAAAAATGATCTGTCTAGCATTTGCATGTAACATATTTATTTATTTGAACCCAGAATATGAAATAAGTAATTCCAAAGTACACAATTTTAAGGGAGGATGTGAGAAATATCATGCTTTATATCTGAGCTCGCAACCAAGAAAGTCACTTGCATAGTTAATGCTTAACCACTTAATCAGGTATAATAGGATTGAACCCATTCGAAGAATTAGCACAGGAAGTACACCATGGGTGATTCCAGAATTGAATATTTTTTGAGAAAAGATCAATGTCATCAAAAAAGTCCTCATATGACGAATCGTCTTGATACTTTTCATATTATGATTGTTGAGCACTTGAGCGCTTGTTCCATTAAGAAACAACTTCTCATAGTTATTAGATATTAATCGATCTGATGAAAAATATTTCTGTTCTAACTCAATGCTCACTTTAACTTTTTAACAAGAAGTTAGATAATTGATGTGTCCCGAGGTATATTAAAAAAATTTTATTTCTCTGAATATATTTGGATGCTTCTCCGACCTGGGGTGCTCATGTGGATGAGCTGACGAGCAGTCTTTGCAGAAATATGTTGCATTTGGAGTTCTTTCGTGGTCACTCCCAATGGGATCTGAAACTGAAATACTTTTTTTATTTTATGGGATAACTCTGCTCATCATGATTCAGTTTTCAGATTGCAGAGACGAGCAGTCAGATTTTTATTCTGAATAATTCAATATAGCGAATGTGCTAGCACGTTTTTGAGAACTTGGGTATACTCATATTACCTTCCTTAATTCTTCTGCACGAGTACTATACCAAAAATAATTCAAGCATTAGAAAAAATTCTCCAAGATTGAAAAAATCCCAAAATAGTCCGATATATTTTGCATTTTATTTATTATTTACAAAATTAAAAAACGAACAATAAAGAGAAACTGATCGATAATGTATTTCACTCGATTGATGAATTCAAATCCTTCTGAAGAATATGAGTTTTCTTTTGCATTTGTTTGATTTTTGCCTTTTTATTTCAGTTGTAGATTTTAAATTGTGTTGGTTGATTTTATAGTTGTCTTTTCTTTGTCATCTTATCTGTATTACTTATAAAAAGGTGAATATTATTTTATCTTACCTTTCAATGTCATTTGCATTAAGGTTCCTATCTGGTTATATTGTTGTGATGTGGAATTTGTTCCAATGTTGCCCCTGGCCTGTAAAGCAATTCTTTTAATAGTGAAAAACACCATAAATTTCTCTCTGTTGAGAATGTTTGTGAGCGCTCGTTCTACTTGAACGAGTGCTATATCGTTTGGCCCAAATGTCTGCAATTTTCGAACTTAGAGCCGGCAATAATCTCAAACGATAAGGTTTGACTCCCTGATGACGAACCCGTGGTCAAATTCAATCCTGCCCGTGGGGCCGTTCGTTAGCACGATAACTTTCGAAGGGATTGTCCTAGAGACAGGAAAATTTCAGGGTGAGTTCCACCCAAATCGTACAGGGTGTTCCATAAAATATGATCATTCAAAATTTTTCTTCCTCAATATTTCAGACAAAACAAAACCAATCGAAATGAAACGGAGGATTTCTTGATTGAAGAGAGTTAATACTACAAAGGTAACAACAGGATATTGTCTATGTTTTAACATTTTACTACATGCTTTCAGCTTTCTAGAAGGAACATTCATTTGAATTCAATACCCATATTTTTCTGGGAAAATGTTCTCACAAATCGATATGGGAACATTGCACTTCGTAGTTTAGAAATAATTAAATCAGAATGTGATCCCCTCAATAAGTACCATTCTCCGAATAAAGATCAAAGAAAACAGATCGAATTTTGTGCGAACACTCAGAACTAAAATATCGAGAAGCAATTATCCTGGTGAAATTACACACCACAAGACAAACAAATTATCATCAATGGAACAAATTCGTCATTCGCTAATAACGGCTCTTCAAAAATGACGCTAATCACGTTATTGACTTTCTATTATTAACATCGAGAGTTATTTTTGTTCTGACCGAAAAGAAATATGAAAATGAAGCCTTGAACGATTGTTTAACTACCTTTCCATGCCGAAGCAATCACTTATACTGATCATATATTGGTGTACCTTTATTGCTACACCTGGTTATTTTCTTGGCACACTGAAGTATTAATGCGAGTTATAAAACTACTTCCATTTATGTTAAATATCGAATAGTCTCAAATAAGTCATAACTCAGAAATTCATGAATACGTCAAATGGATCGATTTTATAGCTTCGTACTAAGCGATATTGGTAGAGTAGAATTGCTGACGGAATTTTTTTATCATGAAATATTTATTGAGCTATTATTTGGGTGGTTCTAATCTGTATTCAATTTTCTGCAACAAGTTATACCGCAAACATATCAGCGGAAGGGCCAGCTGTCGACTGATACAAATTGAGAATGGAAGAATGTAGTTATTATTGTAACTATTCCCTAATGGGTCGATTACATTGAGATACTTTACAAGCTGCTACTGAGCAAATTTAGTAGCTCATTGTAAATTCGCTCAGATTAACGTGTTCACAAGCCAACAATCTTATTGTAAAAAGCTGCGACTAAAGTTGAAAGCTGGGCTACTTTACACGCTAAATTGCTGGCGTTTTGGCTTGTTGGTCAAACCGTGTGTAATCACAGTTGCTACTAAATAATTTGTGAGTTCTCATCTACTCGGTGGTTCCTGGTTCTTAAATTTGAAAACGTATTTGATATTAATCTGAGATCCTTGACAACTATACAAACATAAACCTCACGTGGATCGCTAGATTGTTGGCTACTCAGCGATTAGACAGTTTTGTGTGTAATCATCACAATCTCACAAGCTAATTCACTCGCTTCTAAATTCGCTCAGTAGCAGCTTGTAAAGTATCTCAATGTAATCGACCTATTATGAGCAGATCGCCCTCGTGTTCAACGAATTCCGCCAGTATCTCAGAGGGCTTCAAGGAGGCAAGATCCGCGTTTCTCAAATTCCTCTTCTTCCCAATCTTCACTAGTCAGTTTCTGTTTAGCCAATTCTCATCGTTTGCCTAATAAGGCGAACAAATTGTCGCTGAAAATGTCCTGTTAGTAAGCCAGTGAAGAGGCGTAACTTATTCTCATTGAGATCCAAATACTTTTTGGACCGTGCAGTTATAAAATTTCAAAAAACATTTTTGGAATGATTCATTCCCGGAAGATTACTCCAAAAAGCATTTTTCCATCTCCAAAAAGTCTTTTCTATAGGTGCATTTGCCTATTCCACAGAAGGGTTCTGGACTAGTAGGTGGCGTTTGTGCTCATTTTCTGGATATAGTGTTAGCCTCTTTGTTTTCTTCGCCTCCAAAATGACCAAGAACCGAGACTACCAGAGTCCTTATTTCCTTGCTTACTTTATTGAGTTTCTTGGCACTACTATATTAGCCTTGAGTCGATGACATAGTGCTTTAATAGCAGATCGAGTATCAGAATGGACCACCACGTCCTACCCTTGATAGTTTCTTTCCAGGTTCCTATTGCTGCATCATTCGATTGCAAGTATTTTTGCCTGAAAAACACTTAATAGTAGCCAAACGATAGTGTACTTTTAGTTATTGACCGTATTCTCCAGCGCCGGCTCCTATCATGGTTTTAGAAGCATCTTTCATTTGAAGGTATATGGGAGTTTCGGGTAGTGTATTCTGTAGTATGATATACAAGTGGTCTATGATATTTATAATTGGTAGAGGTCAGTATTGTCATTGCTAATTGTCAAGATAAAATAAAGAAGTTGTACAATTACATAAATAAAGTACTCTTGAACTTATAAGTGATAGAATACAAATAAATAAATTTCTTGTAAAAGTCATTTTGTTAATGTTAGTTGATGACTTTAAGTTCCACTTCTCATTGTGTAAAGAAGGGAGATGTAGTAACCTGTTGGAAGCCCAGCAAGCAGCCCCAGACTCGTTTTTGAGCGCTCGTTCTACTTCAACGAGTGCTATATCGTTTTCCCCAAATATCTGTAGATTTAGAATTTTGAGCCGAAAATGGTCTCAAACGATAGGGTTAGACTCCCTGATGACGAATTCGTGGTCAAATTCAATTATGTCCGAGGGGCCGTCCGGCGGTCCGTTAGCACAATAAATTTCGAAGGGATTGTCCTAGAGACTTTTATTCAGTATGAGTTCGGGTCCCAAATGGCTCGGTTACGTTTGTTAGCCAGCCAAATCGTACAGGGTGTTCCATCAAATATGGCCATTCAAAATTTTTGTTCCTCTATATCTCAGAAAAAACGAAACCAATCGAAATGAAATGTAACGACCAAATGAAAGATGCTCATAGCAAGCCTCATGCAGAATTTCATGGCCATAGTGTTAACACAATCATAGAAAATTCGATTGGAATATTGAAAAAAAATCTGTATATTTCCATAACAGGATATCCGATTCGAGTGAAATTTCTTTCGTGAATGTAAACTGATATACTGAAGCCCCTGCTGAAGCAGAATCTGTTTTATCCCCACGATGTATATTTCTAGAGTAATTTCTCCTTGCAATTGGGTTGTTGAATTTGTTCTGTATTTCTATGTTCATGACATGATGTTCATTTTTTGTTAATTGTTTTCATATCCAAGTCTGTTCACTGTTTTTCATTTTGCCATACTATCCATACTTTATTCAGTCAGTGGAAATACATGATATCATTATTGGTTATGAAAGAACTGAAATACAATAAGTACAGGAGTCCCGAAATATTTGCAACATTGATTCAACAGGACATTTTCGAAGACAATTTAGGGGATCTGTTTTCATACTTTTGTGTAATGGCGCCCGTTTGGGAGTAACAGACCTCTGAATTTGGTCTTCCCGAATCGTTTTATGTCAATATAACGGAACATGTTTCCTAACACCATCACAGATCCAACTCAATAACAACAAAATCTTACTGCAAAATTCTGGACGCTTCCTGGGTCTCATAATAGATGAAAATCTAAACTGGAGCGAACATATATCATTGCTATGCACCAAGCTAGCTTCCATCTGCTACTCACTGGGTGTTTTAAGAAGATATTTAGACCCATCATCCATTAAGATTATCTATCAGGCTACATTTGAATCAAAACTAAGGTATGGAATTATATTTTATGGAAGTGGAAACACTATGGATCGTGTTATGAAGATGCAGAAGAGAGCTGTTAGAACAATTATGCGAATGAAAAGTAGGGAATCATGCAGAGGAATATTTCGGAAAAATGGCCTGCTAACTGCAATTGCAATTCACATACAAGAGTGCCTTATATTTGTCTTCAAGAACAAGGACTACTTTCAGAGTAAAACTACAACAAGCTACAACACAAGGACAACAAAATTGATATATCCACATCATAGACTTACATTAACAGAAAAGGGACCAGAATATAGTTGTATAAGATATTACAACAAAATTATAGATCACATAAAAGAAACAACCACACTCAAAAGCTTTAAAAGGCAAATTTTTAAGCTTTTGATACAAATCGAACCATACACGGTTGAAGAGTTTTTGATGTATGATGTGAGGAGCTGGAACAGGACCCCTCTAATCAGTAGATGATTGAAATTTTCTTTTTTTTTGACGCTATTTCATTTCAAGAAGTTATGTACACATTTCTACTTTACTTGAAATAAAGCTTGTTATTATTATTATTATTATTATTATTATTATGTTGAATAAAAGATACATAAGAAATTATGTGAAATGTCTTAATTTTTCCTAGGGCCGCCCCCTTGTCTTTCGCGTTTTAAAATTTTGTTAGCGTTTATTATTTGTCCAAATTCATTATTTCATAGAGAAGCCCGTTTTGTTTGTAAATTTTTTGGTGTCTTGTCGTGAAATGAGTCATTTTCGAGTAAAACGCCATAGTTTTTAAATCTGAGGCTCCTACAATTGACTACAAATCCTGATATTCAAGATTATTGTGCCGTTTCACACCGAAAACGTCTCTTTCACGAAACAAAAAATTTACAAACAACCACAGCTTTCCTGAGAAGTAATGCATTTGGAGAAACAAAAACAAGAGGGCCCAAGGAAAAGTGTCTTGAGGGGACACCATTCCAACAAAGGCAAAACTGTCATATCTCAGGAGTATAAAACTTGTTATGTAATATTCATGATCGTGTTGAGATATTAACATAAAACGATTTAGTAGTGCCCAATTCAGAGATCAGAGGTGAAAAAATAAAAAAATAAGGACGCCCAAAATTTTCTGTAAGAATGTCTTGTTAAATTTTTTTGCATATATTTCGAGACATACATCCATATGGTATGTCTTTTTTGAGTTGAACAAATTCGAAGATAGACATTCTGTATACTACAAAAACATTATTTAATTAAGAAGTAGGTACCTACGCATTATCACTATTTACCTCTAACGGCCTTGTGAATTGACTTGATAAATATTATAACTATAGTCATAAAATGAATTGATTTGGATTGGCGCTATTTTCCTGCCCACCCGAAACCTGTTATTACGGAGGAATGCTATTTTTAGGACAATTTCTAGGAAAACAATTATTTCCATCAATAAGTAATTTTTTCTACCATTGTTTCTCAGAAATACATCCGGATATTCTGTTTAAAATTTTTAATTTCGAGTTCCATTGACGCGACTGGCGCCACAAGACGACTAGAGACCAGACAATATCGAAGATACTATACACACAATGGGACAAACCGCATACCATTGAATTCTTCAGAACTCAGTTGAGTGGCGAATTGGGGATTTTAACGTTCCAGTCTGTGACTATGCATCCGTAGTAAGTTTCCAAGGTTGAAAGGTACGAAGTCTGACGGAAATACCTAGAACCTCCTAATTTTCTGCGAAATTGGGTAGAACGTTTGAACTATTGTATTATTATGTCGGTTGTTTAAATCATTTTGTATTGATATGTACCTATACAGTGCGCGTCCTAATTAAAGAGCAAATTCATTTTCTCAGAAGAAAGATATCAGGTCAGAGCCTCCGCTATTAATCATTTATTATTAATAATAATAATAATTTTTGTTTCACTTTCACCAACTTTTATGCATTTTTGAAGGATTTTTGTTGCATCCTGTGCCATCCCCATCAACCCCCTAAATTTTTTGAATAGGGAAAATGGGTCATATAACTTTTTTGGCTAGGTCTTCGTATCTTCTTTACTGGCGTGCAGAAATTTTCTGCAATTTTTTTTTAATTAAAAAGAGGTTTCGAGTATGTGCACTTTGTCACGGCTCATTTATTTTGAGACGATCGATGGTACGATTGCGCATTACAAAATAAGTTAAATTAAGTGTTCAGAATGAACACCATCGTTCTGGATACGCAGTGTTTCACACATTCTAATTTTTCACTTAGGGGGTTGAAAGTTGTGCATGACAAAACTATAATGGTCGACTTTCATTTGGTGACGAATTTCATCATTTACCATCGTCATAAAGTTGATGAGCCATGACAAAGTGACCTCGATAATCCGGAAGCGATATTAAATTTCGAGTTTGAACAAGAGAACAAGTCGAAAAGATATCGCTAGAAAGGTGACATTCTCTATTAACTCTTTAAGTTTTAAGGATTCTAACCGATTTTTTTTCTATTTAGAGGTCAACGGAAAAAGTTTTTAATCTAAGGTTCTTGAAAACGGAGGGGTACATAATGACCAAAACCGAAATTGCGAAATTGTAAATTTTGGCAAGATGAATGCGGCTGATGGTTATCTTGAGAAAAGACTACCGTAATGTGTTCACCATTGTCCTCTATCTCTTCAGGTTAAAAAGGGAATTTGCAGATATCAACTTTTTTTTTAGCATGCCGATAATTGAATGAAAGTACTAGCTTTTCTAAATATCTTTATAGGTTTTCACTTCCAATCTCTGAAACAGAAATAAAAAAAAAATTAATTAAGATGAAGTGCTCCTGCAAAAATCTTTGCACTCATTTGTTTTGCAGAATCCTCCCAGAATATATTTGAATCGATATCTGAAAGTACTATCTCTCTGTTCCCAATTTTTATCATTCGTATCATCTACCAATTCTAAATTTTTTACATAAATACCTTTTTTGAGGGCTCGTTTTTCTTAAACGAGTGCTATATCGTTTTGCTCAAATGTCTGTGATTCTCTAATCAAGCCGAAAATGATAGGGTTCGACTCCCTGATGACGAATCCTAGGTCAAATTCAATTCTGTCCGTAGGGCCGGCCGTCCGTTAGCACGATAACTTTCGAATGGAGTGTCCTAGAGACTTGGAATTTTCAGGGTGAGTTCGGTTCCTGAATGGCTCGGTTAAGTTCGTAAATCAGCCAAATCGTACAAGGTGTTCCATAAAATATGGCTATTCAAAATTTTCGTTCCTCAATGTCTCAGACAAAACGAAACCCATCGAGATGGAATGTTGCGGTCATATGCAAGATGCTCCTAAAGAGCCTCATGCAAAATTTTGTGGCCATAGTGTGAACAGAATAGAAAAAAATCAGTTGGAATATTGATAAGAATAAACTTCGTATTTCAATAAAAACATATCCGATTCCAATGAAATTTATCTTATAAATAAAGATTGATACACTGAATGTTCATGCAGAATTTTATGGCCATAGTGTTGACATAACCATATAAATTTCAATTGGAATATTAAAAAGAAGAATCTCCATATTTCCATAACAGGATTTCCGATTCAAGTGGAATTTTTTTTGTGAATCACGACTGATATACTGAATGTTCATGCAGATTTCAAGAGGATCGCATCACCAGATCCATAGAATCTTTTTAATTATTTATATTTTACATTTTTCATTTTCTGAATAATTTCCAAAATATAATTCCGATTGTGCTGAGATTTTGCATTTATATATTTGGTATTAATCTCAAGTCCCATATGAAATTTTGAGGTAATATTTTAATTGCTCCACCAAAGAACGAGCGCTCAAAAGCTCCAGCTCAGGGCTTTTCTAAATTTTTTTAGGTTCTAATTATCCAACGGAGTGTGCCGCTAGAGACACCTGAACTTGCATGTTTACTACAATGCTCATTTGAAATTTTATTATTGAAAAGGCCCCCTCGAATTAAATATTAACATTAAAGAACATCCTTTATATTATTTTTTTCTTGTTTCTGAAAACCATTGCATTCAGGAATAAGAAATTTAAGAAAAGCCCTGAGCTTCTGAGTGCTCGTTCATTGGTGAAGCAATAATGCTAATACCAATTTTGTATAGTATATAAATGCAAAATCTCAGCAAGATCGGAATTATGAATATTATGGAAATTATTTGAGAAATGAAATATGTAGAAAATCAATGATTAAAAAAAGAATTCTATGGTTCAGATGATGCGATACTGTTGAAATTTTGCATGAAAATTCAGTAGGTATATAAATCTCCATCCATAGAATAAATTTCACTTGAAATGTTATGGAAATATAATGATTTTTCTTTGAATTATTCCAATTGAATTTTCTATGGTTCTGTAAACACGATGGCCACAAATTTCTGCATGAGGCTTACTATGAGCATCTTGCATGCGACCGCAGAATTTCATTTCGATTAGTTTCGTTTTGTCTTAGATATTGAGGAACAAAAATTTCGAATGGTTATATTTTATGGAACACCTGTACAATTTAGCTTGTTAACGAACTTGACCGCGGCATTTGGGAACCGAACTCAACCTGAATCTCAAGTCTCTAGGACAATTCCTCCGAAAGTTACCGCTTTACGGCCGGAAGGCCCCACGGACAGAATTAAATTTGGCAACTGATTCGTCATCAAGCAGTAGAACCCAGTCGTTTGAGACCATTTTTGGCTGAAAATTCGAAAATACAGACATTTGGGCAAAACGACACTTACAGCACTATAAACGAGTGCTATATCGCTATATCTACTTAAACAGTAGAACGAGCGTTCAAAAATAATAAAGTTCCATCCCGTATGATCTTCTCCAATTCAAATCAGGTATGAAGTGATCGATCTGAATTTTTGCAGTGTCCCCTGAACTATATGGAATTTTTATTGGTTGCTCGCATTCAGGAAATGGAATCGCTAATTATCAGGTCGGAAAATTGCAAAATTGTGGGTTTCATTCCTTTTAATTATGCAAGATACGTTCGACTTACTTTCATACTATAAATAATTTTTGCACCTGTATAAAAGAGGCGAATATTTCGCCTAACTACATACTAGGAGGTTGAATTGTTTGAATATTCATTGTTTCGTTATATTTGAAATGAGGGTTAGAACGAATACATCTGTTTTGATGAACTCTTTTTAATTGTGGCTTCAGTTGAACAAAATAATGAACTTGTTAAACTCACTTCTTAATGATCGATAAAAATTCTGATCAATAAGTAAAAATGCTTAGTGGGTGTAGGTACAATGTGCAAATTTGCTAAGTGTAAATTTTATCTATCTTTTCAATTTTCGTTTTGAGCGCTCGTTCTACTTAATTGTATGCTATATCGTTTAGCCCAAATATCTTAATTTTCGAATTTCGAGTCGACAATGGTCTCAAACGATAGGGTTCGACTCTCTGATGACGAATTCGTGGTCAAATTTAATTCTGTCAGTGGGGCCGTTCGGCCGTTAACACTATAACTTTCGGAAGAATTGTTTTAGAGACTTGAAATTTTTAAGGTGAGTTCAGTTCCCGAATGCCTTGGGTTGAGTTCGTTAAGCAGCCAAATCGTACAGGGTGTTCCATGAAATATGGCCATTCAAAATTTTTGTTCCTCAATATCTCAGACAAAACGAATCCAATCGAAATGGAATTTTGCGACCACATGCAAGACCCTCATTATAAGCCTGTACTAAATTTGGTGGCCATAGTGTTAACAGAACCATAGAAAAATCAATTGGAATATTGAAAAGAAGAATCTCTATACATATTTCCATAACAAGATTCGAATGAAATTCAATATCTAAATAAAGACTGATACACTGAATGTCGATGCGCTAATTCAAGAGAATCGCATCATCAGAACCATAGAATTTAATTTTTTCAATCGTCAAGTTTTTTTTACATAATATATCCAGTTTTGGAATAATATCCAGAATATTTTTCCGATCAGCTGAGTTTTTGCATTTGTATAATTAGTATAAATTTCAAATCCTATACATTTTGAGCTGACCGTTCAAAAGCAACTGCTCAGGGCTTTTCTTAAATTTTTTATATATTCACAATTCAAATTCACCTTCGTCTAGTCATACAATAACGAAATCCAAAAGTTTTACATCTGTTTCTCTCACGAACTTCAATAAATTATATTGAAATAAATGGAAATAATGAAGGGAATATATAGGTACAGAGTGGGTCAAATCCAACAAAGGTAGACAAAAACTGACGTTTGTGACTGAGGCCCGGGAGTTTCTCGACAATGTGTACTTTCGACATACTGCTGTATGTCTTTTCTCTGAAGAATTTTTTTTCTATGAAAAAAATTCTTCCTGGACTATTCAAATGGAATCCGATGACGTTTATTACGTTTTCCCCGAATGGACTTTTCATCAGATTTTGTTATGAATTTTTTTATTGAAAAGGGACATCCTCTATATTTTTGAATATTTCAAAATAGCTTGAAACAATAATTTAAAATGAATTGCAATGCTCGTGATATCCTGCTTTTTCTTCGGCTTTAAAGATTTTGATTATCTCAAATTCATTCGGAAACAATGATTTCCAACACAATTATAACCTGCTATAAATAAAGATAAAAAATAATGAAATTAACCAACCTGAAGGAAATCTCTAATCAGTGAAAAATAGGTATTATTTTATGTGGTGCTCAAAATATCTATCTGAAGTCTGAACGTTAATGAAGTTATTGTTTCATAGAAAATTTGTAGAACTTCCTATATATACAGTAAATAAAATAAACAATTAATAAAGTATTCCAAAGACACTATTGTTGGAGGTATGTGAAAGGAAACAAGGAAAGCGAAATACCTTGAACATTGTTCCAGAAAAATTTTTAAGTATGGTATGTAGGTATTTGTAATTGTCATTTCAAGCTTAATCTAAATGTGCGAAAATGCATCGGGTGTCCCATTTAAATGAAAAATTTGAAAACACAAATTGCCATTCAATTAATTGCCAACTTTGAATGTTTTGAAATAGGGCGAATAAGGTTTTTTTATATGAACTTCCAGAAATCTTGAACGATATTACCAAAGACAAGTCTTTTACCACATGTGAAATTCCGAAAATACTTTTCTCGGAAAAAAGTATCCTGTGTGTGACAAGTTTTAATATGTTCCGTTCCATTAAGAAGCTCCAATAGTGAAGCTAAATGAAACGGAACTTATTTCTACATGTCACCCACATTATTTGAGGATGTTGATTAATCCATATGAATATGTTTTGTTCTATATTTTCTCTAGGATATTCATGAAATCGATCCTTTCTAAGAATAATGCTTTCCTAGTAATTTCACATGCAAACAGATGTTCCTCTATCGCATGATATCTGTTCATTGCCACGATCTTGCAGCGAGTATAATGATGGGTTTGTATATTATTGTGGCCGTTTTCACCATGGAAATTCCACTACCAAATATCTAAAATATTTGGATAATATATTTTATTATATCGTGAAGCTCTGATCGGAACATCAGATCAACTGATTCACACAGATGTTATATATGAAATCATATCAATATTATTATTATTATTATTATTATATAAATGAGAAGAGGGGAGGTAAACACCTATGACCCTCATTTACAAATTCGAAAGTATGTAACATAAAGAGAAAAAAAAACTGAACAAAATAAGGAAAAGTCCAAATGAAAATCAACCAGAAGCAAGAAACACATCCAGCAGGTTCTTGAAAGAGTTCACTGACGCGGCACTCACGATGTTATTAGGCAGTGAATTCCATAGATGAAAAACTCTATTACTCAGGAAGTGCTCTCTAGGGGTCGAGCGGAAATTTTCGCGGTAAAGCTTGAAAGCATGACCGCGTAGATTGGAGCTGGAGAGTTGAAATAAATTACTAAGGTCGCAGCCCAGTAAGCCATGCAGGATTCGGTAAACGAAGATCAAATCTCCCCTGGTGCGACGATGCATAAAAGGTGTCAAGCCAGACATCCGCAGCCTCTCCTCGTAAGAGGGACGCAATGGAGAAAGACCATAGGGTATCCTTGTGAAATTGCGCTGGATGGACTCCAGGCGCTCTCTATCCCTCACCAGGACCGGGCACCAAACAGGACCGGCGAATTCCAACAATGGACGGACATACGTGGTGAACATTAATCCACATGTTTCAGGCGAACACCTGGGAAAAGCCTTCCGCACTATGAAGTTCATGCGACCAGCCCTGGCCACAACGGCATCCACATGACGAGACCACGATAAATCACTCGTAACTAGTACTCCGAGGTCACTGTGACAATCAGTGGGAGCCAGCGCTTGACCACGAATAGAATAGGTAACCATGGGGTTATTCCGCCCAATGTGTAACACCCTACACTTGTCGACGTTCAATGGTAGCTGCCAGATCTCCGACCAGGCGACGATATTGTCAAGATCCTGCTGCAGCTGCTTCGACTGAGTGAGTGCACTTCCATACAATTTGATATCGTCAGCATATGCACCATAATTGGATGTAATGGAGCTAGGAATATCGGCAACATACAGGATGAAGAGTATGGGCCCAAGCACTGACCCCTGAGGGACTCCACTAGCAACCGGCACCGCCGACGAGAGCGATTCACCGACTCTAACAGAAAAAGATCGACCGTGCAGAAAATTGCAGATCCACGCAAGAACCCGACCGCGGATCCCGAAGTGTTCCAGCTTGTGGATAAGTCTCCTGAATGGTACTCTATCGAACGCGCGTGCAAAGTCTAAATAGAGTACATCAATAGCATCACCGGCGTCCACAAGCCGTGTCCACGTATCAACGCACTCAAGAAGGCATGTAATAACTGACCGACCAGGTACAAAACCGTGTTGGCTATCCGGAATAACACCATTCGCGAGCATAAAGTCAAGCACCCGCATCGCCACGAGTTTCTCCGCCACCTTAGAAACTGTGGAAAGTAAACTAATCGGCCTGTAGTTAGATGGAGATAACTTGTCGCCCTTTTTGAACACAGGTGTAACCTTTGCCGACAGCCATGACGACGGTAGCCTAGCAGAGTTGAACGATAGCTTGAATAATGTTGTTAGCGGTTGACATATTTCGTTCGCAGTGGTCTTCAGCAGTTCCGTCGTGATGTTGTCGGGACCAGGAGCCGATGATGTGTCCAGAGAAAGCAGAATCTTTCTGACATCCTCTGAGTCGAATTGTAGTTCTTCCAAAGACGCGGAGCAACGTGGAGAAGTGACACGGGGAAGAGGGCCATCAGACTCGATAGTGTGTGACTCTGCAAAAGTTGTAGCGAAAGTACTAGCAGTCTCTGTATCATCCTTGCACACGTTCCCACAGTGACCTCTAACGACAGGCCTAGATATGGTGGAACTGAAGAATGAACGAACATGCTTGTAGAATTTCCTCTTGTTACCAGATGTGGCCAGCCTTTGTTCGTAGATAGACCTAGCCCTGTCGACCGTCGACCTAAGCCGATTGGAGAACTCTCTGTGTGTGGCGAAATTCAATACACTCCTGTTTCGAAGGTAGCGCTGCCAAAGGCTTTTTTTGCGTCTCATCATGGAAAAGATGCTCTCAGAGAGCCAGGGCTTGGCTGGACTGAATTTAATAGATTTAGTGGATGTATGCTGTGCAACGGCATCGGTTAAAACTGTGTAGAAATTATTCCAGACCTCTTCAACATCGTCACCACGCATTATTTCGTCCCAATTCAAGTCGGCCAGGTGAGTTCTGAGAGAATTGTAGTCAATTGAGCGCACGGTTTTATGGGTTAATTTGGTGGATTGCTTTGAAACAAACTGGAGAGTGGCAGTGATAACAGAATGGTCTGATTTGCCCAGAGGAGACGTCAAAGTGACATTACTCACGAGATCCGGGTCATTAGTCAGCATGAGATCCAGAATGGAAGGGTTCTGCGTCGAGCAATATCTTGTGGGTTGGTCTATCAGTTGGACAAGTCCAGAACCTTCCAAAGCAGACATGAACCTGGAGCCAGCGGACCCCGGGGGCAAAGCGACAGGATCGGACCAGGATATTTCAGGGAAATTGAAGTCACCAGTTATCAGTACGTTTGTTCTTGACAGAGATACTTGTCTGAGATGTTCGAAGAGGAGATCATCAGATGCAGATGGGCGTGGGCGGTAAACACAGCCCGTATATAATGTGAAATCAGGGCTGATCACTTCCAAGAAAAGGTTGTCAATTCCAGGCAAATTAATTCGCGACTCCTGAACAGTAAACCTGCTATCAATTTGTTTACTCACGTATATGCAGACACCACCATATCCTGTACCATCACCGCGGTCTGAGCGATGGAGGGTGTAACCAGGGATGTGGAAAACTTGATCTGGAATCTCTGGACGGAGCCATGTTTCAGTGATACAGATGAAATGCGGATTGAGAGCAGCCACACCGGCGCAGAGTTCGTTGAACTTATTTTTTATGGAACGTGAGTTAGTGTAATATAAGGACCATTCGCACAAATTTTTCAATTTTTTGGATTCCGCGGTGATTCACCACGAACAATAGTCGGGTTACCCTTGATGTATTTAATTGTCAGATCATGCTCTCCTCCAGACTGCCTCCTCTTCAGTTCATCACGTACTCTCCTCAGTTGATCCGCCTGATAGGGTGTTACATCATCAGATATGGTTATGTGTTTGAAGGAATCGTGGGCAGACAATAACTTCTTGTTGCGCAATATGTCGCGGGCCAAGGCAAGATGAGACAAGGTTACCAATACGGGCCTAGGGCCGGACGGATTGATCTCGCGTCCCAGCCTAGAGCAGCTGACCACATATCCAGACGAAGAAGGCTTGACAAGATCAATCAAAGACTTCACCTGACGCTCATCCTCAGCAGGGCTGCCTGCCTCCGGGAGACGACGGATAATGATGTTGTTAACTGTAATATGAATTTCCATCACAAAAATCTCATCCAAACTATATTTTTTTCCGAGTTAACTCATGTGGAGCAGTTTATTATTATTGCAGAAGATTTTAGTCGAGCGTCCTGTGGAATAAAATACTATAAATATTTACATACTGAATACAGAATATAATGAATAGGTAGCTACGTACCAAACGGATTTAAATGATTGATTTTGATGCTTCTTACAGAGCTAATAACCAAAAATAATCAATTACCACAAAAGCCAATAGATGTAGTAATCAAAACACAAAGCAATTAATGATGTAATATAAGCAACGCACAGAAGTATCACTAGGGGAAATATGTCTGAGACGGCATAGTTGATGAGATGGCATAGAGCATGTTTCTCAGCGGACGTTCAGATTTTAGCGCCATTCGTATGTGCATACTCAAGAATAGAACACCAATCATGGTCTGCCTAGGTTACAGTTCATTCCGCTATAGTTTCTTGTCACTGTATGCAAAAGTAATTTACTGGGGTGGTTGAATATTTATCAAATCGAAAGTTTTTTGTGTATTACTGGCAATAAACAAGACCATTAGACAGTATTAATGTTTCTTGTTCTATTCATACCACTTAGTATTGAAGTCCTATTCTATTTTTTGTATTTGCTTCAATTATTTTTGTTTTAAATAGAAAAAACTGCAGATGTTTGCTTCTGGGTGAGTTGGCATACATGTTATACTGCTGAGATGGCATAGGTATGCCATCTCCCCCAGACATTTCTATTGTAAGGAAGGCACTGAATGATGTTTTTCTTAAAAAATAGGGCGTTATAACTGCAGTTTCACAAAGACATTCCTGGAGCGAAGACAATATGAAGGAAGCGATAAAGGCAGTTCAAGACGGAAAATGGACTGGTTATTAGTTGCGAAGATGTTCAATGTGAACTGAAAAGTGGACAAATTATATAGCGGGCAATAAAGTAACATTTGACGCAAGCCTAGAAACTGACTCAAGAAAACTCGCTTACGAAGTAGCACAAGCCCAAAAAAATCCCCATCGTTTCTCATGAAAATAAAATGGCGAGGTATGGGATTGGCTGAAAGGTTTTCGGAATCGTAATCGGAATATTAGTCTCCGAACCCCAGAATCCACATCATTTGCAAGAGCCACTGCCTTCAACAAAGTCCAAATTGAAAATTAGTTTTCGCTTCTTTCTGGTGTATTGCAAATAAATAATTTTGAAGCAAATGATATATGGAATGTTGACGAGTCAGGATTTTCAACAGTTCCTTCGAAAAATTCAAAAATTTTTGCTACACTTTATTTGCGATATATGCAAATTGTAATTTGATATGTATGCCGTCTCAACCAGAGTGTTGCGGCTGAGATGGCATCTGCAGGATCTTTTTCATTTTAATTTTGTGCCTTCAAATCAATCGAATATTCTATTTCGAATGAATTTATTTATAAACAATTAGTGGCACTACCTTCTCGCCTTGTCCTCACTATCTGAAAACACTCACATGAAAAAATATAACCCCACTCCAAAAAGTATGCCGTCTCAGACACTCTTCCCCTATTCATGACAAACTTTTTTTCAATACAATCACGAAATGTCGGACAAATTCAAATAACATTAATTATATCTGCGTTTCTTGTTGAAAGTGAACATCCAAAATTCCCGGAATTCCCGAAAATTGTCGAGATGTCACTCAAAATTAATCTATTAATTTTATAAAATACATTGTTTCCCTAAAAAAATAGATAATTCAGTAGCTATAGATAGACAATGTCGTGGTCTACCTCAACCCAAATTTCTTCTTCAGAAATATTTCACGGTTTTCGAGATATTCATTGTTTTCGTATTTTTAGAAAATTTCCGAGTGAGATTAGTTCTTCTACAAATTGAGAGGTACTTGATATGAACTTTTTTAATTTCACATCAGTTAGTTCAGCTATCAGAAACAAAGACTTGAATTTATCATACTATGTGTAAAAAATTACAAATAAAAAAAATGAAAACTACATTGAATTTCTTTCAAGAAGAAATGTAAGACGCCCTTGGTAGTCAATATCTTAAAAATTTGTTTAGTAATTGCAGATTCCAAAAAGGTATAATAAGCTTAGGCCTGTATTTTTTCATTATCACGACTACTTTATTACCAAATAGTCTGAAATTTTTAAAAAACTGTTTTTGTTATAATCGTTAATCACGAGAGGATGGTATGGTTATACCTAGCTATTCTGTTTGTTTAACCACAAGGTTATTTTTGAATAGCAAAAGTATGAATCTTTCGAAGATCTTGAATAGCTAAATATTGCTACAATAGAGGCATGTGAAATTTTCATTACAAATGAAATAAAAAGAAATTATTACCAAATAATTATTAATGAAAATTAACATCAAAGGTGGATAGGCTGGCTTGGCCCTATAAATGTCCATCGAGATCACCGGATTTTTTTATTGGGGGTGCCTAAAAGACCACGTTCAGAAATCCAACCACGATAACTTCAAAATGAAACGACATGAATTAATCGAATGATACCAATACTTTTCAGGATATGCAAATTTGAATGATCCTTCTTCAAATACTTATAAACGAACGCCCTTAAGCTATTAACCATTTTTGAGCGCTCGTTCTACTTGAATGAGTGCTATATCGTTTTGTCCAAATGTGTCTGTAATTTTCTACTTTCGAGCCAAAAATGGTTTCAAACTATAGATTTCGACACCCTGATGACGAGTCTGTGGTCAAATTCAATTCTGTCCGTGGGGTTGTCCGACCATTAAGACGATAACTTTCAAAGGGATTGACCCGAGATTTTCAGGGTGTATTCGGTTTCTAAATGCCGCGGTTAAGTTACCTAACGAGCCAAATCATACAGGGTGTTCCATAAAATATGACTATTTGAAATTTTTCTTCCTCGATATCTCGAACAAAACCAAACCAATCTAAATTAAATTTTGCGGCCACATGCAAGATGATCATAATTAGCCTCATACAAAATTACGGGCCATAGAAAATTCAATTGGAATATTGAAAAAAAAATATTTATATTTCCATAACAAGACATCCGATTCGGGTAAAATTCATTTTGTGAATGAAGATTTATATACTGAATGCTCATGCAAAATTTCATGAGGTACGCATCATTTGAACCATAGAATTTAATTTTTTTCAATTATTGATTTTTTACATAGTTATGGGATATCTATTCATATACTGAGTATGAATCGCCAGTTCATAAAACAGTTTTGAGGTAATAGCATTATTGCTCCACCAATGAATGAGATCAACAGCATCTGCTGAGAGCTTTTCTTAAATTTTTGTTTCTCTCTGCCGATTTGTAATTATATTCCAAATGAAATTGAAAATCTGCGGCAATTTTGAATATAAGTATGTGATTTAGAATTTTTCAATTTTTTTCTGTCCTATGTGTACTATTACCGTAAAACGGGGATACTTTGTGACAGTTTTTGAGGTTTTCACATATTTTTAAACACTTCTTGAGCAGATTTAAAGTGGAAAAAATACACAGTAAATATCTGTCCTTTCGGTACACAATGAGAATATAATATAGTTGAAAAAATTATTTTGATATAGTCTTTTTCGAATTTGAAATTATCACAATTTTACCCCGTGCTTCGGGGTAACATTGTGGCAAAGCATTATTCGAATCAGAGCACAATAATACCCCAGCCTTTTGAGTATAAAATTACTAAAAATTATGTGCTCATATTTTTTGGATAAAAAAAACAAGAATTAACTTTTCTTTCATTGAAAACAAAAATTAATATTCTGAACAAGAACGAAAACATGTAATGGGCTGAAATAAGAGTTAATATTAAGATGGAATGAGAGTAGGCATAAAACTACACACTCACAAATTTTACAAACTGCAAAATTTTCCTGGGATTACAAAATTTCTAAGTGATCAGGTAAGCCTTGTAATGAAAATTTCTCCCTTTTTTCTCTTTTCCTTCAAAATTTGTTTTAGTTATTGCCAGTAGTCAATCAAGCAAAAATCCCCAACTTGTGGCAAAATGGAATTCTTTATTATTCGTTGCTCTTAAAAAGTTTATACTGCTTTTAAATTTTCTGCAGCCTTTTTTAAATATCTTGTACCAGCTTTTTCAGCTACATGGGATTTCTGTAAGTTCTTGCTCCCAAGCGTCTCTTATATGTTTGAGGCATTCTGGCAAGATTTTGGTCGCAGTCTACATGCAAAAAATTCAAAAAAATCATATGTAATTATTTGGAAAACGTAGTGACATGTCACAATGTTACCCCATGCTGCGAACTTTTTTTTGTTTTCTTCGAAAAAAGATATTAAAATCAATGATTCTTGACTATAATTTCGAATATAATATGATAACTACAGGAGCAAATGAACCTATTTACGATTTTAACTGACAATATTTCAGATTTGGCTGTGCAGACGAAGGTTTCCGGCTTTTGAAAAAATCGACAGAATCGGTATGCTCTTCTCATGGCAGTCTACAAGTTACTAGAGAGGCCTACCACACTTATGAAGATATATTTGATTGGGCTGAGATATTTGCTATCGCACGGCGACAAAAAAATTCTCTATGCGCGCGAAACTTGAAAAATATTGGGTAGTTTGTTTCGATTTGCGTATTGTCACAAAGTTACCCACTAGTCACAAAGTATCCCCAATTTACGGTACGCATTTTGGATCCAGAAATATCAGAATAATTCAGTTGGTCCTTTTGACCTAATGAAAAACCTGAGAAGTCTTACGAACATGCTGAAGCCGTTGAATTGTTGCATACCAGCTTTCGTCGATACTGAACAGGTGAAAGTTAAATTTCGATCAGATTTTTAGTTTCGAAAATATTCGGAAATTTTTTTTCACGAGATCCCCACGCAATTTTCCATGAGCTTTCATATTTTTATAGGGCACCTAAATATTGAATTTTGAGCCGATTGGATTCCAAGTTTTGAAAAAATTTTCGAAAGGGAATTTAGTCCCTAGCTCCTTTCTTTACGAGTGACTACAGCTAGCCGGCCCGCCGTAAAGAATTCGTATTTTCAATGATAAAAGGTGATAGAGTCTTCATTTTGAAATAAATTTCAACCGAGTCGTTTGCAGTTTAGACCACTCCCGGCTCAAAATTCGAAACATGTACACACACGGGGTTTTCCTTTTAAGTTGACCTATTAGACGTTTTTGAATAATAGTGAATATTTCATTCTGAAATTTTAGGTGAAGCCTTGAGGATGAAGGAACTCTTCGCCCAAAATATTTTCAAGTCGACAGTGTTGCCACGTCTATCTCAAACGCATATCAACTTTCTTATTTCAAATGTAACTATACCTATATTTTTATTGATGTATCGATTCAATACCAAATTCGCAGTATAACATACTGAAAATAATTTCTCTCTTTTGAAATTTTTTACATCTGCATTGCCAGTTTGGAAATGCAATATCTCGATTACTTTCCATGCGAACGGAACCTAATTCAACAGTCTTATAGTAGAGAATTCATGCATTCATGTGGTATATTCAGTATTCTGATACATCGTAAGTTTCTTCAAAGATTCTGCTTCGAAAATGTGGAACTTAAAATTGACATATTTAGAGATTTCGAGATTTAATTTACAGTATTCGATACTAATTGAAAAATGAATGGCAGTCTCCTTTTACACTGAATAGCTATTTTGGATAGTTATCGAAGAAGATGAAAAATACTGAAATTCTTCAGTAGTCATGATCTATGGATATAATGCTGTGTGATTATAAGGTGAAATATTGGAATGAATTCTATGGTTGAGGCCATAAATATTCGGCCAGGATTACCGAAAGCCAAAACAATTTTCGGAATTTATTTCCAGTCATTCTTGCTAAATGTAAATAACGATTGTAGAAGGTCCTACAGATTCTTTCGATAATTTTTTGGCATTCCCAGTGAATGTGAAGCCACCTGAATCATGTTGAAATACCAAGGGTTAACATCTTTTTTCTTAACATCTATGATCATCGAAGACTTTTTATGATTTTAACCATAGAATATACCTCAATAATTTACTTCATAATCATAGAGCCATTTCATCGTTAACACGACCATATATCATGACTATTAAACTGAAGAATTTCAGTATGTTTCATCTCCTTGGAAAACTATCAAAAATAAATTATTAGTGTCAAAGAAGACTGCCATTCATTCATTTAGTATCGAATACTGTAGATTAAATATGGAGTTGTCATTGGAAAATCTCGAAATCTTTCAATTTTAAGTTCCACATTTTCGGAGCAAAATCTTCGAAGAACCTAACGATGTATCAGAATACTGAATGAACCACATGAATGCATAAATTCTCTACTATGAGAGTGTTGAGTTTGGTTCCGTTCGCATGGAAAGTAATCGAGATATTGCATTTCCAAACTGGTAATGCAGATGTCAAAAATTTCAAGAATTTTTGCATAACTTGGCAACAGTGCATGACAGAGAAATTATTTTCAGTATGCTATACTACGAATTTGGTATTGAATCGATACATAAATAAAAATACAGGTAGTTGCATTTGATATAAGAAAGTAGATATGTGTTTGAGATAGACGTGGCAACACTATATTTCAGGCGAAAAGTTCCTTTATCCTCAAGGCTTCACCTGAAATTTCTGAACGAAATATTCACTAGTTCTCCAAAAACGTCTAATATAGGCCAACTCAAAAGGAAAACCCTGTATACTTGCAATTTATTTATTGAGTAGCTTTGAGATTTATGAAACGTATTTTCATTTTCATTTTTCTGAAACATGTACTTTGATGGAACTGTTGAATAAATTTTGATTTTGATTTTAGTGATAGATACTTTCTCAGTACTTGATGGATGCAAATTTGTATCTTTGTTTGAAATAAAAATAAATGTAGCTAGGCCGAAGATATTTCAAAATCAATGGAATCGAATTATACTTATGTGCCACGGTTAAAATTTATAATGACCCGCCAAAGTTACCAATCGAAATAAATTTTTTCGAAAAAGTAGCTTTTTCCGGATTAGTCCGGAAAATATATACATCTCGGACTAGGCGTGGAAGAATCACATTGATGCTGATGACTACCATGGCAACGAAATAACGGCTGACTGTTCATATGAAAATAGTTGTCAAAATTTGCGTTTTTTAACGTTATTCGCAAGAAAATATGGAAGAAAGTAGCAATAGTGTCATTCTACACGTTTCACCAGAAAAATTGTGCGCATTAGGCCTGAAAACAGATTTTATGACTCGTGATTCGTCCACAAAACTCTATTTTCCAGACCTGTTTTGTAAATTACTAATTACCTAAAAACCTGAAAAATAATCAATTTTACTCATCAAAAGTATTTATGGTTAATTTAATATAGATAGGTACAGTTTACAGACTCACTCTGTATGATAATGTGTCTTTTTCCCTGTCACTTGCCTGATTTTCGAAGAAAATCTTTCCCGTCCACAACGAATTCTCAGGAAATGGTGCAACGTGGAGCGGAAGTCCAATGGTAAATTCAAGTATCAAATTATAATCTACGTACTGACAGGACGTGAGAAAAAATAGCTCCAGTTGTTATTATTCCATCCAGGAATTGTTTTGATGAGGTGACAATTTGCTGGATTCCATTCATTCCCATTCGTTATTTTATCAACAGTCAATGGCGTTGTGGAATTCGGAAGCATAGTAAGGTTGAAAAAAATCGCTGAAAGGACTGAATTCTATTTATGTGAATCAGAATCGGTACTGACCTAACCGAATAGTAGAGGCGTTGTTGATATTTGATTGATAGAGTATGAGTGCATTCATTCATCCAAGATGAATTAAAGGAAATCCCGGTTGTTTTGGTGGGAGGTGAATATAAACTATAAATGAAGCAACAATAACTATTAATATCTGAAGGGTCGCCTCATTTGAGTAGAAATATTTCATGAATGTTATATAATATAAATGTTATAGTATATTCTTGTAAATTGAGAGCTAACAAAATAAAATACATGAAACAAAAAAGTCCCTAGCTGGGGTTGGTTAGGTTAGGTTAGGTTAGCCCCATTTCGCACCAAGCCAGTCCAGTCCAGTCGAGTCAAGTCACTTCAGGATTGGAACTATTAACTTCGTTTAAAATCGTTTAAAACAAATGGAATGTGAAATCTAGTTTCACACTAGGGCCTAGATTTCACATTCCATTTGTTTTAAACGATTTTAAACGAAGTTAATAGTTCCAATCCTGAAGTGACTTGACTCGACTGGACTGGACTGGCTTGGTGCGAAATGGGGCTAAGTCCCTAGCTGAGGTTGGTGCATAACGGGGTACCATACTATTCTGGCGTATGATACCAGAGGACAGGGAAAAATCTCAGAAACCGTTTTTACAAAATTGAAACTTGAAATTATTCAAATCAATACCTTAAATATTTAGATACAAAATACTTTATTGATGCTCTTGGGCCAGGAGGGTGTTTTAAACACGTTCTGGCATTCCAATCCAAGTGATGATTTTTCAAATCTTCTGTTGTTCTGAGACCGAAACAGGACACTATTGAAAGGTAATAATCTCCCATAGATTTATATAGTATATTTTATCCTTAATATCGAATTCAATTTCGGAATATTGATGAAAAACGTGTGACAAACTTATGTTATAGTAATAACAACCTATTTATTTGAGGAATATACTTTCGAGACAAGAATTGAAGAATCGATCCAAATGATCTCAACGCAAGAAAAAAGAGATCTGAATATTGAGAAATTTCATCAAAGCGCAAATCGATTATAGGGTTATTTCGATTCGAAATATAATTTTTGAAACAATAAATCAGATTAGGATGATATATTCAAATCATTTTACCCAAACTATTCAATCGATCATCACAGATGCAACAAACTGGTTTTATTTCGATGATTCAAACATTGATGAATTCCAACGAGATATTTTTATACAGGGTATTAGTGAACTTGTGCGACAAACTTCACGATCTTATAGCTCGTCCGAATAAATGAACTAAAGATTTTTTAAGTGACCCTCCATCTTGAAATTGAAAAAAATCGTTTTTTGCGAAGATCTGTCGTAGAGAAAACATCTTTCTGATCATAAATGCTATGTATTTTCCGGATTTTTTTCTCGAGTCTAAAAAATTAAATTTGGTGAAGGATTTGTAGGGTTAGTGGGTGTTTTCCTCCAACTTCTACCCTAAAATGAGTTCGCTTATAGAGACGCCTATTTGGACCACAAAAGTTTTCTACATAGAAAGGAACCCTGATCATACGCTTCAAAGTCGACCATTAACTAAAAAAATTAAATTTTATGTTTAAAATGATGGTCAATTTTTTGACTGTTGGCAAGGAAGTTCGGAAAAGTCAAGCAATTGACCGTCGAATTTAAAGCGTATGGCCTTTTTGTGTAGAAAACATTGGCGGTTCGAATGAGAGTCTCAAAAACAATACTTTCTCCATTTAGTAGAAGCTGGGGGGAAACCCCCACTAACCCTCAGAAACAGTGCATTTTAGGGGGTAAGTTATTGGAATATTTGGTTTGTATTTGTGGAAGATACAACATCCTGAAGTTTGTCGAATTTATTCACTAACACTCTGTTTTATTGGAATTCAATCGATGGATTTCCTATCAACCGAATCAAGCAAACTGAGGAGGTGATTGACTGATTTGATTCAAGATTCTAATCATAAATAGTGAAAAAATGAAACGTGAGCCCCAAATCAATTTTTTTTTGTTAAATGAATGTCGAATTTTCATTTTCAAGAGGAAATAATAAAGTTTTGATGATGAAAATAGTCTTATAATACAAAATTCGAACGATGAAATAAGATAATCAACAGAACTACAACATAAATTTTCGAATATTTCAGTAGTCTGTTCTTATATTAATCAGGTTGTTGAGCAAATTTCATGTTTAATTCTGATGATATCACAGCAAACTGATTTTCATCGGTGATTAATTATCTTAAAAACTGAAAAAAATAAAAATGCACCCATAGCTTCAGTAAGGTTTTCCTCATCTTGTTGAATATAGTTTAGATTATCTAACATGGTTTTTGAGAGATTTACACTTTTAATTCCGTATATTTTCAAATGAGAAGCCGATCTGGTGAGATTGGGCAATGTCAGTATGTCGAAATTTAGGGTTTTTTCATGTTACAGCATTAAGAGTAGTGTTAAATATTTACCTATCCAATGATTCACTTAAAATTTCGAGTAACTAACTTTTAATTAAATGTCGAAAATGGGATTTCTATACTCGTAAGTTCAAACATCGCGACATTTCAACAAGCATAATATAATATATGGAGATGACGATTCATAACAGAGTGGCCAGTTCGCATCATTCTGAACTGAGGTTCAAAATTCAATCAATGAAACTAATACTACCTAACACTTACGCCATGGTCAACTGATAGTTTGATTTAACAAGCTTTTTTCGGTGATTTGAATAATTTTATCTCGAGAACCTAACTACAAAACAAAAAAATTTAAGAGAAGCCCTGAGCAGCGGTTCCGGGGCTTTTGAGTGCTTGTTCTTTGGTGGAGCAATAAGACTATTACTCAAATTTTATATGCGATTTGAGATTGATACAAAATATATACTTGTAATACAGAATCGGAATTATATTCTAGAAATCATTCAAAAAATGAAATATGTAAAAAAAATAATTACAAAAATTAAATTCTATGGGTTCTGATTATGCGATCCATTTGAAGTTTTGCATGAATATTCATTACAGTTGTATTCATATTCAAAATAAATTTCACTCGAATCGGATATGTTGTTATAGATATATAAAGATTCTTCTTTCAATATTCCAATTGAATTTCATATGGTTCCGTTAAAACTATGACTACGAAATTTTGGATGAACATTCAGAATATCGATCTCCATTCCCAAAATATTCACTCGAATCGAATATCTTTTTATGGAAATATAAAGTTTCTTTTTTTCAATATTCCAATTGGTTCTGTTCACACTATAGCCACAAAATTTTTCATGAGGCTTGTTATCAGCATCTTGCATTTGACGTAACATTTCATTCCGATTAGTTTCTAATTTTCTGAGATATTTTGAATGGCCGTATTTTATGGAACACCATGTACGATTTGGCTGTTTAACGAACTTAACCGAGGCATTTGGGACCCGAAATCATCCTGATAATTTCAAGTCTCTATGACAATCCCTTCGAAAGTTGTGCTGATGGGCGGACGGACGGCCCAACGGGCAGAATTGAATTTGACCACGAATTCGTCATCAGGGAGTCTAACCCTATCGTTTGAAACTATTTTCGGTTCAAAATTCGAAAATCAGACGTTTAGGCAAAACGATATAGCACCCGTTCAAGAAGAACGAGCGCACAAAAAGGAAAACTGCATTGATTTTTTGAGGATCTTTTATTTCTAGAATTATTTTTCTGGAAATTAGTGGAATGGCTTCTTTATTTTTTTCTTTCTCTTTGAAAATTTTCGAGAAGATATGGGTTCCTACTTCAGAAACTGTTCGACATAATATTGCATTAAATTTAGAATGTACTGAAGATTTCATTTATTCGAACTCTCTATTTCATTATTTTATGACGTTAATTCCATTGACATTAATCAAACTATTAACAACCTAATACAAGACAAACTTACACACTCAAAAATTCGAATATGTGGAAAGATATTGGTTTCATATTTATGAATACTACTTTTCTGTTCCGATCTCAAACCTGTCATGAAAATTTCAAGTTTTTGAGATCATCCTTTCGGAAGTTATCAAGCTGAGGGCCGGCCATCAAAGAATACCGGAAGAAACGACCGTGAAACCCATTTTGTCCATTTAGAATGGAAGCTAATTTCAAGTCTTGGAGCTCCCCAAACAAATATTATTTTTGGAGGTTTGTTTTTTAGGTGTTCAAGTTTTCGAGAGAATATTGAAATAAACAGAAGAAACTGGTTCGGGCGCCTCAAAGGAAAATACACCCACCGGCTAAATAATCGATCCACTAAAAAATCGATGAAACTTGTTAATTCATAAATATGCTATTTCAAGTCCGATTCGATTTATTTTTTTTTCAATTGTAGGTATGTTCATCTTTAATCAATCACTTGTTTTGAATTTCAGGAAAACTCAGAGTACGTCATTTTATACAGGGTGTAACAAAATATGTTTTTTTACGCTAATTTTAGAACCAAACCTGGTGGGTTCCAGTTGTTCCACTGTATGATTTCTTATTTCATCATCAAGACACCTCTTGACAATTCAATTTTGCATTTATAACAATGGACCAATTTTTTGTTGAAGATACAGATTCAGAGCAACATTAAACTCCACAATTTCGCTATGGCTATTTAAGTAATTTCACAGATTCAACCTTAAATCCGAACGTTATGAAAATAAACTGAAAACGGAGTGGAAACATAAAACAAGAGAAGTTTCAGAGCAATATATTGTTATGAATGCACCGTTTATAGGAAACGATTACGTGCTAATGCTTTTTAATGCTCGACCGCATCAACCGCATGTGGCATTTACCAGAGGTTGATATCCAAGAATTCAACTGGCCTGCTCTAAGCCCAGATTTGAACCCAATTAGGCGTGTTTGGATGCTCTTGGGAGGAAAGTGCGCGTACCAACTCCTGAAAATTTGCAGCAGCTCAGTGATGCTCTAATTGATTCAAAACCTTAATGGGGACATGACGAGACGAATTGCTCATGTAATACGCGCCTGGGCAGAAAACACATTATGTTTTCGACTAAGTTTTAAGTTTATTTTCATTAGGTCAGAATTTTAGGTTGAATTTGTTGAAGTACTGTTGTAGACACAGGGAAATTTAATGTTTTGCTGAAAACCATGTATCTTTAACAAAAATTGGTCTATTGTTATGAATAAAAATCGAAATGTCAAAAGAAGATGTATTGTGTGTTGATGATGAAATAAAGAAATCACACGGAGGAACAACTGGAACACACCAGGGGTGGGTCTAAAGTTAGGGTAAAAAAAATTAATTTGTTTCACTCAGTATAAAATGACGCTCGCCAAGTTTTCGTGAAATACAATACTGGTGATTGATTAAGGATGAATATGTATACCTACAACGAAAAAAAAGTCATTCGAATCGGACTCGAAATAACCTATTTATCAATTAACAAACTTCAACGACTTTTGAGTGGATCGATTATTTTGCCGGTGAGTGTAGAAATGCATCCGCGGTATGTCTGAGATTCAAACAGCTGAATTATATTCCTACTCCTTAATAGAAAACCTCGAATAATCGTATACAAGAATTACAACCATACTATAAAAAAAGTGAAAATCACCTTGACATTACACAATCATATTTCAATATTTCGCAAAAATGTGATCATTGTGGCTTCGAATTATTTATTATTTTCACCTATCTCTCTAAAGACTCACACATGAATGAAATCAGGATCAGGTGGATATAATCACATAATTTTATGAGCAGAGGCGGAACTAGGATTCTAGCGCCTGTGGCAAACTTTCAAAATGCGCCCTTGAACTGAAGAAATTTATTTTTCAATAAATACATGTTTTTCATAATTGACATTTATTGATTATATTCTAAAGAACTTTTTTATTAACAATAATCTTAATCTAGTGGAATTGTGCTTTTAGCTGGAAAGTTTTGGGGTAGTTTTTATTTCTTTCATTTTTAATGTTTTTGGGGTGCTGAACCGGAATTTGACGTTTGCTAACAAAATTTCGTGACGGAACATAGAAAAAAATATAAAAAAAATAAAAACCTCATTTTTGGTCAGATTTTTGCTCATTAGGTACTCGGAAACTATCAACTTTTCGTGAAAAACCTTTCGATACATAGTTGAATATGAGGTATTTTTTATGACCCATTAATGAAAAAAAATTAAATTTTATGGTTTCGACGATGCGATCCTCTTGAAATTTTGCATGAACATTCAGTATATCAGTCTCGATTCACAAAAAAAAATTCACTCGAATCGGATATCTTGGTATGGAAATGTAAATATTTTTCTTCTCAATATTCCAATTGAATTTTCTATGGTTCTGTTCACACTTTGGTCACACAATTTTGCATAAGGCTTATTATAAGCATCTTGCATTTGGCCGCAACATTTCATTTCGATTGGTTTCGTTTTATTTGTCTGAGAGATTGAGGAACAATTCAATTCAATTGGAATATTGAAAGGAAGAATCTTTATATTTCCATAACAAGATATCCGATTCGAGTGAAATTTTGTTTGTGAATCGAGACTGATATACTGAATGTTCATGCAAAATTTCAAGGGGATCGCATCATCGGAACCATAGAATTTAATTTTTTTCATTTATTGAGAGAATACCTCATTTTAAGCTTTAATTTAAGCCAGAACAGGTTGTCGCAGAACAAGCTGTGGTAGTAAAAATTGTAGGAAATTTTATTTACTCTCATTTTTTATGGAAAGGTTTTTCACGAAAAGTTGATAGTTTCCAACTAATAAGCAAAAACTGACCTAAAATGAGATTTCTCATTTTTTTTGTATTTTTTCTATGTTCCGTCAAGAAATTTTGTTAGCAAACCTCAGATTCGGATTCAGCACCCCAATAACATAAAAAGTGGAAGATATCAAAACTACCCCAAAACATTCCCGCAAGGGGTTTTTTTAAGCACAAATATACTGTACCTTCCATATTTCTTGAAAGGTAATGAACAAAAACTCAATAAACAAAATAAATAGAAAACGTTTAAAAAATGTTATTTCATATTTTGCGCCCCTAGGTCGTTTGCGCCCGTGGCAAATGCCCCCTTCGCCACGCCCACGGTCCGGCTCTGTTTATGAGTTTGGCATCTGATATATTGTAAATATACATAATCAAAATAACTATTCTCAGAAAAAAGTTGTGTAATATTGTACGTGCATATTAATAATCTTTGTTTGATTTCCGAAATTTTCACCAGAATTAAATATAGTAACACTGATTCCTTTCATAGCATAATCTCTGTTTGCAGATCTAAAATGGAACGAAATATCGCGTCATCTTTTGCGTCGACATATCGTCATACCCACATTGAAAATTCTAAGTTCTATAGTCTACCGATAACTTAGCAAATATTTGACTCTGAGGAAAAAATTTAATACTCCGTTATTAATACACATATATGAAAAAAATCGCTGAAAGTTCGGTTTTTCGAGTTATAAATATAATTTTACCCTGATTTCAGCATATATTTATCGATTTCAATCATTTCTACTCAGCCTCCTTAGCATATCTGAAGAAATTCCTTCTTTTGGTCACGTAGTCAATAGTAACGTTTGAACATTAACAGGTTGTATGAAAACTTTCTAGTAAACCAATATCATTAAGTTGCACTGAGTTGTCATATAATCGTTACTTAATTTCGAATCGATCGGATTCATAGTTTGAAAATGAAACAAATTGACATACAGGGTGTATCATCATAAACTGGACAAACATATATATTCGTGTAAAGGACATCGGGAGAATTATTTTTGCCCTATACATTATACAATACAATATACAATCACGAATATGAAAACAGAATTGTAAAATATCAAACGGTTTCGTTACTACAGTCATTCAACTGTTCTCTGAAAAAATGAAAAAAAAATTTTTTAGTTGTAAAGTCGAAATAATTAAATTATTGATATGTCCAAACATTAACATTAAAATTGAGTTAAGCTTAGTTGGTACTAGAACAGACGTAGTTATTAAATAGGGAAACGAATCTGTTCTAAGGACATAATATTCGTTGCCAGGCAACTACTCGCTAAATTATATTCAGTGAAATTCAAATACCAGTCAAACTCTGTGAACTACGAAATACCGTTGCCTGGCAACGAACATTATTATCCTTAGAGCAGTATATTTTCCCTATTTAATACTTACGTCGGTTCGAGTCCCAAATAAGTTTCACTGAATTTTTTTTATAAATTCATCTACAATGTTTGGACATACCAATATTTAATTATTTCGACTCTAGAACCCAAAACAAATTTTCTTTTTTATTTCAGAGGTCTTAACGAAACATTTGAATGACTGTATTTGCGAAACTGTTTGATATTTTACAATATTGCTTTTATATTCATGATTGATAATTAAAGAAGTTCAATTGTACATAATGTCTTCCATTTCATTTCATCCAACTTTTCATTCAATTTGACAACCGAAAAAAAAGGAACATTGGAGGTTTTCCATTTTCCATTTTGTAATTTTTTTTTTCAAAGTTTGGCAACTTTTCTGAAAAGAGGATCCAAAAATACTGATAATTGACCTAAAACCGTTACTTTAAGTGTTATACATAACTGACCACACTCATAAGAATCTTTCTCAAAAATGACGTTTAACACCCTGGATCTGGCTTATGCTTCGAAAACGGTATATATTGTAAGAGGCAAAAATGATTCTCCCTATGTGTTTTACCGAATATATATTATGTTTGTCCAGTTTATGGTGAAACACCCTGTAGAAGCGATTATGTTCATAAACGGACTTAAATGATATTCATTTTCATAACAAACTCTCAGAATTTCAAATGTCCAAGTCCATGTAAGTATGTAAAAAAATATTTTCAAATGATCTTAATGATGAACACAAGTTCATGAAAGTTTATGAAAGCCAATTCACTCTTTATTATTCAATTTAACAGACAAACCAATCTTCATAACGATTTTGGACATACAAGTTCAATATTACAGACATTTGGACGAAAATAACGCATAGTGTTTCTATAGGAACAAGAGTAGGTATAAATACAGTGCAAATTCATTCCTCAGAAAATATACCCGGCAACGAAATCATGAAATAGGTCATTTTTGGCTTCACTTTTATCAAATCGTTAAGCTTTTTTGAAGGATTTTTGTTGCACCTTGTGTCATCCCCATCAACCCTATACATTTTTTCAATAGTGTCATGTGTTAGTCATGTGCTACTTTTTCTGGTCAGGTATTTGTATCTTCTTTACAGGCGTGCAGAAATTTTCAAGAAAAAATTTTTATTGAAAAATTAATTAGGTCAAAGAGGTTTTCAGTATGTGCACTTTGTTATGGCTCATTTACTTTGAGAAGATGGAGTCATTTTAAATGGTAATTTATGAAGGAACCAGTTACACAAGAGATACAGACAATTTTTTCGAGTAGATGTATTAGCTATTCTCACTGTGGACCATTCTGCCCTATAAATGGCCAAAAATTGAGAGACCAGGAGATTTTTCGCCAATTGGCTTTGAGGGTCTAATTCCATGAAGAGACAAACTTCAATAGTTCAACTCCAAAAATCCATTAATTTTCAATTTAAGAATGAAACTAAATGACCAATTGAAAAATTTTCATGGTGGGTAATTACCCCGATTACCTCTACTGAGTTCGCGAATGTTCAGGAGTCAAAGAAAATATCAATGACTAATAATCAAGTCAAGTATCCTACCCGGAACGATGTTCATATTATTCATCTAATTTTACATTGTTCAGATGTTACAGGTATTCATTAACTCATTTGATGATGAATTTTGAAGCTCCAGAAAATTAATAGTGTAAACGGAAAACCCACACGTCTAATAATGATGTACGTAAATGAACTTTCCAGTCAATTAAAATAATCACAATAACAATATTCACAATGACGGTCATATATGGGTAGTTTTGACCCTAAGGTTCTAACCAATGTCTCATTAAGTCCAAACCACCGTTGAAATTTTTTTGCCCCCAGTGGTAATTATTCCCATTCGTCACCAACAATTTAATAACCTACCAACGCAGAACTTTTACAGAAAAGTAATTGTTAAATTTCAAGATAAGTTAGTCACATTCAAAAGAAACAGTGACCATTGGGAAATTTGGTTTGAAATTTCTCGAAAACTCCATATACGCATATCCTTCTCAATCAGAATTTTATTGAACGAATCTGTTGATTGATCTTTCAGTCGATTCAATGAAATCAATATTGATTTTCAAAAAAATTTTAAGCCCTCGGTCTTTTCAGTCTGCCACAATTCAGCAAAATTTCTGTAATTTTCGAATTTCGATACGAGACTACTTTTTACGTCACAGTTCGAGTCACTGATGAAGAATCCAAGCTCCAAAGTGATCCTATTCGGACGCCAGGTGGTAAACACTCTGTAACTAACTTTGGAACGGTAAACACTAGGGAATAGGTATTTCAAGAGTTAAAATGATATGAATTTAAATTTTTCGAATGTTTTCAAAACTAGAAATTCTATCGGTTCAAATTTTTATATAAAGCTGCTCAATAACGATGTGCAAAATTTATTCAGTGAAGATACAGTGAAATATTCCAAGAGCGGACACCGTTGGTTCCTGCTTTTTTGTCCGGACGTAGGAGGTTTACGCTTCTACTTTAACGAGTGCTCTATCGTTTTGCCCAAATGTCTGTAATTCTCGAATTTTGAGCCGAAATTGGTGTCAAACGATACTCCTCATGCAAAATTTTGTGACCAAAGTGTGAACAGAACCATAGAAAATTCAATTGGAATATTGAAAAGAAGTAACTCCATATTTCCATGAGAAGATATTCTATTAGAGTGAAATTTATTTTGCGATCATCGTTCTCGTTCTTCTTAAACGGGTGCTATATCGTTTTGCCCAAAAATCTGTAATTTTCGAATTTTAAGCCGAAAATGGTTTCAAACGATAGGGTTAGACTCATGATGATGAATTCTTGTGCAAATTCAATTCTGCCTGTGGGGCCGTCTGTCCGGCCGTCAGCACAACTTTCGAAGGGATTGTCCTAGAGACTTTGAATTTTCAGGATGATTTCGAGTCCCAAATGCCTTGATTAAGTTCGTTAACCAGCCAAATCGTACAGAGTGTTCCACAAAATATGGCCATTCGAAATTTTTGTTCCTCAAAATCTCAGAACATACGAAACCAATCAGAATGAAAAATTACGGCCAAATGCAAGAAGCTGATAACAAGCCTCCTGCAAAATTTTGTGGCCATAGTGTGAACAGAACCATGAAAAATTCAATTGGAATATTGAAAAAAATGAAAACTTCATATTTCCATAAAAAGATACCGATCAGAGTGGAATTTTTCTGCGAATAAAGATTGATATACTGAATCTTTATGCAAAAATTGTGGTCATAGTGTTAACAGAACCATAGAAAATTCAATTGGAATATTAAAAAGTAGAATCTTTATATTTCTATAACAGGATATCTGATCTGAGTGAAATTTCTTTCGTGAAAGTAAACTAATACTTATACTGAAGTTTCATGCAGTATTTTGTGGACATAATGTTAACAAAGTCATAGAAACATCAATGGGAATATTGAGAGAAAAATCTGCATATTTCTATAACAGCATATCTGATTCAGGTGGAACTCATTTTGTAAATGAAAACAGATATACTGAATGTTCATGCAAAATTTAAAGAGGATGGCATCATCAGAACCATGGAAATTATTTTCTTCAAATTTATTTATTTTTCACAAATTTTATTTTCTGTATAGTTTCCAGAATATAATACCATTTGTGTTGAGATTCTGCATTTATACAGGGTCTTTATAAATTATTGTAACAGCGCAGTTGGCTTTGAATTATTCTTTGCCGCTACAGTAGGTTCACTCTAACCAATCAGAGCATAGCATGATCACAGAATTCTGTGGTTTGCATTGGAAGCGGCAAAATGAGAATAAGCGAAAGCCAACTGCGATGTTACAATCATTTATAGAGACCCTGTATTTAAAGTATCAATCTCAAGTACTATATAAAATTTTGAGGTAATAGTCTTATTGCCCCACCAATGAACGAGCGCTTAAAAGCACCTGCTCGGGGCATTTCTTAATTTTCTGACAAAATTTTTCAGCATCATCTGCTCTTTCAAGGTCAGAAATCTTTTCTTAGGCGCCATGGTTAAATAAAAATACGTGAGAGAGAGAGAGAGAGAGAGAGGAGAGAGAGAACTGTGTATTTCTTGCAACGAAATGAAGGGGCTTCCTGGAAATTCTGTTTTGCACGATTAAACTGACAAATTACTACGAGAATTTTCTATTAGTACGTAGGTTTGTATTCACTTTTGGTCGTTCTTTAGAATTCTGCGTACGTATCTGAATGGTTTTTCGGCACTGCTGAGAAAGTTATGGTGTCCGTCCGATAGAGGTGTCCGCTCGTGAGTAGGTATAAATTTCCAAGAAAATTTCTCGGTTCCAGCACAATTGTCTGTTTGAGGGGGTATCCACTTATTAGGAGTGTCCGCCAAAGAAGGTTTCACTGTATCTAGAAAAAAAATTGTTTCTGAGGAAAACTGGTAAATTTTTTTTATTCAAAAAGATACGAACGACTTATTCTTGATGTATAATATGCATGTAGGAAGGGAAACAAAAATCAAATTCAAAAATATATTTATAATTTCCGTAGAATTATTAGATTTTCTGACTTCACAGTCAGAAGATTCTCCGCATTTTCTTATTTTGAAAAAACTATAATAATATAATGAAACCAGCACTTTGCAGGATTCAAATTTAAACTCTTGTTTGGCCAATATAAACAAGGGTGTGAATGATTATAATAATTCTTGTCACCATATTATATCTCTTATTTGAATATGTATATTTTGAATGCAGAACATAACCGGAAAGTGAAAAATGATAGCCAAAGATTAAATGTTTCATTCCCAACAGTTCAATTAATACAAGTGCTTAACGCCCCTGTTAGGTGAACAAGTGGTTCTCCTGGAATAATAAGGATTCAAGGGAATACCGTAGGCGGCGTAGAAATGTACGGGTCAGCCTCCGCAAATATACGGCCATAGAGATAGAATAGTAAAGAATTGCCATCATTGAAATAAACGTGGTATCAGATCCGCCATAGTACTACCACCTTCACATAAAATTTGACATTCGTAGATTTTTTCGTAAAAATTGTGATTTTTGCGCCTTGTTCAAGTTATTTTTGCTGCTTATAAACAATAATAAAATGGTATCGTGTGCTGTAAGGCTTTGTTCAAGCAGGGAAGAGACAAATAAGAAGAATATTACAGGAATAACATTTCACAGGCAAGAAGCCTGTGATTTCCTTGAATTTTTTTCAAGTTTTTTTCTCATAGTATCTACATTTCACAAGATATTCAACTGAAATTTGGCATAGATATTACATTTGAGAGTTCTCACCACGTGACATGGCAATTTCGATAGAAGAACTACAGGGTGATATTTTTTCGGGAACACTGTTCTTCTGCAGAACTTTTTTTGGTGAGCAACTGTTAATTTGAAAAAATTTAAAAAGAAGCTTTGTTCTTATACTAAACTTTTCGGTCTCTTGTAGTTTTGTCGCATCTACCAACGATTTCGAGAAAAAAATTTTGAGCGATTCTCTCGAAATTCTCGTAACTATGATAGGAAGGCCAGTTTGTAATCTGTGGTGAATGAATTCAGTGTCAGTTTTTATGGAAATTTTCAAATTTCTCGAATGTAATATCTATGCCAAATTTCATTTGAATATCTTGTGAAGTGCAGATACTATGAGAAAAAAACTTGAAAAAAATTCAAACTTCAACACTCTGTATCTCGAAAACGAAACGTTTGTGACCCCATGTTTATGGGACTTTTTTTTCTTACACTCACTTAAGGAATCTCCCCTTTTCGTTTGTACGTTCAATTTAGGAACACCCTGTATACATTTTTGAGTCGTTATTGAACAGCTCATAATTAATATTTGACCATACATACCCGAATAAGCTTCTCTCATTATACAGGGTGTCCAGTCAATAAATTATTTTCAGATTCCTCAGGCCTGTGGCTATCCAAAAATACCCCATATAGGCATGTTATGCGATTTTTATAGTTCTCGAGTTTTTTGAGTGTTTTTCTATGTTATTTTGCCTGCTAGGATTGAAATATTCATATTATCATATGTTCCTATGTAGTAAGTAATTTACCGTTTTTATTTATTCAGCATGATCGTCCTGAATGTTGCTTCAATAAAAAAAAATCAGCTTCCTGAAATCACTGCAAGCTACAAAAAAGAGCTTGAAAGCTAGAACTTCAGTTTTCAGTAGGATGTACTCAAACATTCATTTTCGATTCAGAAATAAAAAAAGTTGTTTTTCAGCTTTTGGTTAGGTTTAAAAACTTTGCGGAGTCCTAAGCTACGAAAATCATAGGAAAAAGAGATACTTCATTGGTCTTTTTTCGTTGTAAATAGCCTTGGAGGGTGGATAGGCTGAAAATCATTGAAAGTCGATAAAATTTGTTTTTCTTCTTTTTTTATTTTTCAGTAAATTAAACTCAAAAATGGGATTTTAGATTGATTTTGATTGAAATTCATGTGAAATAAATGTAGCTCGAATAATTTATACAACAATTTTAGTCTCACCTCTGATAGAAAATGTTAACATTCGTCAGAATTGCTAGTAGTGAAATTACCTGAAAGTTTTTGACTCAATTCTGTTTCGTTGTTGGTTTGCTTGGCGTACACCAGCTCTCAGTAAAATATCCAAATGATTTTTTTTTATCTGAGGAGCTGATGTACACGCGAAGGAAACCAACAACGGAACAGAATTGAGACAAAAACTTTCAGAAGCAGGATGAAAAATGAAACAAAAACCCTCGAGTAGCTTCAATCAATTAACACGTTACTTTTTAGAACTTTTTCGATAATGTATTCAAATTGGTGGCACGGATTTTGAAAAATTATTGAAGTGAATAGTAATTTTTCGTATTATATTCTATCCCAAAACTGGTAATTTCACAACTAGCAATTCTGACGAATGTTAATATTTTCCATCAGAAGTGGGACCAAAATTATTGTATATGTTACTCGAGCTACATTTGTTTCACGGAAATTTCAATAAGAATCATTTTGAAATCCCATTTTCAAGTTCAATTTACCATAAAAATGAAAAAAAAATTATCGAGTTTCAGACTATCCGCCTTCCAAGGCTGATTACAGCGAAAAAAGTCATGTATGTACCTTTTTTTTCTATGATTTTCGTAGCTTAGGACACCTCAATTTTTTTAAACCTTGCCAAAAGCTAAAAAAACTTATTTCATTTCTGAATCGAAAATGAATGTTTGAGTACATCCTACTGAAGTTCTAGCTTTCAAGCCTTCTTTGGGTAGCTTGCAGTTATTTCAGGAAGCGGAATTTTATTGAAGCAACATTCAGGACGACCACGCTTAAAAAATAAAAACTGCTAAATATTTACTGCAAAGAAAGATGGGAATTTTTCAAACTTTAGCTGGCAAAAAAACATTGAAAACACTCAGAAAATCATAACTCGTGAACTATAAAAAATCGCATAACATATAGGGTATTTTTGGATCTGAAGAATCTGAAAATAATTTATTGACGTCAATCGACTGGACCCCCTGTATACAGATGAACATTTCTGTATTATGAATTCGGGGTTACCTCAATGAATTCAGTGCAAGTCCTTCGATTTAATTCAAACAGCTAAATATAAATTTTGACCCGAACTTTTTTCTTGTTTTGAAGAGATTAAAAATAATGAAATTTCTAGAATAATGCTCTTGTATCATGTTGATATTGAAAGCCTATCAATAGAATATATTCTATGTTGAGTTTACAATAAATGGATTCCAACGTGCGGTCAAGAAATAAGAAACAGCTTCAGAAGCAACCTCGAGGAAAACATAGAACTCTGCATTTAAATCTAGTGATGTTCGAAATTAAATATAGTGAAACTAGATCATTGAGTCATTAACAAGGAAGTGGGATAATACATTTTAACTGGAAGTAGTTTTGTCTTTATTTGTATTTTTTCGACACATCTACTTACTCTAATGAGGTCGCTTTTAGGTGGATATTATATAGTCATAAAGATATGTATCTATTAATTGCACTAGTTCTAACAACACTGATGTTTGTAAACGTGCACAAGGATGAATTCAATAAAGAACTTGAGATAGATAACCTTCTGCCTTTTTTTAATATAAGGTTTCTCAAGTTTGCGGTTCGATAAGAGCTACGTGGAGGATGGGATTATCGAACACTGACGAGTGCAGGTTCTGTGAGGAGGAGGAAGAAACACCCATTCACCTAGTCATGGAATGCTTTGACATTGCGCGCCTAAGGAGAGAATGCCTTCGGCGAGAAATTCGTAAGAGTGAGGAACTAGCCTCGTTGAAGCCTTCACAGATATTGGATTTTATCAGATCTCTGGAACTGAAGGACGAGCTGGGAAGAGTGTGGTCAGAACAGCTCTGTAAGGGGCACAATAGACCTTGAGGTCGCAGTGAACTGTAACCTCTTTTTTAGACTATAAGAGCTAATAGCCTATTTTTTCCCATTACGTTGATTGACTCTTCAAGAATTGAAAGAATTTACGTTAAATGTAGAAAGTTTCTTTGAAAAAGACAAATTCGAATGATTTCAAACACCACATTCAAATTGAAACATCGAAATTGTAACCGTTCGCCATTTTTGAATGTGGTATTTGAAATCTTACGAATTTGTCTTTTTCGAGAAAACTTTTAACATGCTTTGTGAATTCTTTCAATTTTTTAATATTACTATGTCTGGATGTGTTCTATTCCTTCCTTTTGACATTAGTGCACAACTATGTTATATCTCCGAAGGATAGACGTGATAGCCAACAGTTGTTTTGTTTCCGAAAAGCCCTTGCCGAGTTGCCCAAATCCCTCAAGTTTCAAGTTAAAAGATCTCAATCATTTCAAGAGCAGCATTCACTTTCTATGGTGCAAATCGAAAAGTTTTATTTTTTCAATTTTGTATTGAGGAAGATGTCGAAACAAATATCTTTTCAAGATTTTCATCGACAAGATATTTCAAGTAAATCAAGTAATAATTTTATTATCTACAATAATTCTTTAGCTGATGTGTACCATTAGGAGTAGGTAGTGTTAAAATTTATACCTATCAAAACATTCATTTGAGATTTCACGTAATTAATTTTTAATTAAATATTGAAAATGTGATTTCTATACTCCTAAGTTCAAACGTCTTGAAAACCTGACTACGAAACAAAGGACGGATAATCGCTATGACTTTCTGAGGCTTCATTATTTCTGAAATGATTTTCTTTGAGAATCACTGGAAATACCTATTGAAAATGTGTGAAATCCGTGATTTTTACGGCCATTTTATGATATTGGTAATATTCTGTTAAGAAAGAAAATAGATAGCATATAGCTTATAATTTCAAAATATGAAGTGGAATAATTCCATGACAATCCGACTGCTTTTTTGAAGATGAATGGACTGTATACGCCGCGAAAAGCTGATCTATTGTACTTTGATTCCAACATTTTTATGTTATTCAAAAATATCAACAATATCTTCATGACTATTTCCATGTTTTTTTCGTTCGCTCATAAGAACAGAATAATTACGTCGGAACACATATTGCTCCCTGTTACGAAACCCATCCTTCTAGATTACTATTTACTGCATCTATAACCGACCAATTAGTACCAACATAACGCTCCCATCTAATAAATTCGTGATCCATTTATTGCGGAAATGTTTTCACTCCGAGTATTCAAGATATTCAAGCCAAAATATAATTTCATTGAATAATAAAATAGCCAAGCTCATGTTCTGCTTCGAAAACGCGAATTACGGAACTTGCAAAATGTGTCCATCGTTCCACCAGTATGCAGCTCAGATTCTTCGTCGTTTTTCTCACCTAAGCTGGTTTTATGACCACGCTGTAAAAAATGTTCAAAAATTAACAAAAATAATATGAATTTTTCTGATGTTTCATTGAAAGATTTTGATGTGGAAAATTATTACTACAGATACCAAGTGGTCGAAAAAGTAGCACATTTCGAGTGAGAATGAACTCAAATGAGTATAGAGCCAATGTATCAAAGAGTGCTTTCTTTTGCTTATTCAGTAGGTACCAGGATATTTTGGAATCGACATTTGGTGAAATTCGAATTGCATGTAAGTAATTTGGGTGTCAGTCACTTAAATACAGTTAGATCCTAAATAATGCCGTGTTATCTTCTTCTAGCGACAGAGTCAATGTCTAGAAGGAATTCGATATACTTATTTTCAGTTTTTCAGTCTATACAGCATACCAAAAAGTAGAGTAACTCGTTAATAATTCTTGTACGAAGAATTATTGAGGAAAATCCTCGTTCTCATCGATTTTTAATATCAAAGGCAATTCATCCTATACCTTTTAAATTTGTTATTTCTCACCCCTTACGCCTCGCAACCGTCTACTTTATTTTTCAAATAGGAATATATTGATTCTGGTAAATCGAATGAAAGAAAATTGGATTACCTATTCAGCGATGTGGCTAAAATATGAATTGGTTGAGCCGTTTTCTTTTATTAAAAATAAGAAAATAATTTATAATTTGTAATTGGAGTGTACTACAATCAGACCATTATACTTTGACTAATTATTACAAAGAGAAGTCCACGGAATCATGCATTTGTAATTTCTTAAGCAGTTCCCCCTATGCTTTTTTGAATTTGAAATCTCCAACCTCTTACGCCCGACACTCCTCAACTTTAGTTTCAAATAGGAATAGGCATAGGAAATATAGGAATGTATAGATTGTGATACATTAAATGAAAGGTAATTTTATTACCTACTCATTCGATTTGATTTGTCACAATCCATATATTCCTTTTTGAAAAAAAAGTTACGGATTCGTGAATTCTCCACAGTAATAATCAGTTAAATAAGAATGGCCTAACTGCAGTGTTCCCGAATCACAAATTGCTAATTATTTCCTAATTTTAATGGAAACACGGCCCAACCATTTCTACTTTAAGCTACGTCGCTGAAAAGGTAATCAAATTACCTTTCATTCGATGTATCACAAGCCAGTAAATCTCGGTGTTTTCATTTTGTATTTTATGATAATATTGAAAATTGAAACTGAACTAAATTTTCATGGCATTAAATTTGAAAGAAATTATTTATTCATTTATTTCATGCCAATACGTGTAACTCAGTGTTTTGAAATAATATTTTCTCTATATTCTGAAAATTTAAACTTATGTGAATTTATGTGGCAGTTATAATAATTTAGATCGAAATATTTAATTCAGTTCATCACTTCAAGCCAATACGTAATTCCATGTTTTGATTCTGTATTTTATGGTTATTTTGAAAGTTCAAAATTATGTCAATTCATATGGCACTTTATTCAGAATGATTTTAGAAATCTTTTTCAAGCGAATACGTGACTATACAGCTTAGGATGTAACCCCAATGAAATTAGTATTTCATTCTTCTTTTATTAGTTTTAAAACATATTTGACATTTTACACCAATGACCATAAGTATATTTCATTTTTGAGCTCTCGTTCTGCTTAAACGAGTGCTATATCGTTTCTCCCAAACGTAATTTTCGAAATCTGAGCCGAAAATTGTCTCAAACGATAGGGTTCGACTTCCTGATGAGGAATCCGCGGTCAAATTCAATTCTGTCCGTCGAGACGATTGGCCGTAACCACGATAACTTTCTAAGAGATTGAGATTTTCAGGGTGAGTTCGGTTACCAAATGCTACTGTTAAGGTCGTTACCAACCGAATCGTACAGGTGTTCCATGAAATATGGCCTTTCAAAATTTTTGTTCTTCAATATTTCAGACAAAACGAAACGAATCGAAATGAAATTTTGCAGGATGCTCATAATAAGCCTCATGCAAAATTTTGTGGCCATGAAAAATTCAATTGGAAAATTGAAAAGAAGAATATTTACATTTCCATACCAAGATAACCGATTCGAGTGAAATTTATTTTGAAGTTTGATATACAGCATTTTCATGCAAAGGACCCCGCACATTTTGTATGAGAATTGGCTCCCGGTGGATTTGGCTGAAAATTTGATATGATGTTCTACAAATCCTTCTGATCAAATGTCTCTACAGTCACGAAGCTGAAAAATGCATACTTCTAGGAGTTTTTAGCGATTTTTTGTATCCATTATGGCTTACGTATTACCATTCACACAGAAATATATGAGAATATTTCGTGATTTTTGAAAGCAGATTCTGTCAATTCGAAATATTTTCAAACATTTCTGTGTGAACGGTAATACGTAAACCATGATGGATACAAACAATCGCTAAAAACTCCTAGAAGTATGCATTTTTCAGCTTCGTGACTGTGGAGACATTTGATCAGAAGGATTAGTAGAACATCATATCAAATTTTCAGCCAAATCCACCGGGAGCCAATTCCCATAATACGTAAGCCATAATGGATACCAAAAATCACTAAAAACTCCTAGAAATATGCATTTTTCAGCTTCGTAACTGTTTAGACATTTGATCAGAAGGATTAGTAGAACATCATATCAAATTTTCAGCCAAATCCACCGGGAGCCAATTCCCATACAAAATGTGCGGGGTCTCTTCAGGAAAATTGCATCATCTGAACCATAGAATTAAACTTTTGTTTAATTATGGATTTTTTACATAGGCATTTCATTTTTGAATAATTTACAGAATATATTTCTGATCGTGCTGAGATTTTGCATTCATATACTTAGCATTAATTTCAAGTCCTATACAAATTTTTGAGATAATAGCATTCATACTCCACCAATGAACGAGCTCTCTAAAGCACCTGCTCAGAGGGATTTTCTCATTAATCGCACGTTCCATTTCCAGATTTTCGAATAGATTTTTATGAACTCACAAAGTCTCCTCACATTCTTTAGAATTGTCCAAGGTTTGTTGAACACTAAAAACCATTTTTAAACGTAAATTCACGAAAACACCTTCACGCATCAACAAAACATCTTAAAACGTTATATTTGAGATCGCCAACGACTAAATTATTTGCCGGGATTCGCTTACATCCCGGTACTTAGAGCGCCAAATGGGTGACGTCATCGGAACTACCGATAAAAAATATGTTACCGGTACCAGGATTCTAGACACAGCGTTATAATTATTCAGAAAAAAGATTTTCGAAATCATAAATTCGTGATCCAATAATTGCGGATATGTTTTCACTGCGAGTATTAAAGATATTAAAGCCAAAATCTAATTGCTCTGATTAATAAAAAAGCCAAGCTTCCATTCTGCTTTGAATCCGCGAATTACGAAAAAGTCCACCAGTTTCACCAGTAGGTATGCAACTCAGAATCTTCGTCGTTCATCTCACCTAAGCTAGTTTTCTGACCACACTGTGAGAAAATGTTCAAATATTAACAAAATAATTATGAATGACTAAATTTTCTGCTGCTTGATTGAAAATTTATCCAATAATAAATACCAAATTGAAAAAGAGCTTTCTTGAGGTAAAATTTGTTTACTCTATAATCAAGATATATTGGAATCGACAATTCATCAGAATTATCAGACGAACACTGATTAAAAGAATAACCTAAAAGAAGAAATATCAATTAGTATTGGTGAATTTCGAAATGCATGTGTGTAATTTCGATTTCAGTAGTTAATATTCAGTTAGATTTAAAATAAACCCTTGGTATCTTCCTCTAGCAATAGAGTCAATGTCTGGAAAGTATTCGATATATTTTTTCGATTTTATGTATGTATTTTTCACAACGTGCGAGAACAGTAACGTAACTCAATAATTATCAAGGACGAATCCATGGTCAAATTGAATTGAAAATTACAGACATTTGGGCTAAACGTAATAGCATTCGTTTAAGTAGAACGAGCGCTCAAAAATCGATGGGTGCATAGATTTCCCTCAATAATTCTTCGAACAAGAATTATAAAGGAGTTACGTTACTTTTTCGGTACTCTGTATATGAAAAACTACGACAATTCTGTTCACAAAATATAAATCATAAATTTCTGATGCATTTATAGCGAAAATGTTTTCATTCCGTGTATTCAAGATATTCAAGCCAAAATCTAATATCACTGAATAATAAAATAGCCAAGCTCATATTCTGCTTTCAATCCGCGAATTACGAAGAAGTCCAAGTGTCCATCGTTCCACCAATATGCAACTCAGACTCTTCGTCGACGTTCTGAGAAACGCAACGACTATAGATGATGTGACGCATAATAATTTTTCAACTTGTTGAGTGTAATTCATCAAGATATGTTACGACGCAATTCAATTCAACACGCCTTCGATCTCAGCCAATCAGAACGTTTCAGCACAAATATTTCAAAGAAACTTGTCGGTCAGTTCACTCTGTATGGGTGACTGCGTTTATAAACGAACAATTTGAGTTTTCAAGTTTCGTATACAACCACAGCCGGACTATCCGTATCAATTGTGTGTTCATTAAGTCAATGTATTAACATACACCATAACTTAGAAGAAATAATCATCATCCAAAAATAAATAGATTTTCAAGTCGACCTCGAAATAAAAGCTGAGTTGAATGTTTACGAAATTGATAACAAATGACTCATTTTAATGTACGAGTTTTTCTATTTCAATGTGTATTTGTCATGGGCAACCGAACATAAAATTGGAAAATTAAAATGCATTTCAATCAAGAATTTATACTCAATTCATAATACTGTCTACGAAAAATTTCGTTATCAATCAGCTATTAATGATCGCGACCATTAACCTCTGTCATTAATGAACTAATTTATTGAATACCTATTCATATTAATTTATGAATGTATTCGATTCATTAATCGAGGCAGAAATATTGAGTTTTTTGCGTCTGAAAATGGAGTTCCTAAAACAGGGGTCGTCATCATAGAGATAGAATAGTATAGAGTTGCTATCAATAAAATGAAAGTGGTATCAGATCCGCCATATTACTGCGATACGTCGAATTTTGACAATCATTGAATTTTTTCTGAAAATAGTGATTTTTGTACATTTTTCAAGTTAAATTGAGATTTCTTGTGCTTAATAAACAATAATAAAATGGTATCGTGTGCTGTATGGCTTTCTACAAGCAGAGAAGGGACAGATAAGAAAATTAGAAGAAAAACATATCACAGGTAGGGATGAGTACTGAACAGATCCGCATTCGAAATTTTTGCAAGTATGTCTTGGTAATCTGATATCTTTTTATATGTGCATATATCACCTGAAGAAAAATTGTTTATTTGATATTCAATTGACCTTATTTGAACAGGATTCCTAAAGACCCAACACGTCGTATTTTTTGGGTGAAATTCGTAAACAGAAAAAACTGGCAACTTAATTCAACCCTGAACTTTCAGCCATATTGGTATAAGCCCCGCCCAGTGGTTCCATTTTTCCTTACACAATTGTATGTTATAGCGTCTCTTCTCTATTCTATCTCTATGGGTCGTCATAATGAAGTATCTACTGCAATCGAGGAGTATTTCACCCTGAAAATACTGTACATTGAAATTCCATATCAGTCCTAAATTTCAAAAAATAACAAATAATTCAAAAAAACATCGAATAATTCAAAAATTCGCGAAAAATTCCAAAAATTCTAAGTAATTCTAAAAATTCTAAGTAATTCCAAATAATTCCGGAAATTTTGAAATATTTATTTCCATAAATTACAAATAATTCCAAAAATTCCACTGAATTCCAGTTATTCAAAAATATTATCGATGCCAAGAACTCATCGTAATTTTTCGTGTTACTATATTAGAGACAGTCAAAAGCTTTTATGCTCGAGTACTTATTGGAAAGCAGGAGAGATAAGCGGTTACCATCAAATTATGAGGTTATAACAGCGGTGGAGGTTAATTTTAATCCAGAATAGAATATCCTGGGGGCTATTGGTTTCATTCTTTTCATTAATGAATTAATCTTTCTTTTCAAATCTTGAACCTACCTTGAAAATTTTGAGTTTTGAAGATGTTACCGCATTTATTACGGTCGGCCATAGGCTCTCAGATTTTTCAATTTCGAATTATCGTTGCCGAATATGAACAAGCGCGCAAAAGCATCTGACTTTATGTCAGACCTTTTTAAATTTCTTCGAAACCTTATGAACGATGATATGGAAAATAGCTTGCTTTTATTCTACTCAATTTTCAGTCATGACGATACTTCCCGATTTTCTTATTATTCAAAAATAATGTTCAAACGAAGATTCAAGTTTGGTTTACTTATTCAACTGTCAATATTTATTGGAACTATTAATCCAATAATATCATTTAAACATGATAATATAGCGATACGCAAAGCATTATCCATATTTCTATATGTATACAATATGAAAAATACATAATATATTACATATTCGAGAATATGTAATCTGTATAGGAGTTGCAAGTATTATATCATACAATTTGTTACTGACTCTTTGGAATTATTTGGAATTTTTGGAATTTTTCGGAATTATTTCGAATTTATCGTTAGTTGTGGGCTTGCGCCTCAGTCCGGATCTAACATTACCGTAGTCCACGAAGCACGAATTTCAAATAATTCAGAAAAATTACAGATAATCTGAAAAATTCCAATAATTCCGAATACAAATAATTCCGAAGAATATCTATAATTCTGAATAATTTCAAGAATTCCAAATAAATCCAAGCTCTGTACACTACAATTCCACGGGGAAATATCCCTCGACTGTAATGGAATTACGATTATTATTATTTGCCATAATGGTGATTTTTTGTGGCTAATCCACGTAAACTATAGATAAATAAGTAAGTTTTCCCTAGTTGTCCTGTGTTGGTGATATTTCACGACACAATTACATGTGACAAGCTTTTTTGACATTGAAAGAACTTGTTCGGCTTTCTTTAAGGGTGCAATCAGCTTTTTTACTAATAATAATGTGAGGTGTAAGATTGCTTCTCATTTTTGCCCAAGTAGGTATAGACCTCTACCCCAAATGGGGTAGATGACATCCACCATGGGCGTACGACTCCAGTGTAGCAAGTATTTGCTTCCCTGTTTGAAATTTTTTTAACGTCATGATGATCAGGTACCCAAACCAAAACTAGGTTATTCTTCTTCTTCAGTGTTGAGGAATATTCACAGCCCCAAATAGTCATTGATTAGCAATTAACGACCAGTTACTTCAGTGCCACCTAACTGGCACTCATTCGCTATACTTGGGATCAAATTTGCCATTACATGCTCATTGCTACCTTTTGGATTCATCTGTTTATTATATGAGATGGATTTCCACACTTGAAGATCTCCTATGATCACTTCGTACGGCAGCTGTAGGAACTGATTACACAGCTCCTGTAATGCCTAAAGTAGCCAGCCTTCGAAATTTTCACAGACTCTGAAAATTGTCCTTTCTTCGATGTTGGTTCAACAAATCCAAACTTTTGTCGACAAAATACCGAATCGGGCAAAATCAATGAAAACTGCACTTCAAAAGCGAAAATAAGTTTTCTCAATCAGATGAAACATAGCATTTCATTAGCTGAAGCAGAATTTTTAGGCTTCAGTAGATAATCAGGTGAAGTTAATGTCACGAATTTGGTAATGCCAGATAACATTAGGTATAAATTCATGGCTTTTTCAGACTACTAAATTCGAGTGAGATGTAATTGAGTATATTTTCTACAAAGTTAGCACGCTCCTTCAGTTTTTGAATGATATAATTTAACATTTCTGTTCAGTGTGGTTTGGCAATAAGTTATGAATCAAGTAGCGCTAGCACAACGCTCCCAAATCGTGGATTTTCAAATTGACAACAACATAGATCACCAAGTAATTCGTGCAGTTATTGATAGCTATCATATTAATATCTCCATTCTCGTTTCAAAACCATCAACAAGACAAAAAATGTTTGTGTACCGAAGAGAATATTACTGCAGTAGCGAGAAGATGTGAGAAGACGCCGAATTAAATTTGTTAGCCTCTTTTCTTCGACGCGGAAATAATTAAACATCGACAACATTTGGTTTCAACAGGACAGCAACTTTCTTAAAATGCACACAATAATCAATTGATTGAATAATCAATTTGGTAACGACAAACTTTATGGAAGTGGTACTGCTATCTGGTCTTCTCGTTCATGCTACTGAACTCATCTTTATTCATTTTTTATGGAATATATTGAGTCGTTGGTTTATGCCGACCAACCAGCCAGGCCCCGTATTCTAGACAAGTGATCTTCCAAAGCGTGTACGAACTTCATTGCGCGAGTCCCTCTTTTACCTGTAAAAATGCACACCGCGCAATGAAGTTCGTATTCTCTTTGAAAGATCACTTGTCGAGAATACGGTACCAGTCTTGACGCATTGGAAACCAATATTCAATCCATCATTGACGTCATACTACTAGAAAAAGTAGTAAAAATTGGACTGATCGAATAGACAATGTAACTGGTAGCCTCGGCAGACATATACCTACCGGAAATCACATTGTATGGCAATAGTTATCATTAGACTCTTAGATAAATATCTCATATCATTGATTAAAATATTATTATGATATGCGTATTTTCAAGAAAAGGCACCAATTTCAAAAAATTATACATGCTTTGAATTCAGATTGAGTTGAAAAACTACATCGACTTTCGTTAATAGACAATAACTGATTTTATATGGAGCATAGTCGGGTGGCCTGTTATTACTGATGCAACTCAATGATTTCAGGATTTCAAGAAAACATTTTTCATCAATCTAGCTCTTGAATAAACAGGGTCAAATAATACACATATATTTTACTGTTTGCATGAACATTTTATCCGTTATTTGACGAAAAATTACTTTCATTTTGTTCGAATCTCAAATCATTGGTAGCATTCAAATTAACCAGAACGTTATAAATTCTGGTCATATCAGCGTCAAGAGTTTATTTTATTACCTGCATGAGAGTGCAAATATTTCACTTGGTAAAAATTACACTAATGAATAATAATTGTAATCATTATAACAATGCGCTGTAATTGACTTATTCAAAAAACATCGGAAATTCCATCAGGTGATTTCTAAATTCAGTGATACTTCGATGAATGACATCATTTTAGATGATCTTATTTCGCACAATTAGTACTTTGTTCATTCATTAAATGAAGTTATTAGTTTGCTTCGCCCATTTTTTTTAAATACACGCTTTATGAATCGTTTGTGGAAATGAAAAAACTATTAGTCTCATTAGGAGGCGAATGCATTAATAAACGTTTTTCCATGACGTTCTAGATCCCTTATCGTCTAGAATCTCAGAAAAATTCTGAGAAGAAGAGGAAATTCCAGTATGATTCTCCTCCTGACTAATAATACTATTTATATTCGGATCAGTACTGCGGTTACTGATCTTAATACATGATAGTCCTATCCATCAAAGAAAAGTCGGTTCCTTTGAAAATCCTGATGACGGATATCAAGGATATCTTCCTGTTAAAAACGATGACGATATGGAAATGTGTTTTGCTCTATTCGTTCACCAATGAATTTGGACTCTGATATACAGGTTATTTAGAAATTTGGTTATACCCATTTGAAATCAATATTATAACACAGAGTTCTTGGGAACTTACTTATAATCAGTTTTACTGTCGTAAGGATCCCTTTTGCAGACAGTTTGTATTTCTAATTTTGTTATCATGCTATATTATGTTTTATACATTCTGCAAATAAATATTACTTTACTTTACTTTACTTTACATATGCAAACTTCCATTGTATAATCATACCAGACAGTGGTCTCATAAGCGGAAATTCCTATGTCAAAATTTATTTTGAATAGCAATATGAAATTTGGTAGAATATAATATTTTCTATAGGTATCTTTCCAGAAATGGCATATTGGTAAGATATTTTTGAGGGGACAAATTCCAAGGGTATATCATTCAATATATTCATTTGTAACAAGAAAGTTCATATAACAAATGGTCGAATTATTGCTGGTTCTGCAATTTATACTTCAGTTATCCTTGTAGCCTCATCTAATTTCTTTCATCTCAATACGTACGTGATAGGGAGATGAATATCACGATTCAAAAGGGAACACAATCAGTCATATTTTTGGTTGTTTCTATGACGAATTGTTACTGATGAACTCGTTCGCTTTTCACCAAAAATACCTCAATGTGCATTTGAATAACAGATCAAATTTTGTTCTAGCTGCATGTCCTCTACCATAATATCATGACTTGCAAGATAAGAAAAAAAAGTTAAAACATTTCAACCTGAATTTGTTGTATCTTGAAGCTAATCATGATTGAAGTAAATATGAATTTTAAATTGGAATGTTTATGTTGCTTTATAATTTTTGGTATTATTGCGAGCGTTTTCTTGAAACTAACGAATTAAGTCAATTAATATTGTATGAAATCCCTGTAGTTAGACAACATATCTGGTTTCAAGTGAATGGCTCGCGGCTCATAATATCCTGAATCAAGGATATTTAATGAAGGCATATTTTGGGGTGCAATGGATTGGAAGTGCAGTCTGGTGAGATGTCTGAAAAAATATATCAGATCTGGTAAAAAGAATGAAATAGAGTTGTGCAAACACACCGCGAACTTCACAGGGTAGCAGTTTCAGTGTGAAATCGACATGTAAAATGAATATATTACACAAGGAGGTGGGCATCAAAATTCAATTATTAATTTGAATAATTTTTATTTGACAGATAAATTCATGATTTCCATGAGAATTATATTGATATTCGATCAGAAACAGCTTCAAGAAGTTTGCTCTCACCAATACAAAAGTTAAGCTGATGTAGCTGCGTTACTTAACTCCCTGGAAACTTTGTCTCTGTAGCTGTCTTTCAGTGGAACCGCCACAGCCTGGGTGTCCCTCTAAGCCTTTTGCGTAAAAAAAAATTGAAAGTCACTTCTGGTTTGATCGAAAGTGACACTGATATTTTTATTTCATATAGCACCTTGTATATGTTTTGACATTTTTATTTTATTTCTGATTCCATAGGGAAAACGTTAATTGAAATTTCAAACTGGAAGAATTATTGCAGTAGGCTAGGATATTTTGTGTAATCTTTATTTTGACTTCAATAATAACCGATAATTTTTTGCAACTTCTACAGTTAGTTCTCAATAGTTATACTCCGTTCACGAAAGGTTGAGCACATAGCAGGCGTTTCTTTATTTATCTGAATTTGCTGTCATAACGTAAAATAAATTCAATGTTGCCGAATGTACCCGGCCTCGTCCGACGAGCTTGCGAGTTAGATTGCGTATCAATCTGACAAGAAAATAAACATCATAACCTAAAATTTTAATATACACAGTGGAATATGTCAAATTATCATGACCAACCGACGGCTCAACCTTTCGTGAACGGACTATATGTATGTGTCATTGTAATTAACATGCAATAAAGAACAACCATGAAAATGAAATTTCAATTGACGTTTTCTCCATAGAATCAAAAGTAAAATACAAAGTGTGATACATCCTTGAAAAGGTAATTTTGAGTACAAACCAATAATTGTAGGAAATATACCAGGTGCGCTATAAAATAAAAAAAAACTGACTTTCAATTTTCGTTTTCCTCAGACAAAGGTTCCTTGAACGAATTCAAGAAAATGAAATTTGTATCTTTTGAAATGGCTGAGATAATTCATTGAAACAAACCAGTATATTTAAGGCTATTTCCAAGCTGTAATTCTGTTCCACTCATAACCAGTCACCATGAATATTCGTTTCAAAATTAAACATTGTCAATTCGAGTTACGATCTGGACGAGTAAACTATGGACCAAAGTTGAAATAGCTCAAGTATAAATTTTGGAATATAACTAGAAAACAAATGAACATGAAGAAATGCAGTTGACGTTATTGTAAGTTCTTAATAAAAAAACTAAGTATTGCGTCATTCATTTTCTATATCTCTTAGAGTTTGAAGATGTAAGACATGGATCACCAATTTGGCCACCATCCTGTACAACTCTATGAACTCATTGAATGAAGTTTAAATCTAAGGAAATAAAACTGTAATTGCATATATTTATAGCCATATTTCTCAACAATCCAAATTTCAGGTAACTCTCATGACACTTACAATTAAACAAAGCCAACTTGAAAACAATAGATATTTTTTCGAAGCAGCTTATAGCAAATGGATTAGCGGATTATAACATTCAAATCATAAATATTTTCAATATATCAATACAAATTCTTCATACAAATACAATCAAACTCGCAGTTGAAATGATTAAATACTTTCTGAATACATAATTGATACTCTGGTTACTTGTAACTTTAGATCCAAATCCCGGATGTTTTTTTTGATTTCGTGTTCCTGAATTTTATGTAGAAACAGCTGACAACCAACTGAACCTCAATTCTTCTACAAAATTTTTGATGTATTCATCACAAATAAATCAACGATTTGAGATTGGATGAGCAAGGACGTCATCAAACGACACAATCTAAGATGTAGGTTAGGTACAATTAGTTCTCACCATCATTTCCAAACGTTGAAAACATTTCTGAATATCAACAATGTTTTTTATGAAATTCGGTATACAGTATGTTGTAACAACCGAATATTGTATTCTTACCAATACCAACGATTATCTTGTTCTGATCATGCGATAATTATTCACTTAAATAAAAATCAATCTCCATGATTATTCACAAAACTAACGCATTACTATTTTGCTTCTAAAATTCAACTTTTTCAGTAGTTATTATTTGAAAACTCATCATAATTTAAAAGAAAATTTCATTTCTATATTTTACTATCAACAATTTTCAGATATTTAACAATATGTAGGTAAGGTTTACACTACTCAATTTATCTAAGGTTTAATGAAAGTTCGAATGAAATAAACCGAAAACTCGTTGTTCGTTCACTGAATAATGTGCTTTGATTGCCTTCAATACATTTCGAACACACGAACCGTTGAAGTTGAAAAGTGACTTGTTATAGTGAAGATTTAAACAATTCAAAGAAAATAGTCGCTGTCTTTGGCAATTGGGAGTTGAAGTACTAATTTGGTCAAATGCCATACGGATAATTCTTTGAAATATTTTTTTCAAATCTTTATATTATTATCATCAGTAGGGATGCAGTTTCGAACGAATCTTCAAGTTGTGATAAATATAAATTCCTTCCGATTCATTTCTGAAATACCAGGAAAGTCATAGAAAAATTGCAATGATTATAACTCAGGATACAGACCTCCATGTGACCAATTATCGACTTACAATTAAAAATTACAGATATTAAATCGCATCAAAAGCACTGGGTACAAACGACCAATAATAATACCCGAGGAAAACGCGTAGCAGCTCTTGAATTGAATTCAATTCCTTTCTAGAACTTCACTTCATTAAACTAAATGAAGGACCAAGAACAAAAGAAATACAAAAGTTTCCAATGCAATTCACAAGTTTCCGAATGGCAACCAACAGGTGGGAAATCCCGAAGGCGTCACCTTAAACTGAAGAAATCACGACCATCAAACCAAACTTCTATCAAGACGATAGGTCAAGGATTGAAATTCATGAATACTGAATATTTCGGTTTCGAAATGTGGCGATAACGCAGTCAAAAGTAGCGAAACCCGTTTGCCAATTTTTTCGCTCAGAATTTTCCATCCCCCTTTTTCCGGCGTTTCTCAACTCGTACTTCCGAATTTCCGTGGAAGACTGTTTGACCATATCCAATGGATCAAAATTATATAATCCTGATAGCAATTAATTAAATGTTCGATGTGGTGGGGGGCAGCGTAACTGTATGTAGTTATATACAGCCACGCAGAGTTTTGAAAGCATTTCAGCCTCAATGGTAAGACAGTTTGTAATACGCGCGCCGTTCGTTGTTCTCATCTCTGCTGCGCTATCTGAGTAGTTTGTACCAATACTAGTATCGAAACACTTGCGCCTTTTCTCAGTTTTATCAGTGACCTATTGCGGTTTTTTCATCGAGTGACCATTTGGCTTATTTTTTCTCCGAGAGACTTCAATACCACCAGACCACATACAAGTGAGTATTCTACTTCTTCTATATTCAAAATATTTTTTCAGCTCATAATAACATAATCATTCAATAATAAACATTATACTAGCTGCAAACAAGTTTCATCGTGACTAAAAGGCCAATTTATTCAACTGAAAAGTTTCCTCATGGATGTTACTTTTATCCGATATATCTTACAACTTTTATTTTCCCATGTTTCCAATATGCATTACGCTTCTCAGCTTATGCCAAATGAAAACTAGAAAATAACAGAAATAAAATGACACTCACTCATCAAATTGTGTATCATTGGCAATTAGAAGATACCTATAAAAAGGAAATAATAGAATTGACATGCACACATATTAACTATTGAAACTAAGGAGATGTTAGTAATGTGAACATAAGAAAATAGAAATATCCTTCCATGATACAGTTAGTTGCAATAAATTTTAAAGAATGAAAAAATAATTGAATTGACTTACACACGCATACATCAATTGAAAAGAAGAAGATAGTATTGTAAACACAAGAAAATGGAAATATCCTTCAATTCGAATCATACAGTTAGTTTCACCAAAGTAAAGTAGCAGTAAATTATTTATTCAATCAGAAAAATTAGATAATTTACTTAGGAAGACAATTGAAAACCGATATTGCACATTTTGACCGAGTGCTTTTCAAGAGCGGAAACAATATCACCACTTGATCTTCTTCAAAATATTTATTGAGATTAGCTCGAACTTCGCAACTCAGTTTTTTCAGTTAAAATCCAATTAGTTTGCGTTATAATGTATCAATCATCAAGTTAGATAATAACCGGAAAAATCTGGCTAGTAACAATTTATCTCAAATTTTCTATTCTATTGATTTGGTAACTTCTGTTTTGTCAATCAAAAAATAGCTGAATTACCAATACTGTCATTGTGTCGAAATTAATTTCTGAAACTTGACACATAATGTTCGGGAGAGAAAATTGAAATATATTTAATTAATTCAAGAAATTACTTTCGAAAATTAACTGATAATCAATTATTTACAATAAAATCATACAAAACTTCTAAATATAGCATTTTTGTTCAATGCGACAGTGCAACATATTTTCTGATGCAATCCTTGAATATACCTGGTCATTCAACTTAAACGCTTTCATTTCGAGCTTTTAGGAGATCGACCTCATGTTGAAGAACCCCTATACAACTGAAAACAATTGGAGACTAAAATTTTATGATCAAATTAATCAATTCCACTTCACTTTAGCACGTCAAAAATTTTTATCGATCATATTTCTTTCAGTAATGCCCGTCGGGTATGCAATGTTCAGCATTTTGGATATTCAATTGTCTAAATCTATACCTACAGTAGGTTCCATTAAAACTGAAATATTTTTCAACCAAATATAATATTATTGTTTTATCACACGAATTCGATATATGAATAGTTCAATTTGTTGTACCCGGCAAGAATAATGAACTTTGAACGTAGATTTCAAGAGAATTTTTATAACCTATATGAAGTTTTGTGACCAATCAGTGGTATAAACAATTTAAATCGTATTGTGTGATCCCCATGAATTCTATGAGGTTTTGGTCAAACAAATTTGTCAGCCCTAGTTCAATTACCAGCGAGAGTTAGTTACGGTATAAGCCGCTGATGGAAAAATAAAAACTTTAAAATCTATCACACTTGATTTCTCTCCGCTATAAATACTGACCCGAGACAAAACTGTAGATATGGATTCTTGTAATAACCCTTCATAGTACGCATTTATATAGCGCCCCGGTTCTAAAAACCGAAAATTTTCGATAAGATTCAAAAATTATTCTTTATGATCATCGAATACATTTGAAACATTTCCGGTCACACTGAAAAGCAAAACGAAGAAAGGTAGATTCTGTAAAATGTCTGTGATGATTCCTACAGCTACACAAAATTTTTCACTTTCTCTTTCTGTCTCAGTCCAAATCCGCGAAAATGAAAATATCGTAAACGATGTATCTACTGCAGATATAAATGTTTTGATGGCAAGTTTCCAAATCCGGTTACTTTAGAATTATGAAGTGAGAGTGTTCACAATCGAAGTTCTCTGCTCGATATTACCAGACGAGTTTCTATCGGAAAGGTTGATAAGTTTATTTTGATTGAAAAAATGTGTTTAGTCTAAGTACAAACTGCGCAAAAAAAGAGGGATGAGTGATTCGTGAATTTTTAGCGGAATCGGCTGAAAAATTTTTCCGTGATGTACAGGGTTATTCACATGAAGGTCTAAGATTTGTTTGGTAACATCTGGAGTTAATGATCATGAAACGAGAGGAAAAATAAATAAAGGGAAAATTGCTTGTTAAATAGATCATTTTTCAGACAAGCATTCCTGACATTCAACGAAGGTTCTCGGAAAATGTAAACTACAAAGTTTTTGAAAATTTGGTTTCTTGTTGAGAACTACTACTCTATCTATCTGAAATATTTAAAAAAATGTAGTGTTGACGATAATATCATTGTTTAAGTTAAACAATGGTAATATCAAAAAGCTATAATAACTTCAAAATTTATTATGATAAACACTGTATAATATATCATTCCTAGATTACCCTTAGTTTTCTGAATGTTGTTCATTATACTTTTCATACCTATCTACAGCAATTTTTCAGTTATTGATAGATTTTCTTATTATTCTCGAAAGTTCCGGTACAGATAACCAATAATTTTGTATCATTTACGTAGGTATAATAAAATATGTTTCCAGATATACAGGATGAGTTTTTTCAAACGGAATGCCCCGTATATCATGAGATATACTGAAAGAGAACTGAATTTCCTTTCAACTGATTGATGTTCCTCTACCGAAATTATATATATATTCTTTTGAAATCAAGAGCTAACATAATACAATACATAAAACAAAAATAAAAATCCCTAACTGAGGTTGGTGCAAAACGGGGTACCATACTATTTTATCGTATGATACCAGAGCTCAGGGAAAAACCCCAGTAGAAAAAACCCTGTCTCGCCGTTTCAACAAAAATAACACTTAAATTATGAGATTTCGAAATGAAAGCACGTTTTCATACCAATAGAAAGTTCATTTTGTATGAGGTAAAATGTATAAAATGTCATAGAACGTGCTTTTATGAATAAATATTCGAGAAGCTAGGTGTAAACAAAACCTTGCAGCTCTGAAAATATGTAAGATTTATAGAGCATCGGTTCTTGCTAAAGAAACCAAATTTTCAATAACCTCGTACTTTCCGTTCTCTGTGAACGTCTAGGTTACCATTGACAGTAAAGCACCCTGTATATTGACAGAACCGTTATCATATGTCCGTATACAATGAATGGTAGAATTCGATTTTGACTTTACATAACCTTCAAATTATTTTTTATGAGAAGTAAGTGAAAATAAATCATTGGATAGCGAATTATTTTTTCTTCATTGAAAAATTCATCTACAAACGAACAGGGTTGTTATGTTATCTTAGTTAGTTTTTCTAAATACTATATCAAATTCAGAATTGATCAGATTTGTAGTTTCAAAAATATTCGAAAAATAAAATTTCAAATAATTGTAAGAAAATAATTGAGAAGGTGTTGGACAAAGCAACGGAGTGGCAAACGTTTGAATTTCGGATACCATAAAATGAATGTACAAGCGGATTGAGGTAGTTTATTGAATGAAAAAATATTAAATTTTGAGAATCAATAATGAACTTCTTTTAGTAAAAACATCAAATTTGTGTGAAATCAATTTTTGTTCAGAAGAGTCGAAAATTTCGAATAATGTATCACATACCTGTTGTATTGCTGATGTATGACAAATTTTCCTTTTAGTTACTTCCATATAGCCAAGACACTATATGAAAAAAAAGTTCAGTCCAATTATATTTCAATATACGTAAAATTAATCAAGCATATAATAAGCTCCTGCCATAGTCCACCAATCAAAATATTTACTCCAATAACTCAAAAAATTATTTATAATCGGCAAATTGTTATTTCTCAAAAATAATTTGCATATAGGCTGGTTACACCAGTTGATATGGGATTATAATCCTTCACTAATGTAGGCAAAAAAAGCAAATTTGTTGACGTCATAGAAATATACCTGATGATGCATCGAGGCAAGTGTGGTCCAAAGAACGTTTCTGAATTATATGGGTAGAGTTCAATGATTTCTTTTATTAAGGTTCGCAAGTTTTTCGTGGGGCTGTACCAGGTTGGGCGGTAATTACAACGTAAAATCTTAGATCCCTGGCTGGAGATTTATTTTTTATTGATTTATAACGATCCACGAGTAATTTATCCGTTGATTTATAATATTATTTCGTATTGGGTTCGTCCCTCGTATGTTTAATCTGAAATTGCACATTTTGACTGAAATTACTGAAAAAGCTCTAATTTATAATAAGGGAGAGCCAATTATGAACCTAATTCCATTTACATAGTGGGTTCTGAACTGAAGATCAATTTTAACTATCAATTACCTTACGTTTCTTTTCTTTGAGAAAAGTGAAATTATATTGAAAAAAGACAAAATTAACTTCTCCTGTAGGTTTGATACAGGTTCCGGAAATGCATTTTATTTTGCCATAAAATGATTTGGACTATTTCATTTATTTTCTAGTTGCCATTATTTCTATCAACAATATTTTCTTTTCTATAGAGCTTTTGCTTCATAACCCATTCGAAATATGCATAATTTCAGGAATCCTTTTTCTCTTTATGAACAAATCACTTATTATGATTGTGTAGAAGTATCATTACAAATTGCAGATTTTGAACTCAACAAATCTGAATGAATATTGATTTAAAAAATTTCAGATATTTTCAGATCAGTAGCTATTGCAAAATCAATCCTTAATGTCTAGAGTGAATTTTTTCGGTAATTGAGGTTTCCTTTCTCTGTAATTTATATTTGTATCATATTGTATTGAAAATATCACAGCATGCACATTCTCAATTAGTTATCTGACAAAGTATGTCAACAAACTTCCGAAGAACTGTTGAACCGAACTTTTGCCATGAGCAATGATCAGACTGTACCTACTCAGCTCTGGTATTGAGGTTGAATTTCAAATGGTTACATCAAAAATCAATACCAATTGCATTTAAATAGCAAATTCGTAGTTGCTTGCATGGATATATTTGTTTGAGAATACCAATTAAATCAGTAAATAAACTTGCATTTTGACCATTTCAGTAATTAACAACTTTTTCACGAAGAAATTTTTATGTGGCCGTAGATTGATGCATGTCAAAGTATATTGTAGATTTATCACGAAGAGATCCGCACCAGTTCAATTTATTTCCGAATAAATACTCATCCGCTTACTTTTCACTGACACAGAAAACGACTTACGCGCAAATCAACAGTATAATTTTTATATATGCAAAAATAGGTATATCTTTTAGAATGGGAATAAGGGCAAATTGTTTATGTACGTAATTCAATATCTAACCATTTACATTACTTTATTTTCTAGTCAAATAGTCATATCGTATAGCAGTCGTGATAAATTTAAGCTTACTTCATTTTCTTTATACACAAGTTTTTGCTTTCCGTACATTTCGCCTGATTTATTGATCAACGATTCTCTTTTCAACTCTGCTCAAGGACTCCGTATCAAACATAAATATAATGTATTCGTGACAATAATATTGTTCATCAAGTCTCTATTTAAGATTTAGGCAAAGGTCCAATAAACTGGAAAAATATTAGTTCATGTTTCACAATTTCAAAGAACAGAATGGCCATAATTCTTGCAAATGGAACTTTAGACCTATTAAATTATCATGACCACTTTCAGCTTCAGTCAACTCGAATTGTATGCATATCTTATGCGGTAAACATTCATTTTCTTCTTTATGATGATGATAATTTTCATCCACCTCTTTCATTCTTAGAATTTTTAGTAATTGTCATCTTGTTCATTATTACATGTCTACTTTTAAAGTGGACCAACTTCAAGGGGGGATTATACAAGTGATTTGCAACAAAAAATGTCATATAATACATGATCCAAATGTTGACGGTTATTCTTCAATTTAACATTTCTTGATTCCACGAAATATTTCGAGTTTTTCCACTAAAATGATCATTATTCAGTTTTCCTTGTAGCCTCAGCAAATTCGAAAACATATTCAGAAATGGCAAAAAATTTGCTACAAGATGAGTGAGTCTGTCAGAGTATAAATGGACCTTTTTTCGAGATATTCGCATTTTTCGTGATCTTTAAACTTCTCTAGAATAATTCCAATTACATGTTCTGCAGAATCAACTCATTCTGGCCAATAATTAATATTTATTCTATTCCATTTCTTCCGATATCAAAATGCGGCATGTGATATGAGACCAGCAAAATGGTCATTATGAAGCAATTCAGAAGAATAGTCTTTTCCTAAATCATAAGATTATTCATCGATTTCATAATTATTTTTTTCATAATCTGAAATAGTTTGTCTACCCAAATTGCTTCAGAATAACAAATTTTCACCAAACATTTCGACATTAGATAGATTATCGAATTTCGAGCTGAAATTTTGCATAGCGTATAAAAATGAGATTCTGGAGAGACTTCTTTCAGAATTTTCAGAAATTCTTTCGTTTTTCACTTTGTTTCGGCTATTTTCATCAAATCTGTCAAGTTTGATTGATTCGAAAGAACTCGAGTATTCTATGGTTTACGTTCATTTTCGAAGCAGAAATTGTCTGCAAAGTTTTTCCACTCTTTTTTATGCACAATTTAGCTTCAATGTTTGATAGGAAAGTATTCATTATTATTATTATTTTTCGATTCTGGCGGCAAGATTTTTTGGAATTCAAAAATTACAGAAAGAGGATGAGGTGTACCAACTGTATTTATCTTCAGCAGCTTCTTCGGTATCATGATTTCGCTTTCAGATAATCTTGCATCAGCCGACACAGGATTGCTACCCCTCTCTACCTTCTTCCGCTCTGGTTAGCCTTCAATCATCTTAATACTAGCAATTATTATCTCTATTGATCTCTCACTATTTATGTGACGCAAGAAACGTTTAGTCCCAAAGAAAATGAGATGTTCCATAATAGTTGGTTGTCGAGAAAATACAATAGCAACCAATAATTTATGAATAATTCTTAGATTTTCTCGTTTTCCTATGTTTATAACGAAAATAATTCTTAAATTCTATCCAAAAATTTATTATCCGTAGTCTGATATGTATATGTACTCTATAATGATGTAGAATTGGGTTCCGCACATAAAGATTCATTATTCTTCTTCATATGCAATCTATTGGAATTCAGATCATTTAGAAATATTTAGCTAAGTACAAAACAAAATTAAGACCGTATTTTGAATTTCATAAGCTGAAGGAAGCAATTTGTTAAATCGTGCAAACAACGATTTTCACAATCTTTATTTATCGTCTATCTATTTATTATTGTTTGATTTTTTTGAAGATTTTCATCCAGTCTATGTATTCTTACTAATATTCATCAAAATCCTCATTTGCCTTAACTATTTGGACAAACTAATCTGAATCGAATTTTCTAAGTAATTTGTTCTGCGATAATATTCTGAAATTTCAATCAATTTATCCAGAACTTAACTCATGTAATATTTCTCTCGATTAAGAACATTGAAGCTTTCATGTCCCCTCAAAATAACAAAGCTTCATCGGCCAATAGAAACAGATATTCAGCTTTTCAATCAGCCTGAACAATGTAACAATTTCCATTTCAAGTAGTTGCTGAAAGACGAAAGTATAACGTGAACATTACGTGTATAATATAAATCCTATTGTTTCTGCATTTTCCAGCGCAGCGAATATGCCATTTATGTCCCGTACAAAGCAACAAGCTTTCAATTAAACCTGTGTCTATTGTGAGTTCGCAGAAGTTGAGTTTTCCACATTTTCAGTTTCCCTGTTCAAATGTAGGCACATCGTTTGTCCTAATCGTTATCACCTTTATCGTGAAAATGTTCTCTACATGCTTTCTTCTCAGTTGTTTTTTTTATATTTATGAATTGTCGATTTTCGCTATCTTGAAGAAGATAGGAACCCCTATTTTTATAATTTTTTTAAAGGGCCTCCATTTCGGAGACCTCTGAATTTGGCACCCAAGGATCGTTTTATGTCGATATTTCATAAAATTATTACATACCAAATTTTATGAAAGGAATTCTAAAATATGATGAACCTGACAGTGTTATCTTTTTTGGCATGGTACCCCTAAAGACAATTTTTTTCGAGCAATTTGCCTTTGAGGATTATGTTTTCATAGAAAAGCTCGAGCATTGTTTCGTAGAATGAGTCATTTTCAAATAAAACGGCATAATATTACATCATACACTTAGGGATTTGTAGTCCATCTTAGGAGCTACAGATTTGAAAACTATGTATCAAGAGCACCACTCCAGGAAGATTTGGAATCCAGAGTCAGATCAACTTTCTTTAGAGGATTTTAATTATAATGTTATGCATTATTTAACATTATGCCGAATTACTCGACACCAACTGATTTTACAAAAAAAATCAGTTGACAAAAAGCTTTTTCATATGAAAATGAATTTGGAAAAATAAAAATACACTCCCGGAAGGTTTTGGAGTCCGAGTCAGATCAAGTTTCTTTAGAGGATTATAATTATAATGTTATGCATTATATTACATTATGCCGAATTACTCGACACCAACTGATTTCACAAAAAAATCAGTTGACAAAAAGCTTTTTCATATAAAAATGAATTTGGAAAAATAAAAATGCACCTACTATGTTTTCGGATTCCAGAGACAAATGGGCCCAAAGAAATGTGTTTTAAGGCGGTACCATGCCAAAAAAGTTAACTCTGTCAGAATAGTCATATTCAAAAACACCCCTATAACATTTCGTATATAATATGCAACAATGTTCTGAGATATTGGCATAAACGTTTCTGGGATGCCTAATTCGAAGTTCTATAAGCCCAAAAATAAAAAAGAATTTATTTTGTTCCATATTATTTCCGAACACCCTGTGTGATATTATTAGATCGGATCGAAAACTATATATGACCTTCTTGGACCCTCCCTTCGTTTTCTTTTCGGCTTTCCTGAGATAATATCCCAATCGTGCGCAATATAAATGATATAGCTCGAATTATTATGATGTAGTATATCAACACTGAAATAAGATGCTGGCCAGGTTTCAGCATCTCTTTCAGACATCCTATAATTCTACATGACAGGTTGTTACTGCAGATCCGTTTGGCACGATTCTGAGACTTCCGTCCTCTAATAAAGTGTGGCAAAAATAAATGGTCAAAGGCGAATCATTGGGTGGTAGTTATAAAAAAAATTGTCTTATTTATTGGTCTATTTAATTCTAGCCAGATGTTGTATATTTACGAGCCAAGATCGTTTTAATCGAATACGGGTTGATATTTATGAGTCTAGTCCCGATAATCGAGGCGTTGATGAATGAATACCTGATGACTTTCGCTTGGAAAACGAGATAAATGAATGGTAGGTTTCTGATCTTCGGTGTGAATAATTGTTATTCCGCTAAATTTGTATGATTTAGACTATTGGAGAATATATGAGAATGCTGAGGATAATGGTCAATCTGGCGCCAAATTGTTGACACAGACATTCGATTAATCATGTCCAACTGAAGTGTCAAACCGCAATCCGGTTATTCAAACATTTTTTCCTGATGATGCATTTCCTTTATCTAATTATCTACTCTTTCGATATACATATACCGGGTTTATGGAAGCATTAACCCACCCTTCCATCACCCAACATGAACAGAAATCAATCGATTTATTCAATAAACTACCTTCGAGATATTCAGGTATCGTGTTACCCTAGTGAATTGGATAGGTACTTACAAATTATTGATGAAATAAAATTAACTTTGAAATATACTTGTGAAGCGCATTTTGCTCAATAGCCCTTCTCACTTCGTCTACACTGTTTCTGAACTCTCGGATGAGTAGAAAAGATTTATTAACACAATGATGAAAATCATACCAGCGCAGGTTACAACAATTTCAAGTTACGGGACATAAAGCTGGATAAAATTGAGACTCAAATTCGTTATAGTATAAAATGCAATTTTCATTTTGTCGTAATGATATTAGAAAATCACACGAACCATCGGCAAATACTTGTTACGATTCCAACTGCCGGTCAGACAACCTTGGAATAAAGTAATTTTTTTATACTTTTGTTAGAGTTTAAGAGCGGACATTTGTACATGTTACTGAGGAAACTATTGAATGAGATTTCCCCAGCAGACAAGCTGTTTCGATAGTTTTTTCATCTAACCAGACACATTTAAATTCTGCCATGAATGTGAAGGCTAGAAATATAGTTAAGAGACCTGTTACAACAGCACTTGCTGGTAAGTTACTGATAGCTATCTGACAGATATCGCTGAAATAAAATCATAATGCATTCATAATATTCAAATTTTTTCAGATTTTCAATATGTAATGTCAAAAATCTCATAAAAAGAAGAAAATTTTGTATCGACTAAAAAATCTTAAAGGCTTCAATATTGATGAATGGATATATTATTCATTTCAATGACATCTGCTAGATATCTATCAGTAACTTATCAGAAAGTGGTGAAACCGCCCCTGAATGCTAGGGTGTGCTATATGCTATAGTATAAAGTCACTGTATAGTATGAGATAGTGCGCTTGGTCTCATGCGATATTATACTGCGCATAAACAATCCTACATTAATATGTATTCTGTGGTGAACTGTTCTTTCATAATAATTGGTGCAGTTAAGAAAATGATTTGGGTGTATTTCAACGTAATAAAATGCACTTATGGAAAATGTATTTCTTTGTTTTATGTGTGAAAAAGTTTTGACAAAGTCATATCGTTTTCTAAGCCCCATTTCGCACCAAGCCAGTCCAGACCAGTCGAGTCAAGTCAAGTCGGATTGGAACTATTAACTTCGTTTAAAATCGTTTAAAACAAATGCAATGTGAATCTAGATTTCACATTGCATTTGTTTTAAACGATTTTAAACGAAGTTAATAGTTCCAATCCGACTTGACTTGACTTGACTCGACTGGTCTGGACTGGCTTGGTGCGAAATAGGGCTTAGGGGACAAAAATTTCAATTAATCAAATAATTACTCTTGAACATTTAAACAATATGTGTTCTTGTTAATTCTCGAAAATAGTTCATTAGGTAATAAATAATGAACGGCATATTATCCAAGGGTATATACCAAGCGCATTATATCACTTTTTATAATACAAATACATATACCTAGTAAAATGAAAAAATGTTTGGAACTGTCTGTCTACTAGAGAAATGCTGTTCAAAAGTTTAATGAGTGGTACATAGAAATTTCAGTTTTTATACTGTAACAAAAGTATAAACAAATATTTATAGTTTGAGGGAGTCTGGTAGAGGGCTGAAGCCGATAAGGTATCTATCAATGGTTGACATTATTTCTAATATTATGACAAAGGAAACTAAAAGCACTGGATTCCATACTAAGTATAGGGAATTCGGAAGTTGTTTTTTTTCTACCTATTCCATGGAAAAAGTTAGAACTTTTATAAAATAATGATTGCCTGCCTATTGTTGGTTCACATTTTTCCTCCACAAACCTATATTCTATTCCGATTTTCATTAACAAATAAGTTTCTTATATTACGCTTGAATTACAATAACTTCTTAATGACATCAGAGAACAGTGGAATCTTTGATACTATCATTGAATTGTTGCGTTCCCTTAATATACACCTAAAATTTTGGCGGACGATATTCCTCAAGCAATAATAATCTTTTCGAATGGCAGATGGAGGAAATTGTTTCGAAATAGATTGGACGGATGCAGGAAATGAAAAAACGATAATGCACTCACGTATGGAAGGAAAATGATTTGAAAACCTCAATCAGTATTGCGGTTTTTATTATTGCAAATGATTGAGTATTTCTCGATGATATTCTTTAATTCAGTAGATATGAAATCTTTATGTTATTTTATATCTATCAGCTTATTGCGAGAGAATATCCTTCACTCAGAATTAATTTGGTCAAATCAGAATAAAGATGACGAGAAGACTTCCTGCCATTTGAGTTTCGAAATAATTTTCCACGAATTCTGCTTAAAAAAATAATTTCAGTGTTTTCAGCTGGCACTAGATTTCAAATCCGTTAATTTGATTTGATGCTTGGACAGTACATTAAGAGGTCAGTTACCTTTATAGTACACTATGAAAGAAACATAATAATGAAAATATGGATTGAGTTTTCACGGTTGTACTCTTAAATTGAAATATTTATCGAATTTTTAATATCCATGTGAATATAATTTTGAGTCATGATATTTTGCATGAGCCGCTTCACGTAAGAACAGTACCATAAGCTTGGCCTACTGCTTAAAATAATCTTTTTGTTCGAAAGCTTAAATCTTAATAAGAATATATTGCCTGCGAAGCCTATGTTTTCAGCAATGGCACTACAGTCACCACCTACTTCGAAAGATCATGTTTACCTGTTTCCAACCTAAATTTCCTTCATTGACATCATTGGTGAAAACATAAGAATGAAAAATTTATCCAAATCTTCACAAGCCTTCGATATCTAATATTTTCAGGATATGCTTATTAAGGTTTAAGCTTTCGAATAAAAGCTTATTTATTGCATCAAAAAGTATATTATGCAACGAGCGTATAATGATAGCTATTATTCATGAGGTGAAGTTCAGGCTACGAGCCGTAGGCGAGTGGCATAAATCACCCAGTGAATAACAGCCATTATAAGCGAGTAGCATACTATACTTTATCCACGGCTACTGAATATATTTCTATATATTTTAACATTTGGCGACCTATAAGTGTGGAAAAGTCAAGTTGACACATGAGAAATTTTTGGAGAACTTCTCATTGTATATTTTGTGATAAAAATTTCTTGAATTGATGTAATGAAAGTAGATTTGAACCTCGACAGACAAGGTATACCCATATTTATTAGTTGCAGTACCTAGGATACCGAATAAATATCAATTTAAAGATTATATCTAATATTGAAGCTAACTCTTTGAAGCAACTGACAGCTGTAAATAATAACTTATTATTCACTAGTGATTAATGGATATTATTATGACAGAGTATACGTCTGTTTGCTCTGTCATAATAATATCCATTAATTTTTATACAATAGTCGTAATTTTCGGAGTATATTAAGCAGTTGGTCATTATTATGGTACCCCTGTATTGAGAATTCAACATTGATGGAGATTATCATATTATATTAACCTCAATTATTGATGATTTTCATCATAGAAAACAAATTATCACAAAAACCATCGATTTTCGACTTCTTTTTACTGGATTCAATCTGTTTCAAATGACATCTTTGAAAAATCGAGTTTTCGAACAAACTTTGATTATCGATGCTCCCTGATAATGCAACATTGATCTAGAAAATTCAGAAAAGTTTTTCCAAAGCATCCGTAGATAATAACTAAGATTCTTGAATAACGTCGCGAAATTCCACATGATGTAATGATATCTATTTTTGCCTTGTCCATGTTAACACTGTGCAGACAACTTTCTTATGATCACACAGCTTTCCGCTTGTCGTCGAAGAAACGAACTCTCCTCCATACTTTATACGGTGTTAATTGGTTTAATTCGCGATCAGGTGATTTTTTGTGAAATTCGATCACGAAATGCAGAATGAATGCAATTCTTTGATTTGTTACGAAATGTGAATTCCTAAATATGCTTCAGAAAAGTGGACCGAATTTGCAATTCTGATAATTTGGGACGACAACAATTTCGTGCGCATTTTTCGTTTGAGGAAAACATAGTTCATGAATATATTCACCGTTTACTCATATATGGAAATTTCAGAGCCCTGAGTAGGAGCAATGAGACTATTATCTAAAATTTTAAATGAGACTTGAGATTTGATACCAAATATACAGGGTGACTGGTGACGTAAGGGACAACGGCTAACTGGAGATAGAGGACCTCAAACTGAATGGGGATTGGGGGTTTAGATGTCCCATAAGGCTATTAGTTTCAGAGATACAGGGTGTTATTTGCAAAAGTGCTAAAATTATAAACTCCCATATCTTCGTCAATATGGCAAATTTTTCGCTGATATTTGGCAAGCTTGTTATATACATATTCTCCATCAGATCGACAAGAAAAAATTCCCAAAAATTGCAGGTCCGTATTCAAAAATTTCAATTTCCGTGTCAGGTGAGAAATATCACTCGGTATATGAAATAAAAAAATTAAATTAGGAAATTGGAATCTGCAAAAAACACTGAGTAAAAATCTGTTTTTAGTTTTCAATGGCACAAATTTTTTAAAGTTTTTATGATATGTTGAAAGTCGAATATTACAATTTTTTCATATTGAATTCAAGAAACACACTATTCCTGAAAGAAAAAACACTGAATTTGAGATGCTTAAATAATCCTGACGCATTTTGAATATTCCTTCACATCTTGAAATACTTTTTCATTAAATTTTCTATCAATATTATAAGAAAAACTCAAAAAACAATACAAACACAAAAAGATTAACAGTAGCATATATGGTTCATAAAAAAATCAAATAAACAAATGCTTGATATGCGAGAGCCATTCCCTCACACACTATTGGCTCTTTTGAAACAATTGAAGTACTTTCATATCCACAAGATGAAAAATTACTCTTGATAGAACAGTAACACTAGATTTCAGGTCGAGAAAAGTTGGACTCTCTTCTCAGAACGCCTGAACAATAATCCATCTGATACTTATTCTTTCAACAAAATTTATTCTTCTATTAAATTGTGCAATGATTCATGAGAAAACAACTAAGCTAATGCTCGAAATCAGAGCAATTTGCTTCAACGCATTTATTGGCTCTCTTGAACTCTAATGATTTCTTTCTCTTTTGAGATGAGGATTATTCTGAGACCAAATATTATATCCGTTCATTTTGCGCAATCCAAAAACAAGTATCATCTACATATTCTTCATTCGTGAATATTGAAGGCATTTTTCAGTAGATAAACAAACGACACAATTCCCAATAATTCACAATCAATGAATGTATGAATATAAACGTCATTTTTGAAATAAGCCTACTCTGTGTAGTAGGATGTATTTTATTTATAATGAATAATAAACCTCTTATTCTAAAAAATCACTTGTTTCCCTAATAAAATTAAAGAAATTCATATGCTTCTCAAAAGAAGATGAAGTGCTACACCTAAGTACATATTAGAGGAAAATAAGTCCTCAAGATTCATACATTATTTCATTGAAGAATAAATTTTGTTGAAAACATAAGTACCAGATGGATTATTGTTCAGGGGTTCTGAGAAGAAAGTCAAACTTTTCTCGAGCTGAAATCCAGTGTTTCTGTTCTATCAAGAGTATAATTTTTCATCTTGTGGATATAAAAAGTACTTCAATTGTTCAAAAGAGTCATTAAGTGTGTGAGGGGAATGGCTCTCGCATATCGAGCATTTGTTTATTTGATTTTTTATGAATCATATGTGCTACTGTTCCTCTCTTTGTATTTCTATTGTTTTTTTTATTTTTCTTATAATATTGATAAAAAATTAATAAAAAAGGAGTTCAAGATGTGAAGGAATATTCAAAATGCATCAGGATTATTTAAGTATCTCAAATTCAGTGTTTTTTTTATCAGGAATAGTATGTTTCTTGAATTCAATATGAATAAATTGTAATATTCGACTTTCAACGTATTATAAAAACTATAAAAAATTTGTGCCATTCAAACTAAAAACAGATTTTTACTCAGTGTTTCTTGAAGATTCCAATTTTTCAATTCAATTTTTTTTATCTCATATACCGAGTGATATTTCTAACCTGACACGGAAATTGAAATTTTTGAATACGGACCTGCAATTTTTGGGAATTTTTCTTCTCGATCTGATGGAGAACATGTATAGTAACAACCTTGCCAAATATCAGCGAAAAATTTGCCATATTGACGAAGATATGGGAGTTTATAGTTTTAGCACTTTTGCAAAAAACACCCTGTATCTCTGAAACTAATAGCCTTATAGGACATTTAAACCCCCAATCCTCATTCAGTTTGAGGTCCTCTATCTCCAGTTAGCCGTTGTCCCTTACGTCACCAGTCACCGTATAAATGCAAAATCTCAGCACAATCGGAATTAATAAATAATTGAAAAAATTAAATTCTATTGTTCTGATGATGTGATCATCTCTGAATCTTGCATGAACATTCAGTTTATCAGTCTTGAATCAAAAAATGAATTTCACTCGAATCGGATATTATGTTATGGAAATATAGAGATTCTTCTTTTCGAAATGAATTTTCTATGGTTCTGTTAACACTATGACCACGAAATTCTGCAAAAATATTCAGTATATCAATCTCCATTCACTAAATCAATTTCACTCGATTCGGATATCTTTTTATGGAAATATGAAGTTTCTGCTTTTCAATATTACAATTGAATCGTCTATGGTTCTATGTACACTATGGCCACGAAATTTTAAATGAGGCTTATTATGACCATCTTGCATATGGCCGCAACATTTCATTTCGATCAGCATTTAGCACCTGGAAGCAACATTTCATTTCGATTAGTTTCGTTTTGTCTGAGATATTGAGGAACAAAAATTTTGAATAGTCATATTTTATGGAACACCTGTACGATTTGGCTGGTTAACGAACATTTGAGAACCAAACTCTCTAGGACAATGCCGTCGAACTTATCGTGCTAAAGGCCGACCGGATAGACGGTCCAAGGACAGAATTGAATATGACCACGGTTCTTCATCAGGAAGTCGAATCCCATCGATTGGGACCATTTTCCGCTAAAAATTCGAATATTACAGGCATTGGGCAAAACGTTATAGCACTTGTTTAAGTAGAACGAGATAGTGGGGACAACTTCATCTGTCATAAAAGTTTTTCATTGAAAGTTCGAAGTTTGTTTAGATATTTAGAGCGAAATACAATTGTATCAGGTATGAATCGGTGGGAGAAGATTACCCGGTATTATTTGCATTTAACACCGGGTCAAGAACACACTATCGTTCGAATAATTTTCAGCTTGTCACTCAGTAATCGAAGAAAACGAAAAGGCTTAACCACTAGGTAGAGAGTGAGAAAGAGAATCCTTCTGTGGTAAAGGCAAATGCACCTATAAAAGGGTTTAGAGAAGGAAGTAACTGAAAAGGAAGCACTCTGGAATAATCTTTCGAGAATGGATTATTCTAAAAACTTCTTTCGAAACTCAAAAACTGCAAGGTCTAAGAAGTATTTGAATCTCAGCAAGAGTATGCTAGGCCTTCACTGACTTTCTAACATACCTTAGGAAGCATATGATGAAAATTGGCTTAACAGAAACTGACGTAGATTCTGTGGGAAGAAGGAGGAAACTCCAGTTACAGTTACATGTCTCGCCATTGTGAGTCTGCGCAAAGAATGTTTCGGACAGGGGAATTATAGGAATACGACTCAGATAGTGGAGTTCATTGGGGCTCTGTACCAGTAGAGCAGTTGCGAAAGCAGCTCAGATAAAGGCCACAATAAATATCAAGGTCACAGTTGAATGAAACCCCCAATCTACAAAACATGACAGGTTGCGGCTCTCCGATCTTCATCGAGTAAACCTTTGATCTCGAATCTGGAATCGGCCCAACATTAAATAAAAATACCATTCGAAATATCAGCCCAAGGATCCGTGATTGTGTATGGAAAGGAATTAACTGTTTTGACATCAGGTAGCATACTTTCTGCGCAGATTAAGAGCAATCAGGGCTATTCTGAAACGAATTCCACATCGTCCGCCCAATTCATCTATAATTTACGAACATTAAAAACGAAAAGGAAGACATAAACAGCATTATTAACTTTCCGATAGATTTGTCTGATTGATAATTCGAAACGGATAAACGCGGCCCACGTAGACATTGTATCATCTGCAAATTATAAGGTTATTTCGCGGGCCCAAATGTAAATGTTGAGTTGGTCCAAATTGCCAACAGGTGTCCGATGACTGTAAATTTTGGCGGAACCCAAGCCTATAAATAACTATTTCACGACCGAGATTATTCGCATCGTAAAAAGCAGTTCTCGTAAATGCCACTCCATTAACAACTGAATTGGCGAATCGGAGAACCACAACGATCGGAATGGGCATTTTATTAGATATCGATTGAAAGGTGCAATTCAAGAATTCGATAGGGTACTCGTATTCGAGATAATATTGATTCTTTCTGAGAACGACTGTGGAGGATACGAATGTTGGGAAAAGTGAAAACATGGAATCGAGAATGGAATATTATGATTCAGTGTAATATATATTTAACATTGGTTTCTGATTCCCTGGTTTTACTTCTCACATTATTCAGAATCAATTATTTCATTGATTTATTGCTATCAGAATTCAGTCAAAATCTTCAGACGAGTCGTCAAGGCTCGTTAAGGTGTTTAAATGCACTACGACCTTGAAGCCTATTGTGCCTCCTATCAGTGTTTTCGTAAGATATTACAGTTCGGCCTGCAGTTCCAGAGTCCCAATGAACTTCAGTATATTAAAAAGCTTCTCACGTTTCCCCTATAATTATCCTGTCAAAGACATCTTTCGCGCAGCCTCGACAAGGCAATTTGTTACTGAGTCAACAGGAGTTTCCTCCCCTTTTCTTCAGACTCTACACTCCTCAGTTTATTTTAAGTCAATTTTCCTCATATGCTACTTAAGGCAACAAAGTCCTCCTAGAAAGGCGGTGAAGAGGCGAAACGTATTCCTGATAGGATCCAAATACTTTCAGGACCTTGCAGTTTCGAAGGAACTTTTTGGATAATCCATTTTCGGAAGATTGATCTAGAGTGCTTTTCCTGTAGTTTTTTTCTCCTCCAAAAACTCTTTCTTATCGGTCTATTGATATATACCACAAAAGGGTTTTGGTCCAATGGCGTTTGTGTTTCCTTTCTGGCTAGCGTGTTTGCCTCCTCATTTCCTTCGATTTCTAAGGGACCAGGGACCCAAACTAAAGAGACTCATTGATCTTGCCTACCTCATCTAGTTAGGCTCGTCAGTAACTTATTTTTATAACAGACTTTCTTCAATTGCATCTGTTCACCATGGTAATATCTGACTTTATGGAATCAATGTTTCATTGGAAAGCATTCAATTTTTTTTATCTTGGTATATGACTGAAATAGTGAAAAAAAAACAAAAGTCAGAAATCTCTCTTGAGTTCGTGATATCTTGAAAACCCATTTGAAATTATGTTCATGAAAAAACTGACAATCCAACAAAAATTATAAATGAAACTTTCAATTGATTGATCCGTCGAATTTTATATCAAGGACTATCAGAATGATACATCTGATCTTTCTTATCGAAAGTAGCACTTCTCGTTTTCGAAAATATTCGACAAATAAAATTCAGAATCTCTGTAACTCGGAAAACTTGACCGACTCGAACATTTACTTAGTACTTGGGCATAATATTCAGACCGCACATTTACCCTGAAAATATGGAGTTTCTATCATTTCGTCACAAACTTAAAGCTTAAAGTTTGTTCTAGTCGGGAGATCCATATACAAGTCTCTATATCATCTAAATATAGAATTTGTACCTTATACCTACTAACTCGAGCACTATTCAATCGATTGAGACCGTTAACGAAGTTAAGCCAACAATTCTGAATCTGCTCCTAGCCTGAAAGTCTCTGACTGCTTCCTTTGAAAGTAAGAGTGTTTACGGGTAGAACGGTTTTCAACCACGAATTATTCATTACCTAGTTAATCCAACCGAGACCACTGCCGAATCAGAATTCGTAACTTAAGTAGGTACAGATATTTGAGCAAAACTATGGAACAGTGTTTCCTCAGAAAATGTATGTGCTCTGTGAAAAGCTCATGTAATAAGGAGTATAAGTTAAGTCTAACCTAGTCTGTTGTGACCACGTGTCAAATTTAACATTTGCAGAAATAGACTATAAAAGATTAATCACGCTGTAAAGCCGGTCAGTTTTTGCAACTACTTAATTTATGTGAATACCTCCTTATCTCGTCAATCTCTATTCTAACGTCCCTGGGTTAAGAAACTATCAATCATCCTATTGTGCCAGACCATAATATGACCCCTCGACCTGCCCTTGGACAACAACGTTTCTGCAATAATGCTAGATCCTTCGGGACAGTTATATCAACAATTTTCAGCCATTCGCGAATTCGTTAGAGCTCTCGGAGCTCTCGATTAGACTAACAGAGTGTTAATTGTTATGACGCATGTTGAAAACAATCATAATTATGAATTATTATCACCATAGGTTTGAAGAATGCCACGACAGTTCTGTTTGAAATTGATCGGTCGCAGTGAATAGAATAGAACATGTGATGCCAGTGAACAAGTGTTCGAAATCAAGGCCACTTGTATCAGACAGCATGGCGCTGCTTTTGCTGGCCGGACTCCGCTTTCTGTCGATGTTTGCGCCGTGACAGATTTTACCAACGCGAAGTTCGCTTTCTTTAAGTTGGTACTTTCAGAGGCGGCTCCGACACTTGGGCTTATTGCTGATATTTTTGGACCTAGTATATTTTCAGTTCAATGAACTTTGTCCAGTCTTTACCTTAGATAATCTGGTTCATTCATTCGTTATGTCAAAATTACTTTCAGGAAAAGAATCAAACGTGATTTCGTTGCTATGGTAATGATCACTACCGGCTTAGTCCGGGAAGTATGTACGTACTTGGCGGATTAGGCCGAAAAATGCTACTTTCTCAAAATAGGAGCGTCTAGGAAAAGGAAATACGTCGCGGACGGTTGCCGCAAAACATCGACAATACAGTTTTGCATACTTTTGAATCCATTATCAAAGCACGTTTGCCACTCAGATGGACTTATCTGTAGAAAGCATGCACTCTGTAAGCATCAACCGCTTCTTCAGGTGTCAAAATTGATTTTTTAAATGGGTGCGAGAACACAAAGAAGACATTAGGTAACAAGTTGGAGTTATAGGACGGATGATCTAATCTACGTTTTGAATGCTCGAAAATGAGCAGATGTGTGAAAATTCGCATTGTACTTGTAAGGGCCCCCGCAGACTGCAGACTTTTTATCGGCCGATATTTTGGTTGGCTTCTTAATCAGTATGGAGAGGAATGCATATGCGCACACTACAGCGATTCAGTATCGGCCAGTATCGCACTTTCAGCCCAACCCGACTAAACTATCGGCCGATAAAAAGTCTGCAGTCTGCGGGGGCCCTAAAGATCAATCTATTTCCGGCTAGTTTTCGACTTTGCTAATTTGCAAGCAAACGATTTTATTTCACTCAGAATTTTCGTTTCTGCAATGTTGTAGTGATACGCTTGCGTCCTGTACAGTTTTTCTGAAAGAATTTGCGACTATTTGCTTTGAAGTGCTTCTTGTTGTTAGATTTAGCTCATCTTGAAACATCCATACATACAGTCGACTGCGGCTTACTTTCAGACTAATACGAGTAAATAACCCATGATTCGTCACCTCTCTCGATGTCATAGACGGATTTGAAGCACATTTCTTTCAACAATTCGGCACCCGCCTCTTTTAAACGATTTACCTATTCTGTGATACAACCGCGAAAAAATATTTTGGGAGTCAAATATATGCTGTTTCCACTAATGCATAATGTTGTCTCAATCTCACGATAGGTCACATGACGATCTTTCAATATCAGTTGGCGCACAATGTCTATGGTTTTCAGAAGAAAAACTTTTTCTGGGCTACTCTAACGTTTCGAGAATTGTATTGTCTCTGTTCATTAATCTGAAGAAGAGAATGGATTTCCCGAAACGTCGCTTGTGTATATAACATAATTTGTAAATATTAGTTATTCCTAGTGACTTAGAAACCTTTCACCAGTGCAAAAATACTTTTACACCACTTTCACCAAATATTCATGCATTTTTGTTGCACCCTGTGCCATCCACATCAACCCTCTAAATATTTGAATAAGGAAAATGGGTCATGTGGTACTTTTTTGGCAAGATATTTGTATCTTCTTTATAGGCATGTAGAAATGAAAAAAAATTTTTTTTCAAAAATTAGTTCAAAGAGAATTTAAATATGTGCACTTTGTCATGGCTCATTTACTTTGAGATGATGGTTCCTGATGGTCTACTGAAGTTTAAATACATACCTACTTAAAATCATAACTGGAGCGCAGTGTTTCAAATATTCCAATTTTTCACATGAGGGGGTTGAGAGGGCTTGAAAATTGTGCATGAACAAAACTGTAATGGTTGATTTAATTCGGTGACAAATTTCATCAGGTACCATCATCTCAAAGTAAATGAGCCATGACAAAGTGCACATACTGAAAACCTCTTTGAACTAAACAATTCTTCGAAAAAAAAACTGCCCATTTCAACCAAAAAGAGATGAACTATACCCACAAGCCACCACTGGAGCTTTTCGTTGTACAACTGAAAAGGAATTCATTCACTAGCATGCGGATAACTCGTTTCCAATGCGTTTTTGCAGAACACCGGGTGTATTCTTGCAGGAGTCATTAACTCTCGTTTAGTTGCTCGAGATATCGAGAAAATAATTCTTGTTGGTACTCTCTTTTCAATTCCGAAACGAATAATTACAAACCCATGAATGGACTTCTACGAGTTTAAATCTCTGTCATCATATTAGTCGGTTGATGGCAATAAACATTAAATATATTTTTGATATATTGAAAGAATAATTTCAATTTCAAATCAGTTGAAATACTATACGCTTTCCTTTCTTAAACTTCTGGAAAATTTTCACTGTTAAGATAGTTTAGGAGGAAGTCAGGTTTATTAAATATGCTGGCTATGCATAATGAATGATATTATTTCATAGTTTGAACACATACATAATTTCAGTATGTTGAAATAAAGAATTTTCCGGTTACAGCATTAAGAGTAGTGTTGAATAAATACCTGTCCAATGATTGGAATTTCAAGTATGTAATTAATTTTTTATCAACTATTGAAAATGTGATTTCTGAACTCGTAACATCAAAAGTCGCGTCATTATAGGAAGGAAGGAAGTAAGCATAACTAGTGGGGATGACGATTCACTGTAATTCAACCACTAAAATTAGTGCTGGACGCGTATTTTCAAATTCGTAATCTTATATCGGTGATTTCAATAATTTTTTTCTCGAAAAACGACTAATGATCACCATAAAAAACCCGTTATGATTTTCGGAGTGGATTTTTTCCTGTTTTTATAATATATCTAGAACATTCGAAATCACAATATACAAATTCGCATATATTACTATGTACCGTGAAAAAGAGCTTCTCCTGATATTTTCATTATATAATATTAATTGGCGGAATTCATATGAATACGTTCACCAAAGTCCGTAGGGGGACACATGTTAATGAAAGCTTGAAATCTCTGATGATGGGATGTTTCGACCCCAATATTCTGGATTCGGAACATGGGTCGAAGGATACCTCATTTTGCATGGGCCAACTTTTCCCAACTCACGATACAGTGACGTTGGGGTTTAATGGAATTTTCAGTACTCCAGCACAATCGCCTGATTTAGCACCTTGCGATACTAATGGGGTTATTTGATTTGCCAGCTATCATCTTCAAACCTATCTGAACTTTGAATATTGTACTAGATGATGGAAAAATAATCAGATCTTTATTTGCATAAGTTTTCATTTAATTGAAATTCTAAATCAACAAGTCTCTCTGCCCCAACCTGTATTTGACGGGACCGAAATTTCGGACATCCATTGAAGGTTAGGAATGAATAATGAATCAAATGAAACGAGCATCAAACCATACAAGGACAACTTTTGCGACATCCAGGAAAAGGAAATGATAAGATCAATATGGGTCTGCCATCAAGGGTCAGTAAATCACAAAAACAAGCCGACCACGTATTCGCCAGCATCACAGAACGAGTTCGCTAACCAGCGCGTATCGTGAATAATTTGATCTTACAAATGACATTATGATTTGTTGGAAATGGTTGAAATCAAACCAGATCTCCATGGCCAACAGGTTTCGTATCAAATTAACTCGACTATAATAGCCTACTATACCAATTTAACTCCATCGACGATGCCAGGGAAATACGAGTCTGCAGATATTATTTTATTCTTTTTCGATTAGATTGACTCTCAGATACCAGCTACACTGTGTGGGGTCCTCTTCCAACTGTTTGCCTTTTTTATATTCCAGGAAAGTATAGAGTGTCACTGGCATATTTACGAGAGAAAATATGAATTCATATGACAGCCGATGCGTTTCAGAGAAAAAAAGGGGTATTTAGTTGTGATTCTTGTGTTACTAGTTATTTACTTGAAATTGCAAGTTATTAATTTTTGATTAAATATTGAAAATGTAAAGAGTGATTGAATCCGCTAACTTATTTTGTTGATTTCAATAGTTTTTTCTCGAAAACCTCTTTTGTTTACGAATAAAAAACTAAACGAATTTATATTTTTTAAATATCTACGGAAAGCACAGATGAAATACTGGTTTATTAATTCTGGTTCGATTCATTTTGGTTTCGTGTTTTTGCCTTCATCGTGCATGGTTGCAAATGGTTTCACTCATATCAATTCACAACAATCAATATTCTGTATAAATGAAATGACGGATTGTTCTATGAGTGTTGATGTTGGCGTTGTGAAAATAACAAGGGGCCTGTTTCATAAAACAACAAGTTACAAGTTACAATTTTACAAGTACAAGTACTTGTAGTGAACATAGAAAATGTACAAGTGTTTCACCGAATACGGCTCAGAGTTCCTACAACTGTACGAATTAATTTCAATGTTACCTTAGTTACCATAATCTCAATAATTTGAACTGTCATTGTAAATAATTCATCACTGGTAAATAATATAAATTCGAATAAAATGTTCGAAAGCAAGGAGGGAAAAATTGAAATTTTGAAACTGATTAGAGACTCAAAAAGTATACTGATGGGAGCTTTCTCAGATAAACTTACAAAAGCAGACAAAGTGAATGAGTGGAAAAAAAATCATTCAAAGACATTGAGTTTTGGGCTAGTTCCTCAGAGTAAGAATTTTACGTACACAAGGGATGTCTTTTGGCAGAATATTAGAAAAAATACCATGGTGAGTATCCAAGATGATGAAATTTTTAGATAATTCGACAAGATAAGGAATAACTTTCTCATCACTTCCAGAAAAAGATTGATAATCGCCGAAAGACAGGTTCAGAAGGAGGTGCGGAATCCAAATTGAATGAAATTGATAATTTGGTAATTGAGATTATCGGAAAGATAGTCCCATTATAGAAGGTCTCCCAGTATCAGAGACATGGGATATTCTTGAATCCCATTCAAAATCACAAGGGTTGGCATATGAGCACCTGGAGAAACCTTCCGTTGCTGGAAGAAAAAACTACGCCAATTTCAAAAACCGACGTAGTAGTGATGAAGAAATTTTGCGGTGCAAGAAAATGAAACTCTCCATAGCAATTATGAAGAGGGAGAAACATTTAAAAAATCTCGAATATTAAAATTAGAGAAAGAGCTTTGTTTGGATTATTCCACTTATTCACTTGAAGTTCTAAAAAATTGAATTAATTTTATTATAAGTTACAAATTTACTTAAACATTCAATGTTATGTCTATGTTACATATTATATATATATATATAAATTTTTAATTGTTTTCATCTAAAATAATTAATAAGTTCATCAATTCTACGGAGTGCTGCTGGGGAAGATAATTCTCCATTTTCCACAATACTTTCATTTTCATTCACCTCCGGACGAGAAATATTGCACATAACAGCACAGCATTTTAATACTTCTGCAGCAAACAATGGTTGTAGTCTTAAGAACTTAAGGCAAGGAAATTTGGCCTTCAGTACTCCTAACGAATTTTAACAAGCCGTCGCGTAGATTTGTGAGCTCTATTGAACCTTACTACCGCAATATCATCAAGATTACGACCGGTTGGAGTGATCAGCCAATCTAGAAGAGGATAGCCCGAGTCTCCTAATAAAATAGAGTTTGGAAGAGGTCTCCAACCTTGTTCCATTCGCCTGAATAAATTTGAATTTCTTAAAACCCTGCTATCATGTGCACTACCGGACCATGATGCATTATATAGTAAATTGAAGATCTGGGCCACAAACAACCATACAATTCAAAGAGTGGTCACCATGGCGATCTATGAATTGAGCCTCATTTTCATGTGGCTTCTCAATGTTAATCAGAGTTCCATCAATGCAACCTACTATACAAGGCATGTGAGCAACATCATGAAATCGGTTCACAACATTGCACAAGTCCTCCGGCCATTTAATTATTTCATTAAACAAAATCTCATTCACTGCGGCAACAAAAGAATGAAGAGTTCTATAAACGCTACTCTTCGATATCCCATGCGCGTCCCCTATTGCATGGTACTGTCCACCATTTCCTAACCAATGAAGGGCACAACAAATTTTCAATTTTGGAGATAGAGCTTGGTTTCTATCTGAATGGCTTTCTATTCTTCCTCCTATTTTGTCTAAAAGACGTTGCAACTTTATTGAAGACATTCGGAACCTCTCATTGAATTCAAATAATGTAGGAAACTGACAATTCGTTCTTTTTCGAAAAACTCGTCTACGCCTTGCCCTCACTCTTCGATTCAGAGCATATTCTTCCTCACTCGATGAAGAATCCCACATAACACGTTTACAAACTTCGACTTTATGAAATCAAGAACTATTTGAAAAATGTTACAGGTCAGAAATGACTTGTTGAGATATTTCTGATTTTTACAGGTGTATTTCTGAATTTGTCAAGAAAAAATGGCGAGAATACTTGAATAATGTCAATAGTTCCTGTAAAATTGATATTCACTAGTATCTACAAGTCTACAATAGTAGTTTTATGACACGCAAAATTGTCAAAAAACTTACAACTTGTAATAAATTGCCTGTAAACTTGTAACTTGTTGTTTTATGAAACAGGCCCCTGTGTATTTAGGCCTAGAACCAGATACTCGAAACCGATGGGTGTATATTTGAGCAACTTGCCATAGACACCTTGAAATTGAATAACATCATAGTCATTTTACAGACTACGTGCAGCGTAAAGAGTATATGAAGTAAACGCCGCGACATTTATGAGAGAAATGTTGAGGTTTACTACAAATATCGGCTTTGTGTGATATATTCTCATTTTTCACGCTTTCTATTCGAAACCTGTCAATTCTGTTCATTTGAACTCGAGATTCAAGAACAGGTTTATTGACACGACTGATGACAATACGAAAATTCATAAATGTTGCCTGTTATCCTGACCAGAATAGTTAGAGTCGAGCAGTTATGGGAGCAAGGGTTACAAAATGTAGGAGGCGCCGGGTCTGATTGTCGGCACCTGAATAAAAATCTCTTCTCAACTCGATGAAATCATAAATGAAAACCCACATATAAACTGAAGGAATAGGTCTCAATTTAAATCAAAGGATATTAAATGATATTGCTGTAAGGCAGATGCTTTGATGTATAGCATGCTATCATCTTTTTTTACTCTTGATTGATACTTTATTGTTTTTTCAATTTATTTTACATTAAACTAATTACTCCAATTTGGCCGAAATATCATCTCGAGAGAGAGAATTCAACCAAAACCTCTTAAACAGAACCAGAATGAAGAAGTATCGTAAGGGATGGACAACTGCTTGAAATACACCAACAATCACTTCCCTTTTTTATGCAATAATTCAACTTTTATTCGAAAGCTTGAAACTCAATAATATCTCGAAATAAGATGTCTAGGAATGCCTGTGAATATTTCAATAAATTTTCATTCTTATTTTCACCAATGTTGTTAATAAATGAAATTCAGGTTAGTTTCTGGTAAACATGACCTCTTGAAGAAGTAAGAAGTGTTCGTAATGCCATTGGCGAAAATATTAGAATAAAAAAATCATTTTCACAGGCCTTCGTAACATCTAATATTTTCATTATATTATGCTTATTAAGACTCAAGCTTTCAAATGAATTTGATTTTCTTCTTAAAAAAGAAAAGTGATTTTCGGTGTATTTCAAGCAGTTGACTCATTTCAGGGTACTCCTCTATTCATTTTTGAAAAAAAATTTTATATGCCTACCTAAAAACCATCACCTCAAATTTTGTAGTTACTACAGCTATGTCGGCATTTATTTTTTAGCCCTGAATTAATCTCTAGATTTTTTCATTGTATTTATTCTTTTTTCGCCTCTTCATGGACAAGAATTATATTGAATCCATCCAAAGTACGATTTGAATGAATATCAATCACATCTCACATAAAAATTCGCATTCGCAGGTGCCCATGTGAAGATATTGGAAGCATTCAATACAATTAGATTAGAATCGTAAAATCCATTCACTCAAGGAGACGAAATTTCCTAACCAGTGAAATGACGGTCAAATCTATACTAAAAGTCCTATTTATAAATGTACTTGCCTTGGTTTGCTCCATTCAAAATTTTAGCGTCACTTCTCATGGCTCACATTGCGATAGGTCAGTTACTGTTCTTGCCTTGGGGATTTGGAACTGGAAATGCCAATATCGTTCTAGTTCGAAAGATAATAATGATTCAATCACACAAGCAATTTTGATTGATTTCTGGCAGATTAACGTTTGAAATAGGGTATCATTACTAGGTATAGAGACTGAGCTGCAAGTGAAATTAGTCACATTGTATAGTCCGTTCACGAAAGTTTGGGCTCATAGTAGGCATTTGTTTATTTATCTGAAGTTGGCAGAATTTGCTGTCATAACGTAAAATAAAGTCAACGTTGCCGAATGTACCCGGCCTCGTCTGACGAGCTTCCGAGTTGTCAGAGAACTCTGTTTGCTTATCAATGTGACAAGAAAAATAACAACATAACCTAAAATTTTAATATACACAGTGGAATATGCCAAATTTTCATGGCCAACCGACGGCTCAAACTTTCGTGAACGGACTATAATGACCAAGCATTTATTATATACACGGTGGGGCAGGAAAACTTGCTGATTTAAAAATTCAATCAAACAAAACCTTACACTGTGTCTTATTAAATCTCGAAAACCCACAGTGCAAGTTCAAGGGAGGAAAGAAAAATCTTGTACACTATATTTTCTGAACTCCCAAATTTATTCCATACAGGCTAACATGTTTCGGCGGTTAAGCAATTATCAAAGCCATCTGAAAAGATTTTAAACATTGAAATAAGCTAAGTTACCTAATTAAGATGAAATGGTTGTTGAAATATTAGGAAAAAACCAAATATAAAGGAACGTTGGTAACCTACTTTATGAAAATTTGAGTTCAAAGCAGATAAATGGAATCATCAACAACTCTGGTCCGAGTCGAGAACACATTGTATGTCTAAGAGGATAAAATGGATAAGTTAATTAGGTAACTTAGCTTATTTCAATGTTTAGAATCTTTTTTCAGATGGCTTTGATAATGGCTTAACCGCCGAAACATGTTAGCTTGTATGGAATAAATTTGGGAGTTCAGAAAATATAGTGTACAAGATTTTTCTTTCCTCCTTACACTGTCTTAAACGATTTTGGAAATATCGTATTACTTTGTGCAGAATTTCATTGGGAAAAGGAGAAAGCAGACAGACGGGTTTTCTGGTAGAGCCCTAAAACACTCAAAGAAATTCCTCAGAACCTCTTGGAACTCAACAGGAATAGGCTGCACCTCCTCAAAAGGTTTTTCAAGGGTCACTGCCGTCTCAAGGAACACTGGGTACCTATAGTCGAAAACATCAGTGTAGATTCTGCAAAGAGTAGTTGGCAACTCCGGAAAGTTGTACAAAATGTTAATCCATCGGTTACTAGTGTCTAACTGAAAGAATTATCAGAGATAACGATTTCTCCCACTCCTAAGAGCTTCTGAAAGTCAACAAAAATCTAGGAGTAGACGTCAAATACCGTTGGCAGCTCAAGATATAAAGGACACAAATATCTTCTCGATAGAATCGGTAGCTGACATATTGATGCATAACTTTTTGCGAAAAATACGTCGTTTTATTATTCATTTACTTCCAACATTTGAACTCATTTGTTTTCCGGTTGAAAAATTCGAGATGATTTTAAATTTCCGAGAAAACACTATTGCTCGACTGATTTCAACTGAGTTCGTGCTGTATTATACAGTGTGCGGCAAAAGTCAGTTTACCGTTTGCATATGAGAAAAAAAAAGCAAAAATAATTGCAAATAAATTTATTTTCGAGAAAAATATAACATCAATAATTACTTGTGGCCACACATTTTATGTTCGAATTGTTTCCCCCCTCTTCAACACACATGCGGCATCGTTTAGTCACGGTAAAACAAATTTTACGAAAAAATTCGGTATTGGAACTAAGTTTCTCACATTCTTCTTCGATTCGCACGCGTAAATGAGGAATATTACGAGGTCGTTCGCTGAAATCTTTGTCTTTGAGGACGCTCCAAAACGCAAAATCAAGCGGCGTCAATTTTTTGTAAGCAGAAACATCTTGAATCTCAACTGCTGAGATCTCGGTTAAAAACTAGGAAACTACATAGAATTAGGTAGAACAAATTTAAACCTTTCTAAATTGTTAATAAACAAAGATTTTATTGGTAGGCAGCATGCATTCGCTTTGAACGTTCAACTGAACGCTTACTCGGCTTTCCGCTACTCTTTGTCGAACTATATAGGCAATATTTTCCATTTTCCCATCAGATACACTTTTAAGCCGGTGCTCCGGCCGTCTATCTACTTTCTCCGCTCTCTACAATCCAAATAGATAAGAAACATTATTCCGTTATTCTAGAACAGTGGCATCGATAGTATAAGTGATATACTTCTAAAAAGGTCAATAAATTTATACCGTACATAGACATACATGCGAACAAGCTAATTGCCACCGCTAAGCAGCAAGCAGACAATATGAGTTGTTTGATTTGTTGCAATTATCATCTGCCAGATCGCGCTGGCTGGACAGGGGCGGAGTCGCGGGTTCGCGAGGTCAATGTAAGAACTAGCCAAAGTGTCTGGACTAACAAATGTGCGGGTCTAATTTTTATTTTAATAGTAACATGTTGTTGGAATGTTATATCTTAATTGAATGAATGCCTCTGTTATTATTATTATTTACAATATACGAGTTAGGATACCCTATATAATACAAAAAAGTAACAAGTAACAGCTCAAAGTTTAGAAAGAAGAAATGAAATGAATATCAAATTGCTAAAGAAAGATAAATTCATTGGCAATTTCAAAAGCTAGCTCAGAAGAATAGTCAAATTGAAGCACCAGATCTCCAAGAGTTATATCTGTTCTTGAAGACGTTAACACTTGGGGCGTTCACAACATCTGTAGGTAGCATATTCCAAGAGTGAAATATTCTATTGCTCAGGAAATTCTGCCTACTTATGAAGAAAAACTGTTCCCTACTGAGCTTGTCCTCTCAATTGATGAGAATTCAACGGAAACAGAGCCGACATTTCCACTCCAAAAAATCCTCTCAGAGCTCTGTCCCCTCTCAACCTACGATTGCAGTTAGAAGACGATGTTCCGTTGTGACAATAAAAATTTGGAAATTAATCGAGGATATATCATGGGAATGTTAGGCTTTTACCCAGAAAAAACTCTTATTTGACCATATATGTTCTCAGCACTAGAAGAAGCTTTTGTATTTTTTCATAACTCGAAATGAGTCCTAGATTTATTACTGGTATTCTTAAACAATTATCTGCATTAATTACACCAGTGCATAATCATTACAAAGAACTCTGAATGGCAGTGTTAATTATCCGCTTATTCGAAGTACAAGTGTTATTCGGAGGACTATTTCCCTATGTAATTGTAAATGTAATTTCCACCAATCAGAAAGGCTCAATTTTGAATTACAAAGGGTTTCTAGGTGGAAAAATTGACACCAAAATTATAATAACGTGCGTTCAAAAAAAAATCGTGGTCAAGTAGGCTGTGTATCCTATTTTTCCCCTCATAACTCTTAGGAAAAATAGAATCCAGAGTTACTTGAAAACGAATTTTTTTGAACGCACGATAAATAATTGATGCAGGATAATCTGTGACTCATTAAATAGTCTTGTCAAATACCGTTGGGCATCTAATTTTTCCTGTGAAAAAAATCGAAATACAAAATGCAAAGTAGTATTTGTTATCAAAAGCATTCGTGCAGTGCAAAATTTTCGACTTTCGATTTTTGTTGTCACAATCACTCATGCTTTATGCCAAAATATTACTTAGCAAACGTGTTTTTCCACATTTTTGTAAAATTGGATGACCCTATGATTTCACTCACGAATATTTCCCGTCTAACCTGTCAATTATCTCTCTTAATCTCTTTCGCTTTCTACAATGCAATTATAGTTGTAACTGTAACTTAATTGTACTCCATTTACATATATTTTGACAGGAGGGAAATTTTCGATAGTAATATCATAAGGAAATTCAAGAAGAGCCCTGAGCAGGAGCTTTTGAGCGCTCGTTCATATATGGGGTAATAAGAATAATTCCTCGAATTTTCATATAGGACTTGATTGTTACCACATAATATAAATGCAGAATCTCAGAACAATCGAAATTAAATTCTGGACATTATTCATAAAATAAAATATGTATGTAAAATTATAAAAAAATTTAATTCTATGGTTCTGATGATGCGATTCTCTCGAAATTTCATATGAACTTTGAGTATACCTATTAGTTCCATTCACAAAATAAATTTCACTCGATCGGATATTCTGTTATGCGGGGCCGTATCTAGGGTGTGGCCAAGTGGCCCCGCCACAGGCGCAAGGTCCGCAGGGGCGCCAAAAATATCAAATAAAAAAAAATTTTTGAGCGCCAAAAAATTTCAAAGAATTAAAAAAGCGCCAACCAAATATTGGACTAACCTGTCACATTGTCACGGTTTTCATGTATACGCCAAAAATATTTTTTGCGTAAGGAGTGATGTCGCGACCGCCAGGTTGGATGTGAAAAACCGACCGCGTGTACCATAGATGTGTCCGCTGACAAGCCGAAAAGGGCTCTCTAAGACTGGAACAGTGGATGGGGCGCCTCTGAGGTGAACAAAGAATAGAGTGAAGAGAACAAGTGTAATGCAGAGTAAACGAAATCGAATCATTTATCAAAACTTATTTATTGCTGTATTGAAGATTTAAGCTTAGGTTTCTGCGGAAGTGAGGAGGAATAATAGCATAGTCATATTTCAAAATTTTTTCGGAAAATTTGATTTTAGTTTTTTGTTTTATGAGTCTTTCTGAGGAGTAGTTAGAAATCTGAAACCAATTTAATTGAAACAAAAAGTTGATATAAAGTGTTGGTTGTTGATTGAGTATTAAATTATTAATGCATTCAGAAATTGTAGTTTCACTTACAAATTTTCAAAAAAAAAAAAATTTACCAGATATCATCTCTCCAATGTTTGCAGAATCCTAGGCTTACATTTGAGCATTGTGGTCTCCGACAGAAACCATGTATTTTTTTAATTTTTCGCGCAGGTTGGTTTCATAATGAAGATAAGAAATAAAAGATGCTTCAAAGGGTTAAAAAATACTAGTATTTATGTGCTCAGTTTACGATTGTTCATTTGCAGACATGCCACCAAAAAGTTATCAGGGACACAGAATAAAGCACTGCGTGCTCAAAAGACTGCTGCCTTCAAGCCAATACTAGTGACATAGGTATCAAAGTTTGCTACCACAAAAACCTTGTAGGTAATACCAAAGTATCCACAACTGGCAGTCCTTCTCATTCTGTATCTAGTTCTCCAGATAGTAAAGACGAGGCGAAGAAAAAATATAGAATTTACATTTGTCAAAACCTAGATAATGAAAAAAATGTTCAACAAAATCATGAACTGCGAACAATTTTTAAGATTGTTTTTAACAATCCAACAACGTAGACAGTAAATGAAAATACGATTGAGATGTATGCCGAGCATGGCCAAATTTGTTTGCGATTACATTGTATTACCCTTTGATGATCAACAGTCGATTTGAAAAACATTGATTCACAAACACAAAAAAAAATGGAGAGAAAGATTTTGCAGAAATTGGCTGATCTATTGTAAAGATTTAGACACGCTTTCATGTTTTGCATGTAAACTTTTCAATGATACGAACAACATTTGGCTACTGGTTTCAATGATTGGAAACATTTGAATCCTTTCTTACCTCGTCACGAAAATTCCACCAGTCATAGAAAGAATTATATAAAGTTGAAAGCTTTGAAAAAAGATTGAAAATTGGTACTTTTATGATGATGAGCTGATGAAAATAATGAGAAACGAAAAAATAGATGGAGACATACCTATATTGAAAGTGATCATTGATGCTATTTTACACTGTATAAAAATAATGATGCTCTGAGGGGAACATCTGAAATAATCGGGTATCCAAATTGTGGTAGATTTTTCAACACAATTAATTAAAAAAAATCTACGCCAATTTGGGGGCGCTGAAGGAATCTTGCCACAGGCGCAGTAGTACCTAGATACGGCCTGCGTTATGGAAATATAAAGATTCTTCTTTCAATATTCCAAGTTTATTAGGTTCTTGCACTTGAAATCGAATAGAAGTTTCATCCAACCTGACGATTTGAAAACATTCATGCAAAAATTATAATACTCTCGTTTTTGGAACAAGGGCACAAAAATTCGATTGAATGGGTGATAAACCTAGTTGAGTAATTACCAATAAAATTGAATGAAATTTACTACGTTTTCGAGTAAGAACTAGGACAATCCACAACCTTAACATCTCTTATGAAGAGGGTAACACTGGTATGTTTTTATTTTGACCAGATTTAAATATAACTCTCGTCATAGACGGTTGACAAAAATAACGTAATTACAACATTCTCAGTTCGTTTGAGCAATCGAAATATTATCATTCGTGTTTTTATTAACTGTGAATTCGAAAAGTTCAACTATTGGAGGCAATTGGTACCGATAACCTTTATAAATGCCGATAAAGGAATATTTAATTCAAACCAATTTGTAATTGAAGTCTAATAAAACATTCTGATCATACTATCAATTACGACATCGCGTCGGAATATAACTCAAAATCGGAAATCATAGTAAATTGACAAAAAATGTGGTGATAAAAGTTCGTTCAGATTGAGATTAGCGTCATACACTCAGTGGGAAAGATCTTTGAATTGGAATGCAATATTTGATGTTTATTTCCGGTACACTTCGTAAATATGGTGAGAGAATTCATTCTTGGAAAACGAAATATCTGTTTACAATTTCAGCAACTGGCAAAAATAGAATATTTGAATTTCTGTTTTAATCCGTTTCATTACGAAAATATGAGTCACAATTAAGCGCGAAAAGAAAATTGTCTTAGATAGAGAGGAAAATTGTTATAGAGTAGGAACTCTTTTATTTTTCCAATTTAAATCTTGAACTGCTTTTGCGCGAATTATTTTTTTTGAATACCTCATCGAAATTTCTGCAGGGTTGTTGGAAAACGTTTTCTCAACTAAACGAGAAATTTTAAACAAAAATATGTATCCACATAGATTTACATCCTATCATAGATTTGTTTTTGATATCAATATAATTAACAATTTAATCCACGACTATTGTATAATTGCGACGTCTTTTTCTAAATTTGGGGGTACGACTCGAAGAGTGCCAGCAGAAAAACGGTGGACATTTGGACAGCGTAATTTTTAAGAAATTAATTCCCGAGGAGCTGATCATTAGGTATTTGTAAAAAAAATTAAAATTGACTCGATAGTTTTTGTTTTATATCTCTTTTAAATCGGAATTCCTTAGTTGACCACCTAGTATAACAGAATTTTTTGATCATATTCAGATGATTCGTCAGAATTTCCACTGGGGTAATTGAATTGTTTCAACAGGAACATAGTTATCGGCATCTTCATATTCAACGAACGTATACCTACTACCTCAAGAACTCTCTTGTGCGACTTTCTGCAACAAACCCATTTGAAACCGTTTTTGGTGGCATTATTCTTTCGCATAGAAAATAAAATGATCAAAACGCTCCTTTCATCGAGCGCTAAAAATAGCTCGGACCAGTTTTTAATGATCCACACTGAGCAATTTTCTCGGCTGTAAAAATAATGTTCAAGTGTGTAACAGGTGTGCCTCGCGAGTCGAGAGTGAACGAGGGAGATTCGAAGCATAGATTGAACACAGAGGATAAGATATAGGTACGTTTCCGAGATTACGCGCGTTATAAAGCTAAAGCTCTTACGACGAAGAAAATTAGAATTGCATATTTCCCTCTTGAATATTAAGCGATTGATAAATTTCAAATTGAAATCACCTTGTGAATCGACTCATCATGTGTGGTAATCGATTCCGTCCATATTTTTGTTTGGATTGTTGCAGACGTGACATTTTTGCACAATGTTTCCTGGTTTGCGTACTGAATTCTGAGCAGAATTTCAAACGTAGATAGTGAAGGTTTGAACAATCGGCCAAAATTCACTATATCTCTTCAAACGAAACGGTTAAACAGCTGCCGGACATTTTGAATTTGAATATTCCTGTAGTTGAGGTCATTTATTATTATTATTCATTTATGTATTTATTTGTTTTTTCATTAAGAGTTAAAAATACTAAAAGGTATTGCAACCCAACATTTCATAAATCTTGTGTACAGAATAAAAATGAAATGAGGAATCTAAACTATGAGGAAAACAGAAAAAATACAAAAACAAAGGGATGAAATGTAGGCCAATACTGTGATGAATAATTCAGTTTTAAAAATTATTAAAATGTATAACAAGTTTCTTAGATTATCGAAAAAAAGCAAATAGTTGAAATAATCGAAACTGGAATTAAGCACAATAAATCGTTCAACTAGTGACTTTACAAGAGACAGATGAATACCTTTTCAATTTTATTAGGGCTTTGAAATTATGATAGATATCTTAGACCTTTGTCTAAGATAGATATCAAATACGCCCTAATATAATTGAAATCCTAATTAAGATTGTTTATCACATGGAGTGTATCGAACTGATTTCACCTTTAGAGTTTCAAAGTTGAATGATGATTCAAATTACATCAAATTAGATTCGATTGTGGTAGATTGATACAGTGACTCCCTTTATGTACTGCGACTAATGAGTTATTTTGTGCATTACCAAACTAGAGCTACATTTGCCAACAATGTAACCTCCATCGAAAGTTGATTATTTTCCTAGGAGACTCGCTTTTATGTCGGCTGAAGTGGATAAAGTATTGTTTGCCACTCGCGTCTAATAGCTGTTATTCGCTACGTGATTTAGGCTTCACCTCGTGAATAATAGCTATCATTATATGCTCGTTGCATAATATACCTACTATTATAATTCAATGAAGAGAAGAAAAAGAATATTTCAATATTCTGTTGTATGTACATAATACAAGTATAATACCTATATGTCCAGCGATTTGAATTCACATTCACAGTTGTACAAAATACAAAAATGTTGTTTGTATTGTATATAAAATTCGTTTTTCCAGAACTAAATCGAGAGAATTTTAATCAACACTCTCATAAGTCATTGAAAACAAACTCATTTCTCACAAATATAAAAATAACTGCTCATTTCCCCATTGACAAAATTCGAGTATAAAATTTTCATAAAAATCGCAAATTTTTCCTCGAGTTGGGAATACAGCGCGCCGAACTTGGCCCACGAACCCGATTCCGGCCGCCGACTACCTACTCTAGAATCGAGAAATTTGTTGCGCACATGCCCCAAGAATCATTCACGCGTCAAACGACTCGCCTCCTCGCTGTTCTTCGCTTCGCGCGTCCTAGGTGAGCGTCTACCCATTTGTTTCAATGCAAACCTCTCCGGCGGAAAACAACACGTTCCTTCCGAGCGTTTCGCTTCGTCCAAGGGCGCGTCTAATATGCCCCGCGTCTAACGATTCGGCGTCTATCCATTTGAATCAGTGCAAACCTCACCTGCGGAAAACAACGCTTCGAGCATCTTCACCCTTGAGCGTCTATAGTTCAAGCCAACACATTCTAGTTCGCATGAAAAATCTGCTTGATTTTATTTTCGTCAGTTTTAGTTTTCGAGAAAAATATTAAAAACTGCTTTCGTTCGCCATTATCTTTAGGAGGTGACTAATAAGCATGGAGAGGCTCAAAAATATTTATCGTCATTTGTATGGAATTTCTTATTTTACACAAATCGTTACAAATCCGCACGTCAATGAATTTGAATAAATAATAGTGAAATGACAACAAAACAAATTCTCAATTTGCTAGATACAAATTCCTTTAATAAACATAAAATCAATTATGAAATCTTATTTTCAGTGAAATTCCAAGGACATAAATAATCTCTCAAGTTAACACCTGTAGTTGCTTTCATTAAGAAACGGGATATCGTTAGAAGCCTCAACTTCCGTTTGTCTCATTTCCTTCATACGTATTAACTCAGAGCATCAATTGATTAGTCCGACAGCCAATTTAATTCATAGAACTAACTGACCAGGGAAGTCTATCGCCTTTCATTAAAAAATAATAGAACCTACTCATAATAGAACCGTTGGACGCCATCGTCATGGTTAACTTCATTTAAGATCAAGGCCTCTTTGATAAGAAATGCGACGCACACCTACCGTGCAAAATTAATTCGGACACACAAGTCAACTTGATTACCTCATTCCTTATTGGAACCTATTGAGAAAAAAATGACGGATTGAAACAACAGTAGCATTTAGCCATGAAAACACTTGAGTATCTTACGGAGAATTTTCGAAAGTATAATTGTTTCTACAACCATTTTTCTATTATTCGATAGTTGATATGAAAATAAACATTATTTCTGTCCTTTTCACATGTTATACCAATGATAAATAGTAATAACGTCATTCTGAGTGATTTTCTATAATGATTGAAGTGAACTATTTATAGACACAATTTTATAACAATCAAGGCTGAGCTTATTCACAATCTTCATGTATTTTATGAAACCTGTTCAGTTTCAGACGTAATATGATTCAATTTTATTGCTATTTTCGAAATCAGATCTTCTTTTATTTATCAAACTTTATTTATTGATTGGAGAATTCATTATCCACTTTTACATCATCCTTGAAAGACTTTCGTCATTTGGGGGAATTTCCTTTTCTATTATGATTTATGAATATGAGGTTTTGGTCAATTGGCACACAATACAGCGCGAAGGGTAGGGTTTTTTATGCGTTTCCATAGTACAGCTACATTTTCCCATTGATTTATAATAGTAACTAGATGGCGAACCTGTCAAAAATTTTGAGGCAAACGGCGGCCATTTGCAGTTTGGGGTGGATTTGAGAGGTGTCACTTTTTCTATGAATTTAAATATTAGAATTACCAATATTCCTTTATTTATTTATTTCAACGAATTAAAATGATAGGATTACCAATACTGTTCAATAACTAATCACAAGAATCGAAAATATTTATAATTTTAATAACCGAAATGTCAGAGTTCACAGAACACTAATATATAGAGTTCGTTTTTCATCACTTCTTTCAAAGGAAAGTCTATGTTTCAATCAAAATTCGAGCACAAATGGCATAAAACATCAAAATATTTGTGGTTTTATTATATGTTCTGTGGTTCTCCCCGAACAGCAAATGGCGGCCATTTGCCTCACTTTTTTCTACGTGACAGTAAGGAAGTTCGACGTCCAGTTAGTATTATAGGTCCATGCATTTTCCAGTAATTTAACCTCCTTCGCAATTTAGACTTGGCTTTTATGTGAACTAACGTACTTAGTGTCATGCCACCCAGAGAATAGTTGGTCAAAGTAGCGCCAGCACATTGCATTGGCATTGGTCAGTGGTTTCTGTGGCCGCTCACAAAGCCTACAAACAATGGAGTTTTTCCGTCGATCTCTGATAAAAGGTGATTTTAATATGTGTGAAATTGAACATAAATGATCCATTTTAATGTTCAATTTGTGCTATTTTTAAGTGCAATCCACATGGCAACCGTGCACAAGTATTCAGAAGCACTACGAGAAATGTCAGAACTTTACTGGAACATAGAAATTTTATCATGTCAAATGTATGTTTTGTGCAAAATGAGAATGTATTTCAATCAAGAATTTATACACAATTCATATTAAATAATAAAATATCTTGACCATAAGTCGCCCTCTTTAATAACCTAGTTGATTAAATAACTATTACTTAACGATGTTGTGTAATAAATAGGTGATATATCACTATACGATAACATGTGAGAATCATAAATCAATTTGATGATTCTCATTTTATTCAGTTTTCTTGCTGCGCAATTAGCATCCTTGCTTGCCTTTAGCTGTTTTGCTTGCCTTTCAACTCTGCTCTAATAAGTGTGGGTGATTCAAAATGAGGGCACTGGGCTGATAAAAGAAATGTTTGCTGCCCTTTTTGCCGGGCGTCAGCTTTCTATTTTCTCTACTATTATATCTCTGATTTAGCGATATTAAAAGATTTAACCTTATACCTATAACTAATTTAATTATTTATTTATTTATATTCAAAGAATCACAAACGGGTTGAATACCCAGCAAAGGATTCACAAATACAATATTATGAAAATATAAAAGATAATATGAATACATAATAATTATCGTTTTAAGAAATCTCAAACGTGAAACGATTACTCATATAAGAATTATGAAATTAAAACAATTAAAATGTATTATTGTAGCAGTTGCTGTTTAATTCTAATTGAATTGACGTCAACCATCAGAGCTAGCGTAATAGATTTGCGACATTTTACATTTTCTTGTATAGGAAAAATATACTTGTGAATTCAAACCTTGTGAATATACATATGTGAATGATAAAAAAAAGGTATCCAATATGACAGGAGAAACTAATATACTTGTGTTGACAGTGATGTTGCCAGATACCCAGCACTGATGTGGCTAGTTTTCAAATTATTAGATATTTTTTTTTGAGCGCTCGTTAACCTCAAACGAGTGCTATATCGTTTTGCCCAAATGTCTGTAATTTTCGAATTTTGAGCCGAATCGGTCTCAAACGATAGGGTTGTACTCCCTGATGATGAATTCGTGGTAAAAAAAAATTCTGTCCTTGGAGCCGTCCAACCGTTAGCACAATAACTTTCGAAAGGTTAAGTTTGGTTTCCAAATGACTCAGTTAAGTTCGTTAACCAGTCAAATCGTACAGGGTGTTTCATAAAATATGGCCATTCAAAATTTTTGTTCCTCATAATCTCAGACAAAACGAAACCCATCGAGATGAAATGTTACGGCTATATGCAAGATGCTCATAATAAGCCTCATGCAAAATTTTGTGGCCATAGTGTAAACAGAACCATAGAAAATTAAATTGAAATATTGAAAAAAAGAAACGATAAAACAATATCCGATTCGAATAAGATTTATTTTATTTGATTTTATTTGAAATTCACTTGAAATTTTCAATATGCTCAGACCATTTCCAACAGTGTTTGTATAATGTTACGCCCGCTTTTCGGCATTATAACACTACGTGTACATATACCTATACTAGAAAAATACAAATGAGTCTAAGTCAAAAACTATGAACTCGAATTTAGTGAATATTTAACTATGTAGGTATGAATTGTCGATACAGCGATTATTTCAGCTCATTATATTCATTCAAATTGGTACTCAATCATTTAAAGGATAGTGAAGGATATAATCATAAATTTTCACTCATTAAATCATTTGAAAAGCAGATAGTCGTTTATGAAGGACATTTTAAGTTGAGATGTTAGAAAGCAAACGATAAATCTAATTCCAGTCATATTAACATGGTCGTATCGGCTATCTATTTTCGGAATGACAATAAAATTGAGGAAATAAATTCTTTTTCATTTGCTTCCTATTTCATTCCAGGATTGACGTGACCTTTAAATTATCCAATTATAAACGGGATTTCTCATTTATTATACGAATCATACAGATGTCACATTAATCAAACTGAAAATGAAAGTATCTCGTGGATTGAAATCTATGATTCTGTCGTTTGAGCATATATTTCGATTCAAAAATATACAATTGACTAAACCGTGTGTTGCAAATTGGTGCATGCGCTAGGTTGATACAAGTCCGGGGGCATTGATATTCTCCACTTGTTCAAAATTCAAAAGTAACGACTTTGTGAAAAAACGAGTGTAAGAGTGATAATTCTGAAGGAATACTTCAAGTTTTTTCTTATCTTCCGAATTTTCCTTGAAATTCATGAAATATTTTGGTACCTAAATATCTTTCAGAGATTTTTACTGATAATATTAGTTTCTGTGCCTGTGTATTATTGACTGATGATAGATAATAGATGTTGTTCTGAAAGGTATAGCAAAGTGAACTGATTTATCAGAACAAAGCATTGCTAGTGATTTACAGAGAAAATAATTTCATGTATATAGACTCTCAGAATGTTGAATCACATTTCGCAACGTCAACTGGCCAATCTGTTATGAATCGTCATCCCCGCTAATAATGCTTGCTCGTACGTCATCATGACGCGACGCTTGAGCTTACCAGTATATAGGAATCGCATTTTCGGTATTTAATTGAAAATTTATTACCTACTCGAAATTTTAAGTAACTAATTGAAAAAGTATATATTCAACTCCACTGTCACATGTTGAAACCCTATATTTCAACATACTGTAAATGGCCATTGGAGAAAAACATGAAACTTGGAAAAAGAGGCATCAAGGTTAGCACCTACTGGAACTGAGCTTTTCTGTGGGCTTGAAGAAGACCACTTTAAGGTAGCGTTCTAGCAATGGGAGTTGAATAACAGAATAACCCACTGTAGAAATACTTCTGGACTTACTGAGGCCAAGAAATTCGTGATGATTCCACCTACCTTTACCAGTAAGCTCCTGAAACTGTAACGAGATGAGCTTCGGGTGATGCTGGGACTGCTAACAGGGCACAGTCGGTACAAACATTATTTATACCGTATAAGAAAATCATCAGATGAGATTTGCAGGCTCTGTGGATAAGAAGCAGAAACAGTTGACCCATGGTATGCAAGTGTAAAGAGCCTGCTGGCCTAAGAAGAATTTATCTGGAGAAACCGCCCCCGGACACCCAAGAGAAAACGGTCAAGCTTCCGAAGAATGTTATCGGTTTTATCAACGCTGAAAAATATCGACTATGTGGCTCGAAGGACCATGAAAATTATCCTAGCTCGAGGACTATGAAAAATATCTTGACTATTTCGATCCGTCTTGAGGGACCCTTGAAATAGAAAATTTGCAATTGTCCTATGTCATCTATTTAATTAACCCGTAATGCAATGATCACTAGAACTCAAAACTTTGAGTTAGCGATACCTTAACTTTTAAATGCACTGATTTTAAAGATGATTCTCTGTTTGAGAATGTGTTAACGGTTCGACTTTTACCAATGCACTGCCTGACCTGTTACGTTAGGTCGATCAGACCCTTTCAAGTACCACTTGAACCTGGGGCTGTTGCTTAGCAGAGTTTAACTACATATTTCCCTGTGGAATCCAGAGACGTTTTCTAATTTCATATCGAGACTGAATATTTGTTTACATTTAAGTTGAACGAAATATTCGAGTCCATATAAAATTCTACAAACGCCATTAACAACCTTCTTGGCTTTTCACTAATGAAAAGGGTAGAGAACAAAAAATCTACACGTCGCAGTTTGCGTAGGGCTAACCTTACCATACGGAGCCCATTTTGAATAATATTGAAAATAATAATAATATTCTTTACGCGAAAATAATTTTGATGAAATCTTTCATTCCAGATGAATTACCGCTCATCAAAGGTTTCAACCACTCTGTTGTGGGTGTGCATGGCCTTCGTCTTCTTCCTCAGCGGCTCTTTGGGAAGTCCGGCAAACAGATCTCCGGCATTGCTAAGTCACCACCTAGCTAAAAGATCCTTCTTCGACATTCAATGCAAGGGAGTATACGACAAGAGTATATTCGCTAGATTAGATCGCATATGCGAGGATTGCTACAATTTGTTCAGAGAACCACAAGTACATTCCCTATGCAGGTGAGAAATTCCTACAATAGTTCTGAATGATAGTAGTTGTATAACCTTATGTAGATCTATGATAATCTGATAAAATATGATAGGTATTTTGCTAACTTATCGAGTATTTTGACTGGTCTTGACAGCACAGCGTCTTCGAAATTTATACAGGGAGTTTCAGAATAAGGAACCGTAAATTCGGGATCTTAATTCTGATTTTATGACATAAAATCAGTGACTTTGGGTCTCTGACGCATTGATTCTGAGATACGGGGTGTTGAAATTGAAGAGAATTTTGGTTTTTAGAACAGATTTTTGACATCGTACAAGATTTTTCTTTGCGCTTTGGTAGGTTATCAGTACGCTTCAAAACACATTTTTTTTTCATCTCGAAATTGTACTTTATTTTCACGTCTGTAAAGACTTCTGTCCGAATAAATTTAGTGCAACACAATGGTTCGCCAATGCATTTTTCAAATTCGAATTATTTTCGAAATCACCACATAATTCGAAGTGAGAATGGTATTTTGAGTTTTTCACATACGGCCAATGCTCTCTGAGATGAAAAATGCTATTTCAAGAGAATTACGAAATTCTTTGATAACTTCCGAAGTCGTCTTGACACAGATTAAGGCGGCTCAGTGCCTTCGTTTAAAAGAAATGTCGTGCATGGAACACATCGTGTTTCTTTTCATAATAGGGACATCTTCCAACAAAATTGGTAAACTTTCATCCGAAAAGAGCAGGATGAAATGTCCAACCAGTTATTGCAATTTTGAATTGAAAAAACTGTGTATAAATGAGTACTCATAACCTACCAAAGCGCAATGAAACACCGCACCCGTACGGTGTCAAAAATATTTTCGAAAAACCAATTTTTTCTTTAAATTTCAACCAGTGTATCTCAGAAACAATGCGACAGAGACCCATAGTCCACAGGAACTTTATGTCATAAAATCACCTGAGGATTGAGATCCCGAATTTATGGTACCGTATTCTGAAACACTCTGTGTGATGTTATACAGGGTGTCCCGTAATTACACGGACAAACTTCTAGTGGACATTATAGATCGTATTTTAGACAGATTCGACCCAAATCATATAATGCAAAATTGCTTCGTTGAGGAGATAGTGGCCTTTGAAGATGACGTCCTGTTCACACTTGTTGCCACATATTCGCAAAACGGAGTCACATAAAGTGCTGAAAGTTTACACATTGGCTAATATCAAAAATACGCATCGATTAGATTGAGTACATTTCTTTCATGTCAAGCACAATCGTATCATTTGGGAGGGGCGAAGGGTATTTTTAGTTGAAACTTTTTAACTTTCATTATTTCGCAAGATTTACATCATATTCATAAACTCTGATGTTTTTTCTTGAAGAAAGATGCTCTTGTATTATAACGCCCAGATGCACCATTTCTAAAAAAAATAGATTTGAAATTTTCTCTCTTTTCACTAAGTACTCAATGTTCACTTTTGTTTTGAATTTAATCTGGGCGTTATTAACAAGAGCATCTTTTTTCAAGAAAAAACATCAGAGCTTATGAATATGATGTAAATCTCGCGAAATAATGAAAGTTAAAAAAAGCGTTAACTAAAAATACCCTTCGCCCCCCTCCAAATGATACGATTGTGCTTGACATGGAGAATTGCATTCAATCTAATCGATGCGTATTTTTCATATTAGCCAATGTGTAAACTTTCAGCACTTTATGTGACTCCGTTTTGCGAATATGTGGCAAAAAGTGTGAACAGGACGTCATCTTCAAAGGCCACTAGCTCTTTAACGAAGCAATTTTGCATTATATGATTTAGGTCGAATCTGTCTAAAATACGATCTATAATGTCCACTAGAAGTTTGTCGGTCTAATTACGGGACACCTTGTATACCTAGTTTAGAAATAGTTTATATGCACTATACTTCAGTATAGTTATATAGCACCTTGTATATTCACGTTATTGAAACTTGATGAAGAAGATTGACGAACATTCTTGAAAATTTTTCAGTATCATCCAAATGATTTGTGAAAAATAAATTCATCCACTCAATAAATTTGAATAGGTTCATTGAAGCAATCAATAACACTTATAATTTCGTTACTTGTAAAACATTGATAAATAATTAAATATGAACATTAACATCTGTTCTCCTTTTTGGTTATGAACACTTAGACCGACTATATTCTCCACCGAGATATAATAGACTATCTCTATACATACTGAGCGCTTAATGGTATGTTCGGTGTAGACGTTTCTCATCTGTACCAACTAAATGCTGACCAACGACTTCGAGGACATCGTTTCAAATTACGGAAGGAAAAGTTCAGGCTGTCTTGCAGAGAGCATTTTCTTTGCAATCGTGTTTTCGACCTATGGAATCGCCTTCAGAGAGTATTGTTGCCTCGCTATCCGTGAATGCCTTCAAAATCAGTTTCGACCGGTGGGCCAGTGGTTGAGTGTTCATATTGTGTTATTATCTTTTTTTATACTGGGAAATTCATATTTTTATTTCATTTATTGAGTTTATAGTTTCTACCTCTACTCATACCTTTATCAGGGTGTTTCATTGGGAAAGGGAAATAATAATTCTCTGAAATGATAGTGAAAAAACATAAAGTATTTCATAAGAAAGTGAAACATTTTGTGTGTTCATTAGTTGAAAATGAATGAGAATTTAGTGCTCTTCGGAAAAGTAGATATCAATAAAAAAATTATAATATTGAAAGAGGCTACCAAGTATTTCTTCGTTCTATTTTATGACCATAATCATGAGAATTCTTACACCTTCGGTTCAGCCAACAGCTCGAAATATATCGATAATAACTTCCCCTTTTGCCCTCTCGTTCTACTCAAACGAGCGCTATATCGTTTTGCCCAAATGTCTGTAATTTTCTAATTTTGAGCCGGAAATGGTCTCAAACGATAGGGTTCGACTCCCTGATGACGAATCCGTGGTCAAATTCAATTCTGTCCGCAGAACCGTCCGTCCGATCCGTTAGCACGATAACTTTCGAAGGTATAGTCCTAGAGACTTTAAATTTTCAGGATGAGTTCATTTCCCAAAATGCTCGGTTGAGTTCGTTAACCAGCCAAATCATACAGAGTGTTCCATAATATATGGTGATTCAATATCTCAGAGAAAACGAAACCAATCGAAATTAAATTTTTCGGTCACATTCAAGATGCTCATAATAAGCATCATGCAAAATCTCGTGACCATAGTGTTAAGCGAACCATAGAAAATTCAATTGAATATTGAAAAGAAGAATTTTATATTTCTATAACAAGATATCTGATTCGAGTAAAATTTATTTGTGCATGAAGATTGATATCGTGAATGTTCATGCAAAATTTCAATAGGATCGCATCATCAGAATCATGGAATTCAATTTCTTTCTAATTGTTGATTTTCCACATATTTCATTTTTTGTATCATTTCCAGAATATAATTCCGAGCGTGCCTTATTTTGCATTCATATACTTCATATAGCATGCATCTCAAGTCCTATACAAAATGTTGAGGTAAAATAGCATTATTGCTCCACCAATGAACGAACACTCAAAAGCACCTGCTCGGGATTTTTCTTAAATTGATTATGCAATAAATCACCTTTTATTCGAAAGCTGTGAAGATTCAATAAATTGTTTTCACTAATGCCATTAAAATCACCCTCTACTTCTTCAAGAGGTTGTTGACGTTAACCCATAGGATATAAATACTCATTCTTCATTCAAAGGGTTCACCAGGTTCTAACCTGAATTTCTTTTTTGACAACATTGGTGAAAACATAAAAATAAAAAATTTATTGAACTTCACAGACATTCGTATTATCAATATATACTTATTAATATTGAATAAACCTTTCCAATAAACGTTGATGTATTCATAAAAAAGAGGAGTGATTTTTGGTGTATTTTATGCATTTAGTCATTCTTATGGTACTCCCTTATTAAATAATTATTTTCCATTCCATGTATAATATCCATAAATGTCATAATTCGGGAAACGTATAGTTGAACCTCTTATAAAATTCGAAAACAATCGCTAATTATTCTCTTCTTCTTCATTTTGAATACAATTTCTCTCGCATTATTCTCATTTTATTATTATCGAACGAAGTGTGTACAATACTCAAAAAGGTGTTTTCATTTTTTTATTTTATATTCTAAAGAAACGAACCTTCTGGTAATGAAATAATAAAATAATCGCTAAATTTCAATGGAAAATACTTGGAATTAGAATTGACGTATTTAATTTCGCCATTATAGTTTTGAAATTTTTCTGCTCAACAAACAAACCTGCGCCATGAGATGTTCCCTCAGACCAGAATGAAAATAATTTCATTTGTATATAGAACTCAAAAATATACCTCGTTTCCAGAATAAGTACAGAGCGCTATATGTTTTCCAAATGAATTACAAATATTCGATAATCTTTGACGATAATATTAGACTTTTGTTATATTGCTGGAGACGACAATTTTCAATTATGTATTATGTTATAAACTTCATTGTTCGATTGCTTTATTCGAGTATTTCACGAATGACAAACGGTTTTCCGGTTTTTACTCAAACATGGCCCATCTTACAGAAAAAAGGTTGTGAACATTCTGCATACTTCCCGAATAAATTTCAATTTAGTAAAAGTCTAATACTGTTTTTCTTCGAAAACATGAAATATGAAATACTGCGCAGTGAAGTTGCTGAAATGAGATAATAACCGTAAAACAAATAACTTAATGAATCCCTTCTCGCTTAGTTCTGTTCGAATATCTAAAGCTGTTTCTAAATTATTGAGCAATTCAGAGAATAATTCTCAATGTTCCACATGTTCAGGAAACACCTGTATATTCATTTTTTTTCATTAATTGAACCAGTTAGTTCTTTTCTTCTATTTGATGAGTTCTACTTATTCATTCATCTTTCACCAAAAAATCTAATGAAATCGAGGATGTATTCATTAACTCTCATACCTATAGATAGGTAGTTGAGAAATAAGTTCCTATTAGTTTTTGCATGGCATTCGATTAACGTTAACTTCTTATTTCTTGGCATCAATGAAAATATTTCAATTCAACGGTAAAAAAAATAGTTATACATCTGTAACTACGTCTGAGGTTTCTATGATTTATCTTTTTTTTTGCAAGTTGTTTCACAGCAATTTTAATTCGGCATAAAGATTCGCATGAGCTGCTAATTACTGTTGGCTTTACGAAAATAAAAACGCGACCTATATTCCAATGAATAATTCACGAGCACGAATAACCTCAGTATTTCCGTCTTCAATATCTTACCCTTGGATAAGCATTTAAGTTCAAGGTTACTTGCTTGACCATAACTTTGATATCAATATAAATTTCTAAAGTTCAGTTAACAATATCAATTTTATTGATTTTGATCATTATATACTACCTACAAATTGAATTTTAATTGTCTGAAATAGAAACAAACCATTCGGTTCTTCGAATCTACAAAATGTATCTCTTTAATTCTATTACAATCCGTCTTCAATATCTAACATATAATAATCGTGCAGGAATATCTCAGATCTCATGGTTACATTTTTATGATATGTTGCAGTTGACACTCAGATCTAGCATGTATCAAATGATCTATTGCAGAAAACACATCTTGCAAACAAACTTTTTTCAGTACTAAAATCTTATGGAAGTAGTCCAATTTCCATAAAAATTTCGTGACTTATAAGAATAATTCATAATACTCGTAAAAGGCTCATTACAACATATTTAAGAAAAAACTCAACTCGTAAAAGAATATCCTTGCCTTTTATTATAAATATCTAACAATTGATTAATCGAAATTGATCCGAATGGATGAAAATCACATGTTCGAATGAATCACATAATGCATGGAGATATTCAATCTGTGTTTTTTCTTATCAACTAATACGATATAAACATTAATCCATCGAACATACGTGGATTTGAGGCCGGAGAGGATCTTTACTTTCTTCAACTTCTCTTATCAGAGAAAAAATTATCATTCATTATTGGTTCATTTCATCTACAAAATTCAACATTCAAAGATTACAATTGAAACTTTAGTTATGTATGAAATTCTACAAGAAATAACTGAATTATGTCAATCGATAAATTAAAATGAATTTCTAAGGATTTTTATATTTAACACGAACATTTGAGTTATCTCTTTTCTCAATAAGCAACTCAAACAAATGTAATTAATGAACGGAATTTAATCAGTTTGTCTAAACTTGATCTTCCACAAACCTAAAGCAAAACATAGAAATTACAAACATTTTTTTTATTTCTTTCGCAAGATATCGTTCGAAATTTCTGGAAAGGTTCAGCTCAAATTTCGAAATATAGGAATGACAACGAATAAGGAATAAATATCATTCCTTACTCCTATAATTTCAGCTCAATATAATGAAAGCTGTTAAACGATAAATTATATGCAATTTATTCTGAACATATTACAAGCGTTTATTTGTTATTATGGGTAATTAAAGGAAATGGACATTTCATGATTAAACTACAGGTGTTTGAGAAAATTCTGTATCTACCTACTGGTAATTTCATGCCAAGTACCCATGACTCTAATGTTACCTCAGATCACCTCATGTCATAATTATAGTACAAAGTGTTCAGGTTGCATGTCCAACCAAAGCATCCGTGAATATAAATTGTTCGTCATATCAACCTTCATGGAAATAAAAATTTACAAACAATTAAATACACGTTTTTATTGCCTACATATAATATTATGAATATGTAAAGCTGTTCATTGCAAAAATGGGAAAATTTTATAGAAGATGATGAGTCGAAAACTCATGCGAAATTTTGTGAGGACCGTGGCGGTACAAAATTCAATATGTGCGATTTGGAACAGTATTGTCTGAGTATGAATACCTACCCATAACCTTAGAAGCTTTTGCTCATAATGGGAAAACGATGATTCAAATTTGAATACCCTCATAGCTGTTGGTTTCATTCTTTTATTTATAAATCCAAATTCCCTATTGAAACCCTAAACCTACCTCGAAAATTTCAAGCTAATTCCGAGAAATTATCTCGTTGACGATCGCCTTCGCACAACTCATTGTACCGTCTTCGTAATATTCGAAAAAATTCACACAGTCATAACTCGAGAATTAATATATTATACCGGGTGGCCCACCACTGATGATGCTCATTGTGAGGTTCTATATGCTGATATTTTGAAAAATATTTTTTGTGATATGTGTAGGGTAATCAAAAGCACAATTTGAAATTAATTTCATATATACAGGGTGTTTCAATATAAAGATACAGACCAAAGTTACACTTATTTAAGAGTAACACCCTATATATGACGCGATAAAAGGAAAGGCAAGCTCAATTATGATGAGTTTTTTCAGATCACTCTGTACATTTGATGCACCATTTGAGGGAAATTCGCGAAAAATTTGGAATATGGATTCATTTTAAATAGTAATTCATGAAGAAACAGTTGCGCAAGAGAAACAGACAATGTATTTTTTGATTAGACATATTAGCTAGTCCCATGAAAAGAAAAAAACTTAAACATCTACTAGGAATAATGGTCAAAAACTTTCTTATTTCAAATGGCACGCCCGATATTTCTTCATCCCGTTGAACGCAAAATAAAAAATTAATTTCGAAACTTTTTCGCCATACCTAAACCAGTAAATCTGATAGGTAGACGACGCAATTAAAACAAGATTATGACCAAAACACGATTCGAACACTGCTCTACCCTTGTTCATTCGAGTAAGCGGTCTGCAACAAGGGTAATAAAAATTTATTGCGGTCTAGAGATAGGGAGAA
>CM024241.1:56313275-56378870 GCA_013421045.1 Propylea japonica
TCACACTGAATCTGCTACCCTGTGAAGTTCACGGTGTGTTTGCACAACTCTATTTCATTCTTTTTACCAGATCTGATATATTTTTTCAGACATCTCACCAGACTGCACTTCCAATCCATTGCACCCCAAAATATGCCTTCATTAAATATCCTTGATTCAGGATATTATGAGCCGCGAGCCATTCACTTGAAACCAGATATGTTGTCTAACTACAGGGATTTCATACAATATTAATTGACTTAATTCGTTAGTTTCAAGAAAACGCTCGCAATAATACCAAAATTATAAAGCAACATAAACATTCCAATTTAAAATTCATATTTACTTCAATCATGATTAGCTTCAAGATACAACAAATTCAGTTTGAAATGTTTTAACTTTTTTTTCTTATCTTGCAAGTCATGATATTATGGTAGAGGACATGCAGCTAGAACAAAATTTGATCTGTTATTCAAATGCACATTGAGGTATTTTTGGTGAAAAGCGAACGAGTTCATCAGTAACAATTCGTCATAGAAACAACCAAAATATGACTGATTGTGTTCCCTTTTGAATCGTGATATTCATCTCCCTATCACGTACGTATTGAGATGAAAGAAATTAGATGAGGCTACAAGGATAACTGAAGTATAAATTGCAGAACCAGCAATAATTCGACCATTTGTTATATGAACTTTTTGTTACAAATGAATATATTGAATGATATACCCTTGGAATTTGTCCCCTCAAAATATCTTACCAATATGCCATTTCTGGAAAGATACCTATAGAAAATATTATATTCTACCAAATTTCATATTGCTATTCAAATAAATTTTGACATAGGAATTTCCTTTTCCTTCTGGTTATGAGACCACTGTTGGTATGATTATAAATGGCAGTTTGCATATGTCCTCTGTTTAAATATTGATTTCAAATGGGTATAACCAAATTTCTAAATAACCTGTATATCAGAGTCCAAATTCATTGGTGAACGAATAGAGCAAAACACATTTCCATATCGTCATCGTTTTTAACAGGAAGATATCCTTGATATCCGTCATCAGGATTTTCAAAGGAACCGACTTTTCTTTGATGGATAGGACTATCATGTATTAAGATCAGTAACCGCAGTACTGATCCGAATATAAATAGTATTATTAGTCAGGAGGAGAATCATACTGGAATTTCCTCTTCTTCTCAGAATTTTTCTGAGATTCTAGACGATAAGGGATCTAGAACGTCATGGAAAAACGTTTATTAATGCATTCGCCTCCTAATGAGACTAATAGTTTTTTCATTTCCACGAACGATTCATAAAGCGTGTATTTAAAGAAAAATGGGCGAAGCAAACTAATAACTTCATTTGATGAATGAACAATGTACTAATTGTGCGAAATAAGATCATCTAGAATGATGTCATTCATCGAAGTACCACTGAATTTAGAAATCACCTGATGGAATTTCCGATGTTTTTTGAATAAGTCAATTACAGCGCATTGTTATAATAATTACAATTATTATTCATTAGTGTAATTTTCACCAAGTAAAATATTTGCACTCTCATGCAGGTAATAAAATAAACTCTTGATGCTGATATGACCAGAATTTATAACGTTCTGGTTAATTTGATTGCTACCAATGATTTGAGATTCGAACAAGTTGAAAGTAATTTTTCGTCAAATAACGGATAAAATGTTCATGCAAACAGTAAAATATATGTGTATTATTTGACCCTGTTTATTCAAGAGCTAGATTGATGAAAAATGTTTTCTTGAAATCCTGAAATCATTGAGTTGCATCAGTAATAACAGGCCACCCGACTATGCTCCATATAAAATCAGTTATTGTCTATTAACGAAAGTCGATGTAGTTTTTCAACTCAATCTGAATTCAAAGCATGTATAATTTTTGAAATTGGTGCCTTTTCTTGAAAATACGCATATCATAATAATATTTTAATCAATGATATGAGATATTTATCTAAGAGTCTATAATGATAACTATTGCCAATACAATGTGATTTCCGGTAGGTATATGTCTGCCGAGGCTACCAGTTACATGGTCTATTCGATCAGTCCAATTTTTACTACTTTTTCTAGTAGTATGACGTCAATGATGGATTGAATATTGGTTTCCAATGCGTCAAGACTGGTGCCGTATTCTCGACAAGTGATCTTTCAAAGAGAATACGAACTTCATTGCGCGGTGTGCATTTTTACAGGTAAAAGAGGGACTCGCGCAATGAAGTTCGTACACGCTTTGGAACTTGTCTAGAATACGGGGCCTGGCTGGTTGGTCGGCATAAACCAACGACTCAATATATTCCATAAAAAATGAATAAAGATGAGTTCAGTAGCACGAACGAGAAGACCAGATAGCAGTACCACTTCTATAAAGTTTGTCGTTACCAAATTGATTTTTCAATCAATTGATTATTGTGTGCATTGTAAGAAAGTTGCTGTCCTGTTGAAACCAAATGTTGTCGATGTTTAATTATTTCCGCGTCGAAGAAAGAGGCTAACAAATTTAATTCGGCGTCTTCTCACATCTTCTCGCTACAGCAGTAATATTCTCTTCGGTACACAAACATTTTTTGTCTTGTTGATGGTTTTGAAACGAGATGGTGATATTATATGATAGCTATCAATAACTGCACGAATTACTTGGTGATCTATGTTTTTGTCAATTTGAAAATCCACGATTTGGGAGCGTTGTGCTAGCGCTACTTGATTCATAACTAATTGCCAAACCACACTGAACAGAAATGTTAAATTATATCATTCAAAAACTGAAGGAGCGTGCTAACTTTGTAGAAAATATACTCAATTACATCTCACTCGAATTTAGTAGTCTGAAAAAGCCATGAATTTATACCTAATGTTATCTGGCATTACCAAATTTTGTGACATTAACTTCACCTGATTATCTACTGAAGCCTAAAATTCTGCTTCAGCTAATGAAATGCTATGTTTCATCTGATTGAGAAAACTTATTTCGTTTTTGAAGTGCAGTTTTCATTGATTTTGCCCGATTCGGTATTTTGTCGACAAAAGTTTGGATTTGTTGAACCAACATCGAAGAAAGGACAATTTTCCTGAAAATTTCGAAGGCTGGCTACTTTAGGCATACAGGAGCTGTGTAATCAGTTCCTACAGCTGCCGTACGAAGTGATCATAGGAGATCTTCAAGTGTGGAAATCCATCTCATATAATAAACAGATGAATCCAAAGGTAGCAATGAGCATGTAATGGCAAATTTGATCCCAAGTATAGCGAATGAGTGCCAGTTAGGTGGCACTGAAGTAACTGGTCGTTAATTGCTAATCAATGACTATTTGGGGCTGTGAATATTCCTCAACACTGAAGAAGAAGAATAACCTAGTTTTGGTTTGGGTACCTGATCATCATGACGTTAAAAAAATTTCAAACAGGGAAGCAAATACTTGCTACACTGGAGTCGTACGCCCATGGTGGATGTCATCTACCCCATTTGGGGTAGAGGTCTATACCTACTTGGGCAAAAATGAGAAGCAATCTTACACCTCACATTATTATTAGTAAAAAGCTGATTGCACCCTTAAAGAAAGCCGAACAAGTTCTTTCAATGTCAAAAAGCTGTCACATGTAATTGTGTCGTGAAATATCACCAACACAGGACAACTAGGGAAAACTTACTTATTTATCTATAGTTTACGTGGATTAGCCACAAAAATCACCATTATGGCAAATAATAATAATCGTAATTCCATTACAGTCGAGGGATATTTCCCCGTGGAATTGTAGTGTACAGAGCTTGGATTTATTTGGAATTCTTGAAATTATTCAGAATTATAGATATTCTTCGGAATTATTGTATTCGGAATTATTGGAATTTTTCAGATTATCTGTAATTTTTCTGAATTATTTGAAATTCGTGCTTCGTGGACTACGGTAATGTTAGATCCGGACTGAGGCGCAAGCCCACAACTAACGATAAATTCGAAATAATTCCGAAAAATTCCAAAAATTCCGAATTATTCCAAAAATTCCAAATAATTCCAAAGAGTCAGTCACAAATTGTATGATATAATATACTGCAACTCCTACAGATTACATATTCTCGAATATGTAATATATGTATTTTTCATATTGTATACATATAGAAATATGGATAATGCTTTACGTATCGCTATATTATCATGTTTAAATGATATTATTGGATTAATAGTTCCAATAAATATGGACAGTTGTATAAGTAAACCAAACTTGAATCTTCATTTGAACATTATTTTTGAATAATAAGAAAATCGGGAAGTATCGTCATGTCTGAAAATTGAGTAGAATAAAAGCAAGCTATTTTCCATATCATCGTTCATAAGGTTCGAAGAAATTTAAAAAAGGTCTGACATAAAGTCAGATGCTTTTGCGCGCTTCTTCATATTCGGCAAACGATAATTCGAAATTGAAAAATCTGAGAGCCTATGGCCGACCGTAAAAATGCGGTAACATCTTCAAAACTCAAAAATTTCAAGGTAGGTTCAAGATTTGAAAAGAAAGATTAATTCATGAATGAAAAGAATGAAACCAATAGCCCGCCCCCAGGATTTCTATTCTGGATTAAAAATTAACCTCCACCGCTGTTATAACCTCATAATTTGATGGTAACCGCTTTACCCTTCTGCTTTTTCCAATAAGTACTCGAGCATAAAAGCTTTTGACTGTCTCTAATATAGTAACACGAAAAATTACGATGAGTTCTTGGCATCGATAATATTTTGAATAGCTGGAATTCAGTGGAATTTATGGAAATAAATATTTCAAAATTTCCGGAATTATTTGGAATTACTTAGAATTTTAATTTTTAGAATTACTTAGAATTTTTGGAATTTTTCGCGAATTTTTGAATTATTCGATGTTTTTTTGAATTATTTGTTATTTTTTGAAATTAAGGACTGATATGGAATTTCAATGTACAGTATTTCAGGGTGAAATACTCCTCGATTGCAGTAGATACTTCATTATGACGACCCCTGTTTTAGGAACTCCATTTTCAGACGCAAAAAACTCAATATTTCTGTCTCGATTAATGAATCGAATACATTCATAAATTAATATGAATAGGTATTCAATAAATTAGTTCATTAATGACAGAGGTTAATGGTCGCGATCATTAATAGCTGATTGATAACGAAATTTTTCGTAGACAGTATTATGAATTGAGTATAAATTCTTGATTGAAATGCATTTTAATTTTCCAATTTTATGTTCGGTTGCCCATGACAAATACACATTGAAATAGAAAAACTCGTACATTAAAATGAGTCATTTGTTATCAATTTCGTAAACATTCAACTCAGCTTTTATTTCGAGGTCGACTTGAAAATCTATTTATTTTTGGATGATGATTATTTCTTCTAAGTTATGGTGTATGTTAATACATTGACTTAATGAACACACAATTGATACGGATAGTCCGGCTGTGGTTGTATACGAAACTTGAAAACTCAAATTGTTCGTTTATAAACGCAGTCACCCATACAGAGTGAACTGACCGACAAGTTTCTTTGAAATATTTGTGCTGAAACGTTCTGATTGGCTGAGATCGAAGGCGTGTTGAATTGAATTGCGTCGTAACATATCTTGATGAATTACACTCACAAAGTTGAAAAATTATTATGCGTCACATCATCTATAGTCGTTGCGTTTCTCAGAACGTCGACGAAGAGTCTGAGTTGCATATTGGTGGAACGATGGACACTTGGACTTCTTCGTAATTCGCGGATTGAAAGCAGAATATGAGCTTGGCTATTTTATTATTCAGTGAAATTAGATTTTGGCTTGAATATCTTGAATACACGGAATGAAAACATTTTCGCTATAAATGGATCAGAAATTTATGATTTATATTTTGTGAACAGAATTGTCGTAGTTGTTCGACACTTTTTCATATACAGAGTGCCGAAAAAGTAACGTAACTCCTTTATAACTCTTGTTCGAAGATTTATTGAGGGAAATCTATGCACCCATCGATTTTTGAGCGCTCGTTCTACTTAACGAATGCTATTACGTTTAGCCCAAATGTCTGTAATTTTCAATTCAATTTGACCATGGATTGTCCTTGATAATTATTGACGAGTTACGTTACTGTTTTCGCACGTTGTGAAAAATACATACATAAAATCGAAAAAATATATCAAATACTTTCCAGACATTGACTCTATTGCTAGAGGAAGATACCAAGGGTTTATTTTAAATCTAACTGTATATTAACCACTGAAATCGAAATTACACACATGCATTTCGAAATTCACCAATACTAATTGATATTTCTTCTTTTAGGTTATTCTTTTAATCAGTGTTCGTCTGATAATTCTGATGAATTGTCGATTCCAATATATCTTGATTATCGAGTAAACAAATTTTACTTCAAGAAAGCTCTTTTTCGACAATTTGGTATTTATTATTGTATCAATTTTCAATCAAGCAGCAGAAAATTTAGTCATTCATAATCATTTTGTTAATATTTGAACATTTTCTCACAGTGTGGTCAGAAAACTAGCTTAGGTGAGATGAACGACGAAGAGTCTGAGTTGCATACCTACTGGTGAAACTGGTGGACTTTTTCGTAATTCGCGGATTCAAAGCAGAATGGAAGCTTGGCTTTTTTTATTAATCAGAGCAATTAGATTTTGGCTTTAATATCTTAATACTCGCAGTGAAAACATATCCGCAATTATTGGTCACGAATTTATGATTTCGAAAATCTTTTTTCTGAATAATTATAACGCTGTGTCTAGAATCCTGGTACCGGTAACATATTTTTTATCGGTAGTTCTGATGACGTCACCCATTTGGCGCTTTAAGTACCGGGATGTAAGCGAATCCCGGCAAATAATTTAGTCGTTGGCGATCTCAAATAACGTTTTAAGATGTTTTGTTGATGCGTGAAGGTGTTTTCGTGAATTTACGTTTAAAAATGGTTTTTAGTGTTCGACAAATCTTGGACAATTCTAAAGAATGTGAGGAGACTTTGTGAGTTCATAAAAATCTATTCGAAAATCTGGAAATGGAACGTGCGATTAATTGCGTCCAGCGAAATGAAAAATTGGGAAATCCCTCTGAGCAGGTGCTTTAGAGAGCTCGTTCATTGGTGGAGTAAGAATGCTATTATTTCAAAAATTGTATAGGACTTGAAATTAATGCTAAGTATAGAATGCAAATCTCAGCACGATCAGAAATATATTCTGGAAATCATTCAAAAAATGAAATACCTATGTAAAAAATCCATATTAAACAAAAGTTTAATTCTATGGTTCAGATGATGCAATTTCCTGAAATTGCATGAAATGCAGTATATCAATCTTCAAATAAATTTCACTCGAATCGGTTATCTTGGTATGGAAATGTAAATATTCTTCTTTTCAATTTTCCAATTGAATTTTTCATGGTTCTGTTAACACTATGGCCACAAAATTTGCATGAGGCTTATTATGAGCATCCTGATGAGGCCGCAAAATTTCATTTCGATTCGTTTCGTGTTGTCTGAAATATTGAAGAACAAAAATTTTGAAAGGCAATTTTCATGGAACACCTGTACGATTCGGTTGGTAACGAACTTAACAGTAGCATTTGGTAACCGAACTCACCCTGAAAATCTCAATCTCTTAGAAAGTTATCGTGGTTACGGCCAATCGTCTCCACGGACAGAATTGAATTTGACCGCGGATTCCTCATCAGGAAGTCGAACCCTATCGTTTGAGACAATTTTCGGCTCAGATTTCGAAAATTACGTTGGGAGAAACGATATAGCACTCGTTTAAGCAGAACGAGAGCTCAAAAATGAAATATACTTGGTTATTGGTGTAAAATATCAAATATGTTTTAAAACTAATAAAAGAAGAATGAAATACTAATTTCATTGGGGTTACATCCTAAGCTGTATAGTCACGTATTCGCTTGAAAAAGATTTCTAAAATCATTCTGAATAAAGTGCCATATGAATTGACATAATTTTGAACTTTCAAAAAACAATAAAATACAGAATCAAAACATGGAATTACGTATTGGCTTGAAGTGATGAACTGAATCAAATATTTCGATCTAAATTATTATAACTGCCACATAAATTCACATAAGTTAAATTTTCAGAAAACGAGAATATTATTTCAAAACACTGAGTTACACGTATTGGCATGAAATAAATGAATAAATAATTTCTTTCAAATTTAATGACATGAAAATTTAGTTCAGTTTCAATTTTCAATATTATCATAAAATACAAAATGAAAACACCGAGAATTACTGGCTTGTGATACATCGAATGAAAGGTAATTTGATTAGGTACCTTTTCAGCGACGTAGCTAAACATAGAATTGGTTGGGCCTTTTTCATTAAAAAATTAGGAAATAATTAACAATTTGTGATTCGAGAACACTGCAGTTGGCCATTCTTATTTAACTGATTATTACTGTGGAGAATTCTTGAATCCGTAACTTTTTTTCAAAAGGAAATATGGATTGTGACAAATCAAATCGAATGAGTAGGTAGTTGATAGTTTACAGAGGGGTTACAGTCCACTGCGACCTTAAGCTATTGTGCCCCCTTACAGCTATTCTGGCCAAAAACCTTCACAGCTCGTCTTCCAGTTCCAGAGATCTAATGAAATCTAGTAACTGTGAAGACTTCAACGAGGCTAGTTCCTCACTCTTACAAGTTTCTTGTCCAGGCATTTCCTCCTCAGGCTCGTAATGCCAAGGCATTCCGTGACTAGGTGAATGGGGGTCTTCCTCCTCCCCACAGAACCTACACTCGTCAGTGTCCGACAATCCCATCCTCAACAGGTATGAGTAGGTAATAAAATTACCTTTCATTTAATGTATCACAATCTATACATTCCTATATTTCCTATGCCTATTCCTATTTGAAACTAAAGTTGAGGAGTATCGGGCGTAAGAGGTTGGAGATTTCAAATTCAAAAAGCATAGGGGAACTGCTTAAGAAATTACAATGCATGATTCCGTGGACTTCTCTTAGTAATAATTAGTCAAAGTATAATGGTCTGATGTAGTACACTGCAATTACAAATTATAAATTATTTCTTATTTTAATAAAAGAAAACGGCTCAACCAATTCAACTTTAGCCACATCGCTGAATAGGTAATCCAATTTTCTTTCATTCGATTACCAGAATCATATATCCTATTAAAAAAATAAAGTAGACGGTTTCGAGGCGTAAGGGTGAGGAATAACAAATTTAAAAGGTATAGGATGAATTGCTTTGATATTAAAAATCGATGAGAACGAGGATTTTCCTCAATAATTCTTCGTACAAGAATTTTCATCATTATTCCGAAATTAAATTCGATATTAGATATAAAATACAACTATTTAAATCTATGGGAGATTGATACCCTTCAGTAGGTCTGTAGCGGTCTTAGAAGAACAGAAGATTCGAAAATCATCACTGGAATGCCAGACTGGTTTTTTTAAAACACCCTCCTGGCCCAAGAGCAAGAATTACGTATTTTGTATCTAAAATATTGAAGGTATTTATTCGAATAGTTTTAAGTTTCAATTTTGTAAAAAAGGCGGACAGGGTTTTTTCTACTGAGGTTTTCCCTTTGCTCTGGTATCATACGACAGAATAGTATGTACCCCGTTTGCACCAACCTCAAGCTAGGGACTTTTTGTTTCATGTATTGTATTTTGTTAGCTCTCAATTCAAAGATATATATATATTAACGAGTTACTCTACTTTTTGGTATGCTGTATAGACTGAAAAACTGAAAATATATCGAATACCTTCTAGACATTGACTCTGTCGCTAGAAGAAGATAACACGGCCTTATTTAGGATCTAACTGTATTTAAGTGACTGACACCCAAATTACTTACATGCAATTCGAATTTCACCAAATGTCGATTCCAAAATATCCTGGTAGGTACCTACTGAATAAGCAAAAGAAAGCACTCTTTGATACATTGGCTCTACTCATTTGAGTTCATTCTCACTCGAAATGTGCTACTTTTTCGACCACTTGGTATCTGTGTAATAATTTTCCACATCAAAATCTTTCAATTAAACATCAGAAAAATTCATATTATTTTTGTTAATTTTTGAACATTTTTACAGCGTGGTCATAAAACCAGCTTAGGTGAGAAAAACGACGAAGAATCTGAGCTGCATACTGGTGGAACGATGGACACATTTTGCAAGTTCCGTAATTCGCGTTTTCGAAGCAGAACATGAGCTTGGCTATTTTATTATTCAATGAAATTATATTTTGGCTTGAATATCTTGAATACTCGGAGTGAAAACATTTCCGCAATAAATGGATCACGAATTTATTAGATGGGAGCGTTATGTTGGTACTAATTGGTCGGTTATAGATGCAGTAATCTAGAAGGATGGGTTTCGTAACAGGGAGCAATATGTGTTCCGACGTAATTATTCTGTTCTTATGAACGAACGAAAAAAACATAGAAATAGGCATGAAGATATTGTTGATTTTTTCGAATAACATAAAAATGTTGCAATCGAAGTACAATAGATCAGCTTTTCGCGGCGTATACAGTACCTACATTCATCTTCAAAAAAGCAGTCGGATTGTCATGGAATTATTCCACTTCATATTTTGAAATTATAAGCTATATGCTATCTATTTTCTTTCTTAACAGAATATTATGAAATATTGCCAATATCATAAAATGGCCGTAAAAATCACGGATTTCACACTTTCAATAGGTATTTCCAGTGATTCTCAAAGAAAATCATTTCAGAAATAATGAAGCCTCAGAAAGTCATAGCGATTATCCGTCCTTTGTTTCGTAGTCAGGTTTTCAAGACGTTTGAACTTAGGAGTATAGAAATCACATTTTCAATATTTAATTAAAAATTAATTACTTGAAATCTCAAATGAATATTTAGATAGGTATAAATTTTAACACTACTCCTAATGGTACACATCAGCTAAAGAATATTGTAGATAATAATTTGAAGAGATTTACATGAAATATCTTGTCGATGAAAATCTTGAAAAGATATTTGTTTCGACATCTTCCTCAATACAAAATTGAAGAAAATAAAACTTTTCGATTTGCACCATAGAAAGTGAATGCTGCTCTTGAAATGATTGAGATCTTTTAACTTGAAACTTGAGGGATTTGGGCAACTCGGCAAGGGCTTTTCGGAAACAAAACAACTGTTGGCTATCACGTCTATCCTTCGGAGATATAACATAGTTGTGCACTAATGTCAAAAGGAAGGAATAGAACACATCCAGACATAGTAATATTAAAAATTGAAAGAATTCACAAAGCATGTTAAAAGTTTTCTCGAAAAAGACAAATTCGTAAGATTTCAAATACCACATTCAAAAATCGCGAACGGTTTACAATTTCGATGTTTCAATTTGAATGTGGTGTTTGAAATCATTCGAATTTGTCTTTTTCAAAGAAACTTTCGACATTTAACGTAAATTCTTTCAATTCTTGAAGAGTCAACCAACATAATGAGAAAAAATAGGCTATTAGCTCTTATAGTCTAAAAAAGAGGTTACAGTTCACTGCGACCTCAAGGTCTATCGTGCCCCTTACAGAGCTGTTCTGACCACACTCTTCCCAGCTCGTCCTTCAGTTCCAGAGATCTGATAAAATCCAATATCTGTGAAGGCTTCAACGAGGCTAGTTCCTCACTCTTACGAATTTCTCGCCCAAGGCATTCTCTCCTTAGGCGCGCAATGTCAAAGCATTCCGTGACTAGGTGAATGGGGGTTTCTTCCTCCTCCTCACAGAACCTACACTCGTCAGTGTTCGATAATCCCATCCTCCACGTAGCTCTTATCGAACCGCAAACTTGAGAAACCTTATATGCTGAATACCTAATGTAATCTTCTTTATATTGGTATATTAAAAAAAGGCAGAAGGTTATCTATCTAAAGTTCTTTATTGAATTCATCCTTATGCACGTTTACAAACATCAGTGTTGTTAGAACTAGTGCAATTAATAGATACATATCTTTATGACTATATAATATCCACCTAAAAGCGACCTCATTAGAGTATGTAGATGTGTCGAAAAAATACAAATAAGACAAAACTACTTCCAGTTAAAATGTATTATCCCACTTCCTTGTTAATGACTCAATGGTCTAGTTTCACTATATTTAATTTCGAACATCACTAGATTTAAATGCAGAGTTCTATGTTTTCCTCGAGGTTGCTTCTGAAGCTGTTTCTTTCTTGACCGCACGTTGGAATCCATTTATTGTAAACTCAACATAGAATATATTCTATTGATAGGCTTTCAATATCAACATGATACACAGAGCAGCATATCTAGAAATTTCATTATTTTTAATCTCTTCAAAACAAGAAAAAAGTTCGGGTCAAAATTTATATTTAGCTGTTTGAATTAAATCGAAGGACTTGCACTGAATTATTGAGGTAACCCCGAATTCATAATACAGAAATGTTCATCTGTATACAGGGGGTCCAGTCGTCGATTGACGTCAATAAATTATTTTCAGATTCTTCAGACCTGTGGCTATCCAAAAATACCCTATATGTTATGCGATTTTTATAGTTCTCGAGTTATGATTTTCTGAGTGTTTCAATGTTTTTTTGCCAGCTAAAGTTTGAAAAATTCCCATCTTTCTTTGCAGTAAATATTTAGCAGTTTTTATTTTTTAAGCGTGGTCGTCCTGAATGTTGCTTCAATAAAATTCCGCTTCCTGAAATAACTGCAAGCTACCCAAAGAAGGCTTGAAAGCTAGAACTTCAGTAGGATGTACTCAAACATTCATTTCGATTCAGAAATGAAATAAGTTTTTTTAGCTTTTGGCAAGGTTTAAAAAATTGAGGTGTCAAAGCTACGAAAATCATAGAAAAAAAGGTACATACATGACTTTTTTCGCTGTAATCAGCCTTGGAAGGCGGATAGTCTGAAACTCGATAATTTTTTTTTCATTTTTATGGTAAATTGAACTTGAAAATGGGATTTCAAAATGATTCTTATTGAAATTTCCGTGAAACAAATGTAGCTCGAGTAATATATACAATAATTTTGGTCCCACTTCTGATGGAAAATATTAACATTCGTCAGAATTGCTAGTTGTGAAATTACCAGTTTTGTGATAGAATATAATACGAAAAATTACTTTTCACTTCAATAATTTTACAAAATCCGTGCCACCAATTTGAATACATTATCGAAAAAGTTCTAAAAAGTAACGTGTTAATTGATTGAAGCTACTCGAGGGTTTTTGTTTCATTTTTCATCCTGCTTCTGAAAGTTTTTGTCTCAATTATGTTCCGTTGTTGGTTTCCTTCGCGTACATCAGCTCCTCAGATAAAAAAATTATTTGGATATTTTACTGAGAGCTGGTGTACGCCAAGCAAACCAACAACGAAACAGAATTGAGTCAAAAACTTTCAGGTAATTTCACTACTAGCAATTCTGACGAATGTTAACATTTTCTATCAGAGGTGAGACTAAAATTGTTGTATAAATTATTCGAGCTACATTTGTTTCACATGAATTTCAATCAAAATCAATTTAAAATCCCATTTTTGAGTTTAATTTACTGAAAAATAAAAAAAAGAAGAAAAACAAATTTTATCGACTTTCAATGATTTTCAGCCTATCGACCCTCCAAGGCTATTTACAACGAAAAAAGACCAATGAAGTATCTCTTTTTCCTATGATTTTCGTAGCTTAGGACTCCGCAAAGTTTTTAAACCTAACCAAAAGCTGAAAAACAACTTTTTTTATTTCTGAATCGAAAATGAATGTTTGAGTACATCCTACTGAAAACTGAAGTTCTAGCTTTCAAGCTCTTTTTTTGTAGCTTGCAGTGATTTCAGGAAGCTGATTTTTTTTATTGAAGCAACATTCAGGACGATCATGCTGAATAAATAAAACGGTAAATTACTTACTACATAGGAATATATGAATATTCAATCCTAGCTGGCAAAATAACATAGAAAAACACTCAAAAAATCATAACTCGAGAACTATAAAAATCGCATAACAGACCTATATGGGGTATTTTGGATAGCCACAGGCCTGAGGAATCTGAAAATAATTTATTGACTGGACACCCTGTATAATGAGAAAAGCTTATTCGGGTATGTATGGTAAAATATTAATTATGAGCTGTTCAATAACGACTCAAAAATGTATACAGGGTGTTCCTAAATTGAACGTACAAACAAAAGGGGAGATTTCTTAAGTGAGTGTAAGAAAAAAGTCCCATAAACATGGGCTCGCAAACGTTTCTTTTTCGAGATACAGAGTGTGAAGTTTGAATTTTTTTCAAGTTTTTTTCTCATAGTATCTACACTTCACGAGATATTCAAATGAAATTTGGCATAGATATTACATTCGAGAAATTTGAAAATTTTCATAAAAACACCACAGATTACAAACTGGCCCTCCTATCATAGTTACGAGAATTTCGAGAGAATCGCTCAAAATTTTTTTCTCGAAATCGTTGGTAGATGCGACAAAACTACAAGAGACCGAAAAGTTTAGTGTATAAGAACAAAGCTTCTTTTTAAATTTTTTCAAATTAACAGTTGCTTACCAAAAAAGAGTTCTGCAGAAGAACAGGTGGCAGTGTTCCCGAAAAAATATCACCCTGTAGTTCTTCTATCGAAATTGCCATGTCACGTGGTGAGAACTCTCAAATGTAATATCTATGCCAAATTTCAGTTGAATATCTTGTGAAATGTAGATACTATGAGAAAAAAACTTGAAAAAAATTCAAACTTCAACACTCTATCTCAAAACGAAACTTTTGCGACCCCATGTTTATGGGACTTTTTTTTCTTAAAATCACTTAGGGAATCTCCCCTTTTCGTTTGTACGTTCAATTTAGGAACACCCTGTATAGAATTACATGGGTATCCTCACGATGGTAAATTAAAAACAAGAAATTGTGAAAGATTGTATACTTCACAATTCGTCGTTTATCGCCAAAATTTGGAATGTATTTATGGAACGTTTTTAAAAACTGGTGTATTGAACTCTCCAGGTTGTACACAAAAAAACATATTGAGGTTTTTCATTCGAAACATACAATCGGTGAAGATCCAAAGGTATTATTCTTAATGTTTTTGATATTTGAGCCGTATCTAATGCATAATAGTAATTATCGGAAGAAAAGAAGGATTATTCCGGAAACATTTTCAAAAAGACCACAGAATTAACAGTTTCATCAGGAGTATAATTTCGAATCGGTTTAAAATTTGGTATTCAGGTGACAGTTTCAATAATTCAAACTCTGTGTGATAATAATATGCAATGCAAAGATTGTAGAGTAATAGAGTATTCAATCTACGATACAATGGAGAGTCATAGAGATAGAATACTATTCTATCTCTATGGAGTAAGTTGTTGACATTTCTAGGTAGGTTTGAGTTTGGATAAAAATGAATTCATTAATGAATAGAAGGGGTCTAAGTTTTTGAACGATTCAGTCTAAGGAGTTCTTGATGATTTCATTCGAAATTTCTTCTAAACCTCAGCAGTAATTATTATTCATTTAACATCAAGTAGCTACAAGTACTGCTCTCTAAAAATTTGTTAAATAAGGGAAAGTGGTACAAAAAATTTGAGGAGGAACTGTTCATTTCAACATAAGTTTTTTCATTATTCCGCTTAAAAAGGAACATGTAATATGCATTGCCAATCATAATGATCTGTACATCGAAAAAGTGAAATAAAGTAAAAAAAAAAAATGCAAAAATAGAAGAATTCAGTTGACTTTCTTATTCTGACGAGGTGGATCCCATCCAAGTACTCAAATGTTAAATATTCACATAAAACATTATCTCTCAAGAAATTATATGTTGGGGAAGTATATGTCCGATTTCATCATTCAAAGTAAATTATTCGAAGGGGAAAAGCTTCAAACAGATGTTTCGATATTTGAACAATTAATTTTATGAAAAATCGAATAATTATCAAGCTCTGCTAATGAACGCTATCCGTAAAGTATAATAATCATAAGACGAGAAGTATTCGACCAATAAGGCCAACGTACCAAACCGATCTGCTCTAACCCTGCACCCATCCTGAATATTCAAGTCTTCATCTCATTCCGTTTGAAGTTAAAATGATATGGCCAGGCCGAGCAGAATATTGTTGAATTTTCATTCGAAGATTACAGAAGTTTGACAAAACTGTTGTTCGATCCCCAATATTATCTGAATAGATTCGTGATACTTCCAAAGTACCGGAAATCATTGTGTTACTAAGTAAAATACTAAATTTTCTTTTTTATGTTTTTAGACAGCTACCCCTTATAAATGATAGAATAGAGAGGAGACGCTATGACATACAATTGAGTAAGGAAAAATAGTACCACTGGGCGGGGCTAATTCGGGGACCAATATGGTGGAAAGTTCAGAATCGAATTAAGTCAACTTTCAATCAGATAATCTGATTTATACAAGAAACACGACGTGTTGGGTCTTAAGGAAACCTGTTGAAATAAGGTTTATTCAATATCAAATAAAATTTTTCTTCGGGCGATAATATACACATATAAGAAGATATAAGATTACCAAGGGAGACATGCAAAAATCATTCTTGCCTGTGAAATGTTATTCCTGTAATATTCTTCTTATTTGTCTCTTCCCTGCTTGAACAAAGCCTTACAGCACACGATACCATTTTATTATTGTTTATAAGCAGCAAAAATAACTTGAACAAGGCGCAAAAATCACAATTTTACGAAAAATCTACGAATGTCAAATTTGATGTGAAGGTGGTAGTAATATGGCGGATCTGATACCACGTTTATTTCAATGATGGCAATTCTTTACTATTCATCTCTATGGCCGTATATTTGCGGAGGCTGACCCGTACATTTCTACGCCGCCTACGGTATTCCCTTGAATCCTTATTATTCCAGGAGAACCACTTGTTCACCTAACAGGGGCGTTAAGCACTTGTATTAATTGAACTGTTGGCAATGAAACATTTAATCTTTGGCTATCATTTTTCACTTTCCGGTTATGTTCTGCATTCAAAATATACATATTCAAATAAGAGATATAATATGGTGACAAGAATTATTATAATCATTTACACCCTTGTTTATATTGGCCAAACAAGAGTTTAAATTTGAATCCTGCAAAGTGCTGGTTTCATTATATTATTATAGTTTTTTCAAAACAAGAAAATGCGGAAAATCTAATAATTCTACGGAAATTATAAATATATTTTTGAATTTGATTTTTGTTTCCCTTCCTACATGCATATTATACATCAAGAATAAGTCGTTCGTATGTTTTTGAATAAAAAAATTTACCAGTTTTCCTCAGAAACAATTTTTTTCTAGATACAGTGAAACCTTCTTTGGCGGACACTCCTAATAAGTGGATACCACCTCAAACAGACAATTGTGCTGGAACCGAGAATTTTCTTGGAAATTTATGCCTACTCACGAGCGGACACCTCTATCGGACGGACACCATAACTTTCTCAGCAGTGCCGAAAAACCATTCAGATACGCACCCAGAATTCTAAAGAACGACCAAAAGTGAATACAAACCTACGTACTAATAGAAAATTCTCGTAGTAATTTTTCAATTTAATCGTGCAAAACAGAATTTCGAGGAAGCCCCTTCATTTCGTTGCAAGAAATACACAGTTCTCTCTCTCTCTCTCTCTCTCTCTCTCTCACGTATTTTTATTTAACCATGGCGCCTAAGAAAAGATTTCTGACCTTGAAAGAGCAGATGATGCTGAAAAATTTTGTCAGAAAATTAAGAAATGCCCTGAGCAGGTGCTTTTAAGCGCTCGTTCATTGGTGGGGCAATAAGACTATTACCTCAAAATTTTATATAGTACTTGAGATTGATACCTTAAATACAGGGTCTCTATAAATGATTGTAACAGCGCAGTTGGCTTTCGATTATTCTCATTTTGCCGCTTCTAATTCAAACCACAGAATTCTGTGATCCTGCTATGCTCTGATTGGTTAGAGTGAACCTACTGTAGCGACAAAGAATAATTCAAAGCCAACTGCGCTGTTACAATAATTTATAAAGACCCTGAATAAATGCAGAATCTCAACACAAATGGTATTATATTCTGGAAACTATACAGAAAATAAAATTTGTGAAAAATAAATAAATTTGAAGAAAATAATTTCCATGGTTCTGATGATGCCATCCTCTTTAAATTTTGCATGAACATTCAGTATATCTGTTCTCATTTACAAAATGAGTTCCACCTGAATCAGATATTCTGTTATAGAAATATGCAGATTTTTCTCTCAATATTCCCATTGAATTTTCTATGGCTTTGTTAACATTATGTCCACAAAATACTGCATGAAACTTCAGTATAAGTATTAGTTTACTTTCACAAAAGAAATTTCACTCAGATCAGATATGATATCCTGTTATAGAAATATAAAGATTCTTCTTTTTAATATTCCAATTGAATTTTCTATGGTTCTGTTAACACTATGACCACAAACTTTTGCATAAAGATTCAGTATATCAATCTTTATTCGCAGAAAAAATTCCACTCTGATCGGTATCTTTTTATGGAAATATGAAGTTATCATTTTTTTCAATATTCCAATTGAATTTTCCATGGTTCTGTTCTCACTATGGCCACAAAATTTTGCAGGAGGCTTTGGCCGTAATATTTCATTCTGATTGGTTTCGTATGTTCTGAGATTTTGAGGAACAAAAATTTCGAATGGCCATATTTTGTGGAACACTCTGTACGATTTGGCTGGTTAACGAACTTAATCAAGGCATTTGGGACTCGAAATCATCCTGAAAATTCAAAGTCTCTAGGACAATCCCTTCGAAAGTTGTGCTGACGGCCGGACAGACGGCCCCACAGGCAGAATTGAATTTGAACAGAATTCATTCATCATGAGCCCATCCCTATCGTTTGAAACCATTTTCGGCTCAAAATTCGAAAATTACAGATTTTGGCAAAACGATACAGCACCGTTTAAGAAGAACGAGAACGATGATCACAAAATAAATTTCACTCTAATAGAATATCTTCTCATGGAAGTATGGAGTTACTTCTTTTCAATATTCCAATTGAATTTTCTATGGTTCTGTTCACACTTTGGCCACAAAATTTTGCATGAGGAGTATCGTTTGACACCAATTTCGGCTCAAAATTCGAGAATTACAGACATTTGGGCAAAACGATAGAGCACTCGTTAAAGTAGAAGCGTAAACCTCCTACGTCCGGACAAAAAAGCAGGAACCAACGGGGTCCGCTCTTGGAATATTTACTGTATCTTCACTGAATAAATTTGCACATCGTTATTGAGCAGCTTTATATAAAAATTTGAACCGATAGAATTTCTAGTTTTGAAAACATTCGAAAAATTTAAATTCATATCATTTTAACTCTTGAAATACCTATTCCCTAGTGTTTACCGTTCCAAAGTTAGTTACAGAGTGTTTACCACCTGGCGTCCGAATAGGATCACTTTGGAGCTTGGATTCTTCATCAGTGACTCGAACTGTGACGTAAAAAGTAGTCTCGTATCGAAATTCGAAAATTACAGAAATTTGCTGAATTGTGGCAGACTGAAAAGACCGAGGGCTTAAAATTTTTTTGAAAATCAATATTGATTTCATTGAATCGACTGAAGATCAATCAACAGATTCGTTCAATAAAATTCTGATTGAGAAGGATATGCGTATATGGAGTTTTCGAGAAATTTCAAACCAAATTTCCCAATGGTCACTGTTTCTTTGAATGTGACAACTTATCTTGAAATTTAACAATTACTTTTCTGTAAAAGTTCTGCGTTGGTAGGTATTAAATTGTTGGTGACGAATGGGAATAATTAGCACTGGGGGCAAACAAATTTCAACGGTGTTTGGACTTAATGAGACATTGGTTAGAACCTTAGGGTCAAAACTACCCATATATGACCGTCATTGTGAATATTGTTATTGTGATTATTTAATTGACTGGAAAGTTCATTTGCGTACATCATTATTAGACGTGTGGGTTTTCCGTTTACACTATTAATTTTCTGGAGCTTCAAAATTCATCATCAAATGAGTTAATGAATACCTGTAACATCTGAACAATGTAAAATTAGATGAATAATATGAACATCGTTCCGGGTAGGATACTTGACTTGATTATTAGTCATTGATATTTTCTCTGACTCCTGAACATTCGCGAACTCAGTAGAGGTAATCGGGGTAATTACCCACCATGAAAATTTTTCAATTGGTCATTTAGTTTCATTCTTAAATTGAAAATTAATGGATTTTTGGAGTTGAACTATTGAAGTTTGTCTCTTCATGGAATTAGACCCTCAAAGCCAATTGGCGAAAAATCTCTCCTGGTATCTCAATTTTTGGCCATTTATAGGGCAGAATGGTCCAAAGTGAGAATAGCTAATACATCTACTCGAAAAAATTGTCTGTATCTCTTGTGTAACTGGTTCCTTCATAAATTACCATTTAAAATGACTCCATCTTCTCAAAGTAAATGAGCCATAACAAAGTGCACATACTGAAAACCTCTTTGACCTAATTAATTTTTCAATAAAAATTTTTCTTGAAAATTTCTGCACGCCTGTAAAGAAGATACAAATACCTGACCAGAAAAAGTAGCACATGACTAACACATGACACTATTGAAAAAATTTATAGAGGTTGATGGGGATGACACAAGGTGCAACAAAAATCCTTCAAAAAAGCTTAACGATTTGATAAAAGTGAAGCCAAAAATGACCTATTTCATGATTTCGTTGCCGGATATATTTCTGAGGAATGAATTTGCACTGTATTTATACCTACTCTTGTTCCTATAGAAACACTATGCGTTATTTCGTCCAAATGTCTGTAATATTGAACTTGTATGTCCAAATCGTTATGAAGATTGGTTGGTCTGTTAAATTGAATAATAAAGAGTGAATTGGCTTCATAAACTTTCATGAACTTGTGTTCATCATTAAGATCATTTGAAAATATTTTTTACATACTTACATGGACTTGGACATTTGAAATTCTGAGAGTTTGTTATGAAAATGAATATCATTTAAGTCCGTTTATGAACATAATCGCTTCTACAGGGTGTTTCACCATAAACTGGACAAACATAATATATATTCGGTAAAACACATAGGGAGAATCATTTTTGCCTCTTACAATATATACCGTTTCGAAGCATAAGCCAGATACAGGGTGTTAAACGTCATTTTTGAGAAAGATTCTTATGAGTGTGGTCAGTTATGTATAACACTTAAAGTAACGGTTTTAGGTCAATTATCAGTTTTTGGATCCTCTTTCAGAAAAGTTGCCAAACTTTGAAAAAAAAATTACAAAATGGAAAATGGAAAACCTCCAATGTTCTTTTTTTTTTGGTTGTCAAATTGAATGAAAAGTTGGATGAAATGAAATGGAAGACATTATGTACAATTGAACTTCTTTAATTATCAATCATGAATATAAAAGCAATATTGTAAAATATCAAACAGTTTCGCAAATACAGTCATTCAAATGTTTCGTTAAGACCTCTGAAAATAAAAAAAAAATTGTTTTGGTTCTAGAGTCGAAATAATTAAATATTGGTATGTTCTAGATGAATTTAAAAAAAAATTCAGTGAAACTTATTTGGGACTCGAACCGACGTAAGTATTAAATAGGGAAAATATACTGCTCTAAGGATAATAATGTTCGTTGCCAGGCAACGGTATTCGTAGTTCACAGAGTTTGACTGGTATTTGAATTTCACTGAATATAATTTAGCGAGTAGTTGCCTGGCAACGAATATTATGTCCTTAGAACAGATTCGTTTCCCTATTTAATAACTACGTCTGTTCTAGTACCAACTAAGCTTAACTCAATTTTAATGTTAATGTTTGGACATATCAATAATTTAATAATTTCGACTTTACAACTAAAAAAAATTTTTTTTCATTTTTTCAGAGAACAGTGAATGACTGTAGTAACGAAACCGTTTGATATTTTACAATTCTGTTTCATATTCGTGATTGTATATTGTATGTATAATGTATAGGGCAAAAATAATTCTCCGATGTCCTTTTACACGAATATATATGTTTGTCCAGTTATGATGATACACACCTGTATGTCAATTTGTTTCATTTTCAAACTATGAATCCGATCGATTCGAAATTAAGTAACGATTATATGACAACTCAGTGCAACTTAATGATATTGGTTTACTAGAAAGTTTCATACAACCTGTTAATGTTCAAATGTTACTATTGACTACGTGACCAAAGAAGGAATTTCTTCAGATATGCTAAGGAGGCTGAGTAGAATGATTGAAATCGATAAATATATGCTGAAATCAGGGTAAATTATATTTATAACTCGAAAAACCGAACTTTCAGCGATTTTTTTTCATATATGTGTATTAATAACGGAGTATTAAATTTTTTCCTCAGAGTCAAATATTTGCTAAGTTATCGGTAGACTATAGAACTTAGAATTTTCAATGTGGGTATGACGATATGTCGACGCAAAAGATGACGCGATATTTCGTTCCATTTTAGATCTGCAAACAGAGATTATGCTATGAAAGGAATCAGTGTTACTATATTTAATTCTGGTGAAAATTTCGGAAATCAAACAAAGATTATTAATATGCACGTACAATATTACACAACTTTTTTCTGAGAATAGTTATTTTGATTATGTATATTTACAATATATCAGATGCCAAACTCATAAAATTATGTGATTATATCCACCTGATCCTGATTTCATTCATGTGTGAGTCTTTAGAGAGATAGGTGAAAATAATAAATAATTCGAAGCCACAATGATCACATTTTTGCGAATATATTGAAATATGATTGTGTAATGTCAAGGTGATTTTCACTTTTTTATAGTATGGTTGTAATTCTTGTATACGATTATTCGAGGTTTTCTATTAGGAGTAGGTATATAATTCAGCTGTTTGAATCTCAGACATACCGCGGATGCATTTCTACACTCACCGGCAAAATAATCGATCCACTCAAAAGTCGTTGAAGTTTGTTAATTGATAAATAGGTTATTTCGAGTCCGATTCGAATGACTTTTTTTTCGTTGTAGTATACATATTCATCCTTAATCAATCACCAGTATTGTATTTCACGAAAACTTGGCGAGCGTCATTTTATACTGAGTGAAAACAAATTAATTTTTTTACCCCAACTTTAGACCACCCCTGGTGTGTTCCAGTTGTTCCTCCGTGTGATTTCTTTATTTCATCATCAACACACAATACATCTTCTTTTGACATTTCGATTTTTATTCATAACAATAGACCAATTTTTGTTAAAGATACATGGTTTCAGCAAAACATTAAATTTCCCTGTGTCTACAACAGTACTTCCACAAAATTCAACCTAAAATTCTGACCTAATGAAAATAAACTTAAAACTTAGTCGAAAACATAACGTGTTTCTGCCCAGGCGAGTATTACATGAGCAATTCGTCTCGTCATGTCCCATTAAGGTTTTGAATCAATTAGAGCATCACTGAGCTGCTGCAAATTTTCAGGAGTTGGTACGCGAACTTTCCTCCCAAGAGCATCCAAACACGCCTAATTGGGTTCAAATCTGGGCTTAGAGCAGGCCAGTTGAATTCTTGGATATCAACCTCTGGTAAATGCCACATGCGGTTGATGCGGTCGAGCATTAAAAAGCATTAGCACGTAATCGTTTCCTATAAACGGTGCATTTATAACAATATATTGCTCTGAAACTTCTCTTGTTTTATGTTTCCACTCCGTTTTCAGTTTATTTTCATAACGTTCGGATTTAAGGTTGAATCTGTGAAATTACTTAAATAGCCATAGCGAAATTGTGGAGTTTAATGTTGCTCTGAATCTGTATCTTCAACAAAAAATGGTCCATTGTTATAAATGCAAAATTGATTGTCAAGAGGTGTCTTGATGATGAAATAAGAAATCATACAGTGGAACAACTGGAACCCACCAGGTTTGGTTCTAAAATTAGCGTAAAAAAAACATATTTTGTTATACCCTGTATAAAATGACGTACTCTGAGTTTTCCTGAAATTCAAAACTAGTGATTGATTAAAGATGAACATACCTACAATTGAAAAAAAAATAAATCGAATCGGACTTGAAATAGCATATTTATGAATTAACAAGTTTCATCGATTTTTTAGTGGATCGATTATTTAGCCGGTGGGTGTATTTTCCTTTGAGGCGCCCGAACCAGTTTTTTCTGTTTATTTCAATATTCTCTCGAAAACTTGAATACCTAAAAAACAAACCTCCAAAAATAATATTTGTTTGGGGAGCTCCAAGACTTGAAATTAGCTTCCATTCTAAATGGACAAAATGGGTTTTCACGGTCGTTTCTTCGGTATTCTTTGATGGCCGGCCCTCAGCTTGATAACTCCGAAAGGATGATCTCAAAAACTTGAAATTTTCATGACAGGTTTGAGATCGGAACAGAAAAGTAAAATTCATAATATGAAACCAATATCTTTCCACATATTCGAATTTTTAAGTGTGTAAGTTTGTCTTGTATTAGGTTGTTAATAGTTTGATTAATGTCAATGGAATTAACGTCATAAAATAATGAAATAGAGAGTTCGAATAAATGAAATCTTCAGTACATTCTAAGTTTAATGCAATATTATGTCGAACAGTTTCTGAAGTAGGAACCCATATCTTCTCGAAAATTTTCAAAGAGAAAGAAAAAATAGAGAAGCCATTCCACTAATTCAGAAAAATAATTCTAGAAATGAAAGATCCTCAAAAAATCAATGCAGTTTTCCTTTTTGTGCGCTCGTTCTTCTTGAACGGGTGCTATATCGTTTTGCCTAAACGTCTGATTTTCGAATTTTGAACCGAAAATAGTTTCAAACGATAAGGTTAGACTCCTGATGACGAATTCGTGGTCAAATTCAATTCTGCCCGTTGGGCCGTCCGTCCGCCCGTCAGCACAACCTTCGAAGGGATTGTCATAGAGACTTGAAATTATCAGGATGATTTCGGGTCCCAAATGCCTCGGTTGAGTTCGTTAACCAGCCAAATCGTACATGGTGTTCCATAAAATACGGCCATTCAAAATATCTCAGAAAATTAGAAACCATCGGAATGAAATGTTACGCCAAATGCAAGATGCTGATAACAAGCCTCATGAAAAATTTTGTGGCTATAGTGTGAACAGAACCATAGAAAATTCAATTGGAATATTGAAAAAAAGAAACTTTATATTTCCATAAAAAGATATTCGATTCGAGTGAATTTTTTTGGGAATGGAGATCGATATTCTGAATGTTCATCCAAAATTTCGTAGTCATAGTTTTAACGGAACCATATGAATTAAATTCAATTGGAATATTGAAAGAAGGATCTTTATATTTCTATAACAAAATATCCGATTCGAGTGAAATTTATTTTGAAGATGAATACAACTATACTGAATATTCCTGCAAAAACAAATGGATCGCATAATCAGAACCCATAGAATTTAATTTTTGTAATTATTTTTTTACATATTTCATTTTTGAATGATTTCTAGAATATAATTCCGATTCTGTATTACAAGTATATATTTTGTATCAATCTCAAATCGCATATAAAATTTGAGTAATAGTCTTATTGCTCCACCAAAGAACAAGCACTCAAAAGCCCCGGAACCGCTGCTCAGGGCTTCTCTTAAAATTTTTTGTTTTGTAGTTAGGTTCTCGAGATAAAATTATTCAAATCACCGAAAAAAGCTAGTTAAATCAAACTATCAGTTGACCATGGCGTAAGTGTTAGGTAGCATTAGTTTCATTGATTGAATTTTGAACCTCAGTTCAGAATGATGCGAACTGGCCACTCTGTTATGAATCGTCATCTCCATATTATGCTTGTTGAAATGTCGCGATGTTTGAACTTACGAGTATAGAAATCCCATTTTCGACATTTAATTAAAAGTTAGTTACTCGAAATTTTAAGTGAATCATTGGATAGGTAAATATTTAACACTACTCTTAATGCTGTAACATGAAAAAACCCTAAATTTCGACATACTGACATTGCCCAATCTCACCAGATCGGCTTCTCATTTGAAATATCGGAATTAAAAGTGTAAATCTCTCAAAAACCATGTTAGATAATCTAAACTTTATTCAACAAGATCATGAAAACCTTACTGAAGCTATGGGTGCATTTTATTTTTTTTTCAGTTTTTAGGATAATTAATCACCGATGAAAATCAGTTTGCTGTGATATCATCAGAATTAAACATGAAATTTGCTCAACAACCTGATTAATATAAGAACAGACTACTGAAATATTCGAAAATTTATGTTGTAGTTCTGTTGATTATCTTATTTCATCGTTCGAATTTTGTATTATAAGACTATTTCATCACCAAAACTTTATTATTTCCTCTTGAAAATGAAAATTCGACATTCATTTAACAAAAAAAAATTGATTAGGGGCTCACGTTTCATTTTTTTACTATTTATGATTAGAATCTTGAATCAAATCAGTCAATCACCTCCTCAGTTTGCTTGATTCGGTTGATAGGAAATCCATCGATTGAATTCCAATAAAAACAGAGTGTTAGTGAATAAATTCGACAAACTTCAGGATGTTGTATCTTCCACAAATACAAACCAAATATTCCAATAACTTACCCCCTAAAATGCACTGTTTCTGAGGATTAGTAGGGGTTTCCCCCCAGCTTCTACTAAATGGAGAAAGTATTGTTTTTGAGACTCTCATTCGAACCGCCAATGTTTTCTACACAAAAAGGCCATACGCTTTAAATTCGACGGTCAATTGCTTGACTTTTCCGAACTTCCTTGCCAACAGTCAAAAAATTGACCATCATTTTAAACATAAAATTTGATTTTTTTAGTAGAAGGTCGACTTTGAAGCGTATGATCAGGGTTCCTTTTTATGTAGAAAACTTTTGTGGTCCAAATAGGCGTCTCTATAAGCGAACTCATTTTAGGGTAGAAGTGGAGGAAAACACCCACTAACCCTACAAACCTTCACCAAATTTAATTTTTTAGACTCGAGAAAAAAAATCGGAAAATACATAGCATTTATGATCAGAAAGATGTTTTTTCTACGACAGATCTTCGCAAAAAACGATTTTTTTCAATTTCAAGATGGAGGGTCACTTAAAAAATCTTTAGTTCATTTATTCGGACGAGCTATAAGATCGTGAAGTTTGTAGCACAAGTTCACTAATACCCTGTATAAAAATATCTCGTTGGAATTCATCAATGTTTGAATCATCGAAATAAAAACCAGTTTGTTGCATCTGTGATGATCGATTGAATAGTTTGGGTAAAATGATTTGAATATATCATCCTAATCTGATTTATTGTTTCAAAAATTATATTTCGAATCGAAATAAACCCATAATCGATTTGCGCTTTGATGAAATTTCTCAATATTCAGATCTCTTTTTTCTTGAATTGAGATCATTTGGATCGATTCTTCAATTCTTGTCTCGAAAGTATATTCCTCAAATGAATAGGTTGTTATTACTATAACATAAGTTTGTCACACGTTTTTTATCAATATTCCGAAATTGAATTCGATATTTAGGATAAAATATACTATATAAATCTATGGGAGATGATTACCTTTCAATAGTGTCCTGTTTCGGTCTCAGAACAACAGGAGATTTGAAAATCATCACTTGGATTGGAATGCCAGAACGTGTTTAAAACACCCTCCTGGCCCGAGAGCATCAATAAAGTATTTTGTATCTAAATATTTAAGGTATTGATTTGAATAATTTCAAGTTTCAATTTTGTAAAAACGGTTCTGAGATTTTTCCCTGTCCTCTGGTATCATACGCCAGAATAGTATGGTACCCCGTTATGCACCAACCTCAGCTAGGGACTAACCTAACCTAACCAAACCTAAACCAACCTAACCTAACCAACCTCAGCTAGGGACTTTTTTGTGTTTTTTGTTTTATATTTTATTTTGTTAGCTCTCAATTTACAAGAATATACTATAACATTTAGATATATTATATAACATTCATCAAATATTTTCTACCAAATGAGGCGACCCTTCAGATATTAATAGTTATTGTAATATACAGAACAAAGATTTAATAACTGATCCCTCGAATAAAGTTCCTGGATTTGATCTTCCAAGGAAAATATGGACTGTTCTTAATCGTATAAGAACAGGACATGGACGTTGCAATAGTATGCTTTTCAAATGGAATTCAGTTGAGAGTCCTAGTGCGAATGCGGAGAAGCAGAGGAGACAATTGAACACCTGATAAAAATTGTTCATATATAAATTTCAGGATGGCTTGAGAGCTAACATGAAATTACCGAGTCGTTTTTGAATGGGTTGTTAATTTTAAATCGATTTAATAGAGTTTTAATCATTAAATTTTTCTGTTTCTTTTTTCTGCTTTGATTTTTTCGTTTCAGATTCAGAATTCCGAAGGCATCCTGGAGAGGGTTATCGTTCATTTGGACTAAATAAAGAAGAAAACCTTCAATATTCTAATAGTTTTTAAGTGTTATTTTTGTTGAAACGGCGAGACAGGGTTTTTTCTACTGAGGTTTTTCCCTGAGCTCTGGTATCATACGAAAAAAATAGTATGGTTCCCCGTTTCGCACCAACCTCAGTTAGGGATTTTTATTTTTGTTTTATGTATTGTATTATGTTAGCTCTTGATTTCAAAAGAATATATTGTTATGGAATCGTGTAATTCTTATTTAATTTAATTGTAATTTCAATTTGGTTATGGAATTACACGATTCCATAACAAATGGCGCCCAACGTAGTGGCTGGATCTCTAGTAATGGAAATAATATATTAGAAATGATATTTGAAAAATTAGAAAAAATGGAAAAGAAAATAGTAAGTAAAATAGATGAAAAATTAAAACAATGGAAAAGAAAATGGAAGAAAATGGAGAGAGAATGAAAAAAATGGAAAAGAAAATGGAGAAAGAATGGAAAAAATGGAAAGGAAAATAGATGAAAAATTAGAACAATGGTAAAGAAAATAGAAAGGAAAATTGAGGAAAGTGAAGAAAGAATGGAAAAGAACATGGATGAATTATTGAAAGAATGGGAGAGAGAAAAGAAAGCGAAATACAAAATAATGCTGAGGGGAACAAAATGGAAATGAAAATCTTAATGAAATTAATTTAGGACAATTAACGAATCAGAAGTGATAAAAACTGATAATATATATTGTTGATCCAAATTGCAGTGTGGTGTTAGTTAGTATGGTACTTTTTGATGAACAAGAAATGGAAATAAGTGAAGTTTCAGAAAATGATGAAGAACTAGAAATTATTGATGAAATTTATGATACACCTAGAAAGAATCACAAAAGAATCATTCATCTCACGATCGACAGCATTCCAAAATTATGATGAAAATTTTGATGGGAATTTCAACCCAATGAGGGGAATTTCTTATATGAAATAGGAAAATCAAATAGAATAAGAAAAAAATATTCCAAAGATTAATATTATATGAAGACAAAAAAGAACTAGCAGTGTAATTTGAATTTATTTCCATTTTTCCAAATTTTATTCAAAATTTAGCAAAATGCAAACAAATTTGAGGGGAATTGATATGGTTCAAGGGGATTGAATGGTTAATTTAAGAGTTTGTATTTTAATGTGAGTAGGCAGGATATGAAAAAAATAAGATGGTTGTTACTATGGAAAAGGTTTGTCAGTCAGAAAATAATAAAATCGAGAAAAGTCACGAAATTATTTTCACTAGAATCCACCCTGAAAAAGAGTCGAATAATTCATAAAAATTAATATAAGAAATTGTATGGGTCGTGTAATTTCATAAATCAATATAAATTAAAACTAAATCAAATAAGAATTACACGATACCATATCAATATAATATATATTGTTGCTTCATTTATAGTTTATATTCACCTCCCACCAAAACAAACCGGGATTTCCTTTAATTCATCTTGGATGAATGAATGCACTTATACTCTATCAATCAAATATCACAACAACGCCTCTACTATTCGGTTAGGTCAGTACCGATTCTGATTCACATAAATAGAATTCAGTCCTTTCAGCGATTTTTTTCAACCTTACTATGCTTCCGAATTCCACAACGCCATTGACTGTTGATAAAAAACGAATGGGAATGAATGGAATCCAGCAAATTGTCACCTCATCAAAACAATTCCTGGATGGAATAATAACAACTGGAGCTATTTTTTCTCACGTCCTGTCAGTACGTAGATTATAATTTGATACTTGAATTTACCATTGGACTTCCGCTCCACGTTGCACCATTTCCTGAGAATTCGTTGTGGACGGAAAGATTTTCTTCGAAAATCAGGTGACAGGGAAAAAGACACATTATCATACAGAGTGAGTCTGTAAACTGTACTATCTATATTAAATTAACCATAAATACTTTTGATGAGTGAAATTGATTATTTTTCAGGTTTTTAGGTAATTAGTAATTTACAAAACAGGTCTGGAAAATAGAGTTTTCTGGACGAATCACGAGTCATAAAATCTGTTTTCAGGCCTATTGCGCACAATGTTCTGGTGAAACGTGTAGAATGACACTATTGCTACTTTCTTCCATATTTTCTTACGAATAACGTTAAAAAACGCAAATTTTGACAACTATTTTCATATGAACAGTCAGCCGTTATTTCGTTGCCATGGTAGTCAACAACATCAATGTAATTCTTCCACGCCTAGTCCGAGATGTATGTATTTTCCGGACTAAGCCGAAAAAGCTACTTTTTCGAAAACATTTATTTCGATTGGTAACTTTGGCGGGTCATTAAATTTTAACCGTGGCACATAAGTATAATTCGATTCCATTGATTTTGAAATATCTTCGGCCTAGCTACATTTATTTTTTATTTCAAACAAAGATACAAATTTGCATCCATCAAGTACTGAGAAAGTATCTATCACTAAAATCAAAATCAAAATCAAAATTTATTCAACAGTTCCATCAAAGTACATGTTTCAGAAAAATGAAAATGAAAATAGGTTTCATAAATCTCAAAGCTACTCAATAATAAATGGCAAATATACAGGGTTTTCCTTTTGAGTTGGCCTATATTAGACGTTTTTGGAGAACTAGTGAATATTTCGTTCAGAAATTTCAGGTGAAGCCTTGAGGATAAGGAACTCTTCGCCTGAAATATAGTGTGCCACGTCTATCTCAAACAAATATCTACTTTCTTATATGTATCAAATGCAACTACCTGTATTTTTTTATGTAGATTCAATACCAAATTCGCAGTATAGCATACTGAAAATAATTTCTCTGTCGTACACTGTTGCCAAGTTATGCAAAAATTCTTGAAATTTGTGACATCTGCATTACCAGTTTGGAAATGCAATATCTCGATTACTTTCCATGCGAACGGAACCAAACTCAACACTCTCATAGTAGAGAATTGATGCATTCATGTGGTTCATTCAGTATTCTGATACATCGTTAGGTCTCCGAAGATTTTGCTCCGAAAATGTGGAACTTAGAATTGAAAGATTTCGAGATTTTCCAATGACTACTCCATATTTAATCTACAGTATTCGATACTAAATGAATGAATGGCAGTCTTCTTTGACACTAATAATTATTTTGGATAGTTTTCCAAGGAGATGAAACATACTGAAATTCTTCAGTTTTATAGTCATGATATATGGTCGTGTTAACGATGATGGCTCTATGATTATGAGGTAAATTATTGAGGTAGATTCTTTGGTTGAAATCATAACAAATGTTCGATGATCATGGATGTCATAGAAAAAAGTTAACCCATGTTATTCAAAAACGATTCAGGTTGTTTCACAATTCACGGGGAATAGTTTCCGAATGAGATGAAAAATACTGAAATTTTTCAGTATTTAGAGTTATTATCTATGGTCGTGTTTACGATGAAATCGCTGTATGATTATGAAGTAAATTATTGAGTTATATTCTATGGTTGAAATCATAAAAAGTCTTCGATGATCATAGATGTTAAGAAAAAAGTTAACCCTTGGTATTTCAACATGATTCAGGTGGCTTCACAATTCACTGGGAATGCCAAAAAACTATCGAAAGAATCTAGGACCTTCTACAATCGTTATTTACATTTAGCAAGAATGACTGGAAATAAATTCCGAAAAATTGTTTTGGCTTTCGGTAATCCTGGCCGAATATTTATGGCCTCAACCATAGAATTCATTCCAATATTTCACCTTATTATCACACAGCATTATATCCATAGATCATGACTATAAAACTGAAGATTTCAGTATTTTTCATCTCCTTCGATAACTATCCAAAATAGCTATTCAGTGTAAAAGGAGACTGCCATTCATTTTTCAATTAGTATCGAATACTGTAAATTAAATCTCGAAATATGTCAATTTTAAGTTAAACATTTTCGAAGCAGAATCTTTGAAGAAACTTACGATGTATCAGAATACTGAATATACCACATGAATGCATGAATTCTCTACTATAAGACTGTTGGAATTAGATTCCGTTCGCATGGAAAGTAATCGAGATATTGCATTTCCAAACTGGCGATGCAGATGTAAAAATTTCAAAAGAGAGAAATATTTTCAGTATGTTATACTGCGAATTTGGTATTGAATCGATACATCAATAAAAATATAGGAAGTTACATTTGAAATAAGAAAGTAGATATGCGTTTGAGATAGACGTGGCAACACTGTCGACTTGAAAATATTTTGGGCGAAGAGTTCCTTCATCCTCAAGGCTTCACCTAAAATTTCAGAATGAAATATTCACTATTATTCAAAAACGTCTAATAGGCCAACTTAAAAGGAAAACCCCGTGTGTGTACATGTTTCGAATTTTGAGCCGGGAGTGGTCTAAACTGCAAACGACTCGGTTGAAATTTATTTAAAAATGAAGACTCTATCACCTTTTATTATTGAAAATACGAATTCTTTACGGCGGGCCGGCTAGCTGTAGTCACTCGTAAAGAAAGGAGCTAGGGACTAATTCAATATTTAGGTGCCCTATAAAAATATGAAAGCTCATGGAAAATTGCGTGGGGATCTCGTGAAAAAAAATTTCCGAATATTTTCGAAACTAAAAATCTGATCGAAATTTAACTTTCACCTGCTCAGTATCGACGAAAGCTGGTATGCAACAATTCAACGGCTTCAGCATGTTCGTAAGACTTCTCAGGTTTTTCATTAGGTCAAAAGGACCAACTGAATTATTCTGATATTTCTGGATCCAAAATGCGTAATAGTACACATCGGACAGAAAAAAATTGAATAATTCTAAATCACATACTTATATTCAAAATTGCCGTAGATTTTCAATTTCATTGGAATATTATTACAAATCGGCAGAGAGAAACAAAAATTAAGAAAAGCTCTCAGCAGATGCTGTTGATCTCATTCATTGGTGGAGCAATAATGCTATTACCTCAAAACTGTTTTATGAACTGGCGATTCATACTCAGTATATGAATAGATATCCCATAACTATGTAAAAAATCAATAATTGAAAAAATTAAATTCTATGGTTCAAGTGATGCGTACCTCATGAAATTTTGCATGAGCATTCAGTATATAAATCTTCATTCACAAAATGAATTTTACCCGAATCGGATGTCTTGTTATGGAAATATAAAAATTTTTTTTTCAATATTCCAACTGAATTTCCTATGGCCCGTAATTTTGTATGAGGCTAATTATGATCATCTTTCATGTGGCCGCAAAATTTAATTTAGATTGGTTTGGTTTTCTTCGAGATATCGGGGAAGAAAAATTTTGAATAGTCATATTTTATGGAACACCCTGTACGATTTGGCTGGTTAGCTAACTTAACCGCGGCATTTAGAAACCGAATACACCCTGAAAATCTCAGGTCAATCCTTTGAAAGTTATCGTCTTTATGGTCGGACAACCCCACGGACAGAATTGAATTTGACCACAGACTCGTCATCAGGGTGTCGAAATCTATAGTTTGAAACCATTTTTGGCTCGAAAGTAGAAAATTACAGACATTTGGACAAAACGATATAGCACTCATTCAAGTAGAACGAGCGCTCAAAAATGGTTAATAGCTTAAGGTCGTTCGTTTATAAGTATTTAAAGAAGGATCATTCAAATTTGCATATCCTGAAAGTATTGGTATCATTCGATTAATTCATGTCGTTTCATTTTGAAGTTATCGTGGTTGGATTTCTGAACGTGGTCTTTTAGGCACCCCCAATAAAAAAATCCGGTGATCTCGATGGACATTATAGGGCCAAGCCGGCCTATCCACCTTTGATGTTAATTTTCATGAATAATTATTTGGTAATAATTTCTTTTTATTTCATTTGTAATGAAAATTTCACATGCCTTTATTGTAGTAATATTTAGCTATTCAAGATCTTCGAAAGATTCATACTTTTGCTATTCAAAAATAACCTTGTGGTTAAACAAACAGAATAGCTAGGTATAACCATACCATCCTCTCGTGATTAACGATTATAACAAAACAGTTTTTTAAAAATTTCAGACTATTTGGTAATTAAGTAGTCGTGATAATGAAAAAATACAGGCCTAAGCTTATTATACCTTTTTGGAATCTGCAATTACTAAACAAATTTAATATATTGACTACCAAGGGGCGTCTTACATTTCTTCTTGAAAGAAATTCAATGTAGTTTTCATTTTTTTTATTTGTAATTTTTTACATATAGTATGATAAATTCAAGTCTTTGTTTCTGATAGCTGAACTAACTGATGTGAAATTAAAAAAGTTCATATCAAATACCTCTCAATTGTAGAAGAACTAATCTCACTCGGAAATTTTCTAAAAATACGAAAACAATGAATATCTCGAAAACCGTGAAATTTTTCTGAAGAAGAAATTTGGGTTGAGTCAGTAGCGTAACTAGTCTGACCTGCGCCCAATGCAAGAATTTGCCGTGCGCCCCTATTCTTAGACTCATTCAGTTTTTGCGCCCCTCCTAAGGCCCTGCGCCCCAATGCACCGCATGGTTGCATTGGCGTTAGTTACTCCACTGGTTGAGGTAGACCACGACATTGTCTATCTATAGCTACTGAATTATCCATTTTTTTAGGGAAACAATGTATTTTATAAAATTAATAGATTAATTTTGAGTGACATCTCGACAATTTTCGGGAATTCCGGGAATTTTGGATGTTCACTTTCAACAAGAAACGCAGATATAATTAATGTATTAGAATTTGTCCGACATTTCGTGGTTGAATTGAAAAAAAGTTTGTCATGAATAGTGATACTGTGTTTTGATTACTTCATCTATTGGCTTTTGTGGTAATTGATTATTTTTGGTTATTAGCTCTGTAAGAAGCATCAAAATCAATCATTTCAATCCGTTTGGTACGTAGCTACCTATTCATTATATTCTGTATTCAGTATGTAAATATTTATAGTATTTTATTCCACAGGACGCTCGACTAAAATCTTCTGCAATAATAATAAACTGCTCCACATGAGTTAACTCGGAAAAAATATAGTTTGGATGAGATTTTTGTGATGGAAATTCATATTGATATGATTTCATATATATAACATCTGTGTGAATCAGTTGATCTGATGTTCCGATCAGAGCTTCACGATATAATAAATATATTATCCAAATATTTTAGATATTTGGTAGTGGAATTTCCATGGTAAAAACGGCCACAATAATATACAAACCCATCATTATACTCGCTGCAAGATCGTGGCAATGAACAGATATCATGCGATAAAGGAACATCTGTTTGCATGTAAAATTACTAGGAAAGCATTATTCTTAGAAAGGATCGATTTCATGATTATCCTAGAGAAAATATAGAACAAAACATATTCATATGGATTAATCAACATCCTCAAATAATGTGGGTGACATGTAAAAATAAGTTCCGTTTCATTAAGCTTCACTATTGGAGCTTCTTAATGGAACGGAACATATTAAAACTTGTCACACACAGGATACTTTTTTCCGAGAAAAGTATTTTCGGAATTTCACATGTGGTAAAAGACTTGTCTTTGGTAATATCGTTCAAGATTTCTGGAAGTTCATATAAAAAACCTTATTCGCTCTATTTCAAAACATTCAAAGTTGGCAATTAATTGAATGGCAATTTGTGTTTTCAAATTTTTCATTTAATTGGGACACCCGATGCATTTTCGCACATTTAGATTAAGCTTGAAATGACAATTACAAATACCTACATCCATACTTAAAAATTTTTCTGGAACAATGTTCAAGGTATTTCGCTTTCCTTGTTTCCTTTCACATACCTCCAACAATAGTGTCTTTGGAATACTTTATTAATTGTTTATTTTATTTACTGTATACAGGGTGTTTCATCATAAACTGGACAAACATTTATTTTCGTGTAGAGGACATCGGGAGAATCATTTTTGCCTCATACAATATATCCCGTTTTCGAAGCATAAGCGAGATACAGGGTGTCAAACGTCATTTTGAGCAAGATTCATATGAGTGTGGTCAGTTATGTATAACACTTAAAGTAACGGTTTTTGGTCAAATCTCAGTATTTTTGGGTCCTCTATTCAGAAAAGTTGACGAACTCCGAAAAAAAAATTACAAAATGGCGGAAGACCTGCAATGTTCCAAATTTTTTTTGCGGTTGTCAAATTGACTTTTATTTTCTGAATAAACACAATTTTCTAAGAGTTTCCGTAAAAAAAGTTTTCAAAAATCGAACACAAATTTTTTTTTACATGTCCACAGCGATGAAAGAATTTCACTCGAAATGGATGAAATTTTGTACAATTGTACTTGTTGAATTATCAATTACGAATATGAAACAGAATTGTAAAATATCGAATGGTTTCGTTACTACAGTCATTCAAATGTTTCGTTCGGACCTCTGAAATAATGGAAAAATTTGGTTTGAGTTCTAGAGTCAACATAATTGAATTATTGGCAAGTACAAACATTCCAGATGAATTTATATAAAAAAAAACAGTGAAACTTAGTTGGGACTCGAACCGACGTAGGTATTAAATAGGGAAATGGCACTGTTCTAAGGAAATTAATATTCGTTGCCGGCAACGGTAGTTCGTAGTTCATAGAGTTTGACTACTGGCTAAATTACAGGGTCTCTATAAATGATTATAACAGCACAGTTGGCTTTGGATTGTGCAAACCACAGAATTCTGTGATCATGCTATGCTCTGATTGGTTAGAGATTGGCATTCTGCAATCCAAAGCCAACTGCGCTGTACAATCATTTAAAAAGACCCTGTATATTCACTGAAATTCAAATACCAGTTCAACTCTATGAACTACGAACTACCGTTGCCTGGCAACGAATATTAATTTCCTTAGAACAGTGCCATTTCCCTATTTAATACCTACGTCGGTTCTAGTCCCAACTAAGTTTCACTGATTTTTTTTGTATAAATCATCGGGAATGTTGTTCTTGCCAATAATTTAATTATGTTGACTCTAGAACTCAAACCAAATTTTTTCTCATTATTTCAGAGGTCCGAACGAAACATTTGAATGACTGTAGTAACGAAACCGTTCGATATTTTACAATTCTGTTTTCATATTCGTGATTGATAATTCAAGAAGTACATTGTACACAAATTTCATCAATTTCTAGTGAAATTTCTTTATCGCTGTAGACATGTGAAAAAAAAATTTGTGTTCGATTATTGAAAACTTTTCTTTTTACGGAATTCTTGGAAAATTGTGTTCATTCAGAAAATAAAAGTCAATTTGACAACCGCAAAAAAAAATTTGGAACATTGCAGGTCTTCCGGCATTTTGTAAATTTTTTTTCGGAGTTCGTCAACTTTTCTGAATAGAGGACCCAAAAATACTGAGATTTGACCAAAAACCATTCCTTTAAGTGTTATACATAACTGACCACACTCATATGAATCTTGCTCAAAATGACGTGTGACACCTGTATCACGCTTATGCTTCGAAAAACGGATATATTGTTTAAGGCAAAAACGATTCTCCGATGTCCTCTACACGAAAATATATGTTTGTCCAGTTTATGATGAAACACCCTGTATAAAGGAAGTTCTACAAATTTTCTATGAAACAATAACTTCATTAACGTTCAGACTTCAGATGGATATTTTGAGCACCACATAAAATAATACCTATTTTTCACTGGTTAGAGATTTCCTTCAGGTTGGTTGATTTCATTTTTTATCCTTATTTATAGCAGGTTATAATTGTGTTGAAAATCATTGTTTCCGAATGAATTTGAGATCATCAAAATCTTTAAAGCCGAAGCCTTCTATCGAAGGAATAAAATCTGAAAGCAGGATATCACGAGCATTGCAATTCATTTTAAATTATTGTTTCAAGCTATTTTGAAATATTCAAAAATATAGAGGATGTCCCTTTTCAATTAAAAAAATTCATAACAAAATCTGATGAAAAGTCCATTCGGGGAAAACGTAATAAACGTCATCGAATTCCATTTGAATAGTCCAGGAAGATTTTTTTCATAGAAAAAAAATTCTTCAGAGAAAAGACATACAGCAGTATGTCGAAAGTACACATTGTCGAGAAACTCCCGGGCCTCAGTCACAAACGTCAGTTTTTGTCTACCTTTGTTGGATTTGACCCACTCTGTACCTATATATTCCCTTCATTATTTCCGTTTATTTCAATATAATTAGGATTTGAAATTTATACTAATTATACAAATGCAAAAACTCAGCTGATCGGAAAATATTCTGGATATTATTCCAAAAACTGGAATATTTATGTAAAAAAAAAACTTGACGATTGAAAAAATTAAATTCTATGGTTCTGATGATGCGATTCTCTTGAATTAGCGCATCGACATTCAGTATATCAGTCTTTATTTAGATAGTGAATTTCATTCGATCTTTGTTATGGAAATATGTATAGAGATTCTTCTTTTCAATATTCCAATGATTTTTCTATGGTTCTGTTAACACTATGGCAACCCAAATTTAGTACAGGCTTATTATGAGGGTGAGTGTACCTACACCCACTAAGCCTTTTTACTTATTGATCAGAAATTTTTATCGATCATTAACGAGAAGTGAGTTTAACAAGTTCATTATTTTGTTCAACTGAAGCCACAATTAAAAAACAGATGTATTCGTTCTAACCCTCATTTGAAATATAACGAAACAATGAATATTCAAACAATTCAACCTCCTAGTATGTATTTAGGCGAAATATTCGCCTCTTTATACAGGTGCAAAAATTATTTATAGTATGAAAGTAAGTCGAACGTATCTTGCATAATTAAAAGGAATGAAACCCACAATTTTGCAATTTTCTGACCTGATAATTAGCGATTCCATTTCCTGAATGCGAGCAACCAATAAAAATTCCATATAGTTCAGGGGACACTGCAAAAATTCAGATCGATCACTTCATACCTGATTTGAATTGGAGAAGATCATACGGGATGGAACTTTATTATTTTTGAACGCTCGTTCTACTGTTTAAGTAGATATAGCGATATAGCACTCGTTTATAGTGCTGTAAGTGTCGTTTTGCCCAAATGTCTGTATTTTCGAATTTGGAGCCAAAATGGTCTCAAACGATAGGGTTCTACTGCCTGATGACGAATCAGTTGCCAAATTTAATACTGTCCGTGGGGCCTTCGGCCGTAAAGCGATAACTTTCGGAGGAATTGTCCTAGAGACTTGAGATTCAGGTTGAGTTCGGTTCCCAAATGCCGCGGTCAAGTTCGTTAACAAGCTAAATTGTACAGGTGTTCCATAAAATATAACCATTCGAAATTTTTGTTCCTCAATATCTAAGACAAACGAAACTAATCGAAATGAAATTCTGCGGTCGCATGCAAGATGCTCATAGTAAGCCTCATGCAGAAATTTGTGGCCATCGTGTTTACAGAACCATAAAATTCAATTGGAATAATTCAAAGAAAAATCATTATATTTCCATAACAAGACATTCATTTCAAGTGAAATTCATTCTATGGATGGAGATTTATATACCTACTGAATTTTCATGCAAAATTTCAACAGTATCGCATCATCTGAACCATAGAATTCTTTTTTTAATCATTGATTTTCTACATATTTCATTTCTCAAATAATTTCCATAATATTCATGATTCCGATCTTGCTGAGATTTTGCATTTATATACTATACAAAATTGGTATTAGCATTATTGCTTCACCAATGAACGAGCACTCAAAGCTCAGGGCTTTTCTTAAATTTCTTATTCCTGAATGCAATGGTTTTCAGAACAAGAAAAAAAATATATAAAGGATGTTCTTTAATGTTAAATTTAATTCGAGGGGGCCTTTTCAATAATAAAATTTCAAATGAGCATTGTAGTAAACATGCAAGTTCAGGTGTCTCTAGCGGCACACTCCGTTGGATAATTAGAACCTAAAAAAATTTAGAAAAGCCCTGAGCTGGAGCTTTTGAGCGCTCGTTCTTTGGTGGAGCAATTAAAATATTACCTCAAAATTTATATGGGACTTGAGATTGATACCAAATATATAAATGCAGAATCTCAGCACAATCGGAATTATATTTTGGAAATTATTCAGAAAATGAAAAATGTAAAATATAAATAATTAAAAAGATTCTATGGATCTGGTGATGCGATCCTCTTGAAATCTGCATGAACATTCAGTATATCAGTCGTGATTCACAAAAAAAATTCCACTTGAATCGGAAATCCTGTTATGGAAATATGGAGATTCTTCTTTTTAATATTCCAATTGAAATTTATATGGTTATGTCAACACTATGGCCATAAAATTCTGCATGAACATTCAGTGTATCAATCTTTATTTATAAGATAAATTTCATTGGAATCGGATATGTTTTATTGAAATACGAAGTTTATTCTTATCAATATTCCAACTGATTTTTTTCTATTCTGTTCACACTATGGCCACAAAATTTTGCATGAGGCTCTTTAGGAGCATCTTGCATATGACCGCAACATTCCATCTCGATGGGTTTCGTTTTGTCTGAGACATTGAGGAACGAAAATTTTGAATAGCCATATTTTATGGAACACCTTGTACGATTTGGCTGATTTACGAACTTAACCGAGCCATTCAGGAACCGAACTCACCCTGAAAATTCCAAGTCTCTAGGACACTCCATTCGAAAGTTATCGTGCTAACGGACGGCCGGCCCTACGGACAGAATTGAATTTGACCTAGGATTCGTCATCAGGGAGTCGAACCCTATCGTTTGAGAGCATTTTCGGCTTGATTAGAGAATTACAGACAAAACGATATAGCACTCGTTTAAGAAAAACGAGCCCTCAAAAACAGGTATTTATGTAAAAAATTTAGAATTGGTAGATGATACGAATGATAAAAATTGGGAACAGAGAGATAGTACTTTCAGATATCGATTCAAATATATTCTGGGAGGATTCTGCATTGCTGAAAACAAATGAGTGCAAAGATTTTTGCAGGAGCACTTCATCTTAATTAATTTTTTTTATTTCTGTTTCAGAGATTGGAAGTGAAAACCTATAAAGATATTTAGAAAAGCTAGTACTTTCATTCAATATCGGCATGCTAAAAAAAAAGTTGATATCTGCAAATTCCCTTTTTAACCTGAAGAGATAGAGGACAATGGTGAACACATTACGGTAGTCTTTTCTCAAGATAACCATCAGCCGCATTCATCTTGCCAAAATTTACAATTTCGCAATTTCGGTTTTGGTCATTATGTACCCCTCCGTTTTCAAGAACCTTAGATTAAAAACTTTTTCCGTTGACCTCTAAATAGAAAAAAAATCGGTTAGAATCCTTAAAACTTAAAGAGTTAATAGAGAATGTCACCTTTCTAGCGATATCTTTTCGACTTGTTCAAACTCGAAATTTAATATCGCTTCCGGATTATCGAGGTCACTTTGTCATGGCTCATCAACTTTATGACGATGGTAAATGATGAATTCGTTCCAAATGAAAGTCGACCATTATAGTTTTGTCATGCACAACTTTCAACCCCCTCAGTGAAAAATTAGAATGTGTGAAACACTGCGTATCCAGAACGATGGTGTTCATTTTGAACATTAATTTAATTATTTTAACAATTATTTGTAATGCGCAATCGTACCATCGATCGTCTCAAAAAAATGAGCCGTGACAAAGTGCACATACTCGAAACCTCTTTTTAATTAAAAAAAAAAATTGCAGAAAATTTCTGCACGCCAGTAAAGAAGATACGAAGACCTAGCCAAAAAAGTTATATGACCCATTTTCCCTATTCAAAAAATTTAGGGGGTTGATGGGGATGGCACAGGATGCAACAAAAATCCTTCAAAAATGCATAAAAGTTGGTGAAAGTGAAACAAAAATTATTATTATTATTAATAATAAATGATTAATAGCGGAGGCTCTGACCTGATATCTTTCTTCTGAGAAAATGAATTTGCTCTTTAATTAGGACGCGCACTGTATAGGTACATATCAATACAAAATGATTTAAACAACCGACATAATAATACAATAGTTCAAACGTTCTACCCAATTTCGCAGAAAATTAGGAGGTTCTAGGTATTTCCGTCAGACTTCGTACCTTTCAACCTTGGAAACTTACTACGGATGCATAGTCACAGACTGGAACGTCAAAATCCCCAATTCGCCACTCAACTGAGTTCTGAAGAATTCAATGGTATGCGGTTTGTCCCATTGTGTGTATAGTATCTTCGATATTGTCTGGTCTCTAGTCGTCTTGTGGCGCCAGTCGCGTCAATGGAACTCGAAATTAAAAATTTTAAACAGAATATCCGGATGTATTTCTGAGAAACAATGGTAGAAAAAATTACTTATTGATGGAAATAATTGTTTTCCTAGAAATTGTCCTAAAAATAGCATTCCTCCGTAATAACAGGTTTCGGGTGGGCAGGAAAATAGCGCCAATCCAAATCAATTCATTTTATGACTATAGTTATAATATTTATCAAGTCAATTCACAAGGCCGTTAGAGGTAAATAGTGATAATGCGTAGGTACCTACTTCTTAATTAAATAATGTTTTTGTAGTATACAGAATGTCTATCTTCGAATTTGTTCAACTCAAAAAGACATACCATATGGATGTATGTCTCGAAATATATGCAAAAAAATTTAACAAGACATTCTTACAGAAAATTTTGGGCGTCCTTATTTTTTTATTTTTCACCTCTGATCTCTGAATTGGGCACTACTAAATCGTTTTATGTTAATATCTCAACACGGTCATGAATATTACATAACAAGTTTTATACTCCTGAGATATGACAGTTTTGCCTTTGTTGGAATGGTGTCCCCTCAAGACACTTTTCTTTGGGCCTTTTGTTTCTCCAAATGCATTACTTCTCAGGAAAGCTGTGGTTGTTTGTAAATTTTTTGTTCCGTGAATTTTTTTCGTAGAAAGAGACGTTTTCGGTGTGAAACGGCACAATAATCTTGAATATCAGGATTTGTAGTCAATTGTAGGAGCCTCAGATTTAAAAACTATGGCGTTTTACTCGAAAATGACTCATTTCACGACAAGACACCAAAAAATTTACAAACAAAACGGGCTTCTCTATGAAATAATGAATTTGGACAAATAATAAACGCTAACAAAATTTTAAAACGCGAAAGACAAGGGGGCGGCCCTAGGAAAAATAAGACATTTCACATAATTTCTTATGTATCTTTATTCAACATAATAATAATAATAATAATAATAACAAGCTTTATTTCAAGTAAATAGAAATGTGTACATAACTTTTTGAAATGAAATAGCGTCAAAAAAAAAGAAAATTTCAATCATCTACTGATTAGAGGGGTCCTGTTCCAGCTCCTCACATCATACATCAAAAACTCTTCAACCGTGTATGGTTCGATTTGTATCAAAAGCTTAAAAATTTGCCTTTTAAAGCTTTTGAGTGTGGTTGTTTCTTTTATGTGATCTATAATTTTGTTGTAATATCTTATACAACTATATTCTGGTCCCTTTTCTGTTAATGTAAGTCTATGATGTGGATATATCAATTTTGTTGTCCTTGTGTTGTAGCTTGTTGTAGTTTTACTCTGAAAGTAGTCCTTGTTCTTGAAGACAAATATAAGGCACTCTTGTATGTGAATTGCAATTGCAGTTAGCAGGCCATTTTTCCGAAATATTCCTCTGCATGATTCCCTACTTTTCATTCGCATAATTGTTCTAACAGCTCTCTTCTGCATCTTCATAACACGATCCATAGTGTTTCCACTTCCATAAATATAATTCCATACCTTAGTTTTGATTCAAATGTAGCCTGATAGATAATCTTAATGGATGATGGGTCTAAATATCTTCTTAAAACACCCAGGAGTAGCAGATGGAAGCTAGCTTGGTGCATAGCAATGATATATGTTCGCTCCAGTTTAGATTTTCATCTATTATGAGACCCAGGAAGCGTCCAGAATTTTGCAGTAAGATTTTGTTGTATTGAGTTGGATCTGTGATGGTGTTAGGAAACATGTTCCGTTATATTGACATAAAACGATTCGGGAAGACCAAATTCAGAGGTCTGTTACTCCCAAACGGGCGCCATTACACAAAAGTATGAAAACAGATCCCCTAAATTGTCTTCGAAAATGTCCTGTTGAATCAATGTTGCAAATATTTCGGGACTCCTGTACTTATTGTATTTCAGTTCTTTCATAACCAATAATGATATCATGTATTTCCACTGACTGAATAAAGTATGGATAGTATGGCAAAATGAAAAACAGTGAACAGACTTGGATATGAAAACAATTAACAAAAAATGAACATCATGTCATGAACATAGAAATACAGAACAAATTCAACAACCCAATTGCAAGGAGAAATTACTCTAGAAATATACATCGTGGGGATAAAACAGATTCTGCTTCAGCAGGGGCTTCAGTATATCAGTTTACATTCACGAAAGAAATTTCACTCGAATCGGATATCCTGTTATGGAAATATAAAGATTTTTTTTCAATATTCCAATCGAATTTTCTATGATTGTGTTAACACTATGGCCATGAAATTCTGCATGAGGCTTGCTATGAGCATCTTTCATTTGGTCGTTACATTTCATTTCGATTGGTTTCGTTTTTTCTGAGATATAGAGGAACAAAAATTTGAATGGCCATATTTGATGGAACACCCTGTACGATTTGCTGGCTAACAAACGTAACCGAGCCATTTGGGACCCGAACTCATACTGAATAAAAGTCTCTAGGACAATCCCTTCGAAATTTATTGTGCTAACGGACCGCCGGACGGCCCCTCGGACATAATTGAATTTGACACGAATTCGTCATCAGGGAGTCTAACCCTATCGTTTGAGACCATTTTCGGCTCAAAATTCTAAATCTACAGATATTTGGGGAAAACGATATAGCACTCGTTGAAGTAGAACGAGCGCTCAAAAACGAGTCTGGGGCTGCTTGCTGGGCTTCCAACAGGTTACTACATCTCCCTTCTTTACACAATGAGAAGTGGAACTTAAAGTCATCAACTAACATTAACAAAATGACTTTTACAAGAAATTTATTTATTTGTATTCTATCACTTATAAGTTCAAGAGTACTTTATTTATGTAATTGTACAACTTCTTTATTTTATCTTGACAATTAGCAATGACAATACTGACCTCTACCAATTATAAATATCATAGACCACTTGTATATCATACTACAGAATACACTACCCGAAACTCCCGTAAATACCTTCAAATGAAAGATGCTTCTAAAACCATGATAGGAGCCGGCGCTGGAGAATACGGTCAATAACTAAAAGTACACTATCGTTTGGCTACTATTAAGTGTTTTTCAGGCAAAAATACTTGCAATCGAATGATGCAGCAATAGAAACCTGGAAAGAAACTATCAAGGGTAGGACGTGGTGGTCCATTCTGATACTCGATCTGCTATTAAAGCACTATGTCATCGACTCAAGGCTAATATAGTAGTGCCAAGAAACTCAATAAAGTAAGCAAGGAAATAAGGACTCTGGTAGTCTCGGTTCTTGGTCATTTTGGAGGCGAAGAAAACAAAGAGGCTAACACTATATCCAGAAAATGAGCACAAACGCCACCTACTAGTCCAGAACCCTTCTGTGGAATAGGCAAATGCACCTATAGAAAAGACTTTTTGGAGATGGAAAAATGCTTTTTGGAGTAATCTTCCGGGAATGAATCATTCCAAAAATGTTTTTGAAATTTATAACTGCACGGTCCAAAAAGTATTTGGATCTCAATGAGAATAAGTTACGCCTCTTCACTGGCTTACTAACAGGACATTGTCAGCGACAATTTGTCGCCTTATTAGGCAAACGATGAGAATTGGCTAAACAGAAACTGACTAGTGAAGATTGGGAAGAAGAGGAATTTGAGAAACGCGGATCTTGCCTCCTTGAAGCCCTCTGAGATACTGGAATTCGTTGAACACGAGGGCGATCTGCTCATAATAGGTCGATTACATTGAGATACTTTACAAGCTGCTACTGAGCGAATTTAGAAGCGAGTGAATTAGCTTGTGAGATTGTGATGATTACACACAAAACTGTCTAATCGCTGAGTAGCCAACAATCTAGCGATCCACGTGAGGTTTATGTTTGTATAGTTGTCAAGGATCTCAGATTAATATCAAATACGTTTTCAAATTTAAGAACCAGGAACCACCGAGTAGATGAGAACTCACAAATTTAGTAGCAACTGTGATTACACACGGTTTGACCAACAAGCCAAAACGCCAGCAATTTAGCGTGTAAAGTAGCCCAGCTTTCAACTTTAGTCGCAGCTTTTTACAATAAGATTGTTGGCTTGTGAACACGTTAATCTGAGCGAATTTACAATGAGCTACTAAATTTGCTCAGTAGCAGCTTGTAAAGTATCTCAATGTAATCGACCCATTAGGGAATAGTTACAATAATAACTACATTCTTCCATTCTCAATTTGTATCAGTCGACAGTTGGCCCTCCGCTGATATGTTTGCGGTATAACTTGTTGCAGAAAATTGAATACAGATTAGAACCACCCAAATAATAGCTCAATAAATATTTCATGATAAAAAAATTCCGTCAGCAATTCTACTCTACCAATATCGCTTAGTACGAAGCTATAAAATCGATCCATTTGACGTATTCATGAATTTCTGAGTTATGACTTATTTGAGACTATTCGATATTTAACATAAATGGAAGTAGTTTTATAACTCGCATTAATACTTCAGTGTGCCAAGAAAATAACCAGGTGTAGCAATAAAGGTACAGCAATATATGATCAGTATAAGTGATTGCTTCGGCATGGAAAGGTAGTTAAACAATCGTTCAAGGCTTCATTTTCATATTTCTTTTCGGTCAGAACAAAAATAACTCTCGATGTTAATAATAGAAAGTCAATAACGTGATTAGCGTCATTTTTGAAGAGCCGTTATTAGCGAATGACGAATTTGTTCCATTGATGATAATTTGTTTGTCTTGTGGTGTGTAATTTCACCAGGATAATTGCTTCTCGATATTTTAGTTCTGAGTGTTCGCACAAAATTCGATCTGTTTTCTTTGATCTTTATTCGGAGAATGGTACTTATTGAGGGGATCACATTCTGGTTTGATTTATTTCTAAAGTACGAAGTGCAATGTTCCCATATCGATTCGTGAGAACATTTTCCCAGAAAAATATGGGTATTGAATTCAAATGAATGCTCCTTCTGGAAAGCTGAAAGCATTTAGTAAAATGTTAAAACATAGACAATATCCTGTTGTTACCTTTGTAGTATTAACTCTCTTCAATCAAGAAATCCTCCGTTTCATTTCGATTGGTTTTGTTTTGTCTGAAATATTGAGGAAGAAAAATTTTGAATGGTCATATTTTATGGAACACCCTGTACGATTTGGGTGGAACTCACCCTGAAACTTTCCTGTCTCTAGGACAATCCCTTCGAAAGTTATCGTGCTAACGAACGGCCCCACGGGCAGGATTGAATTTGACCACGGGTTCGTCATCAGGGAGTCAAACCTTATCGTTTGAGATTATTGCCGGCTCTAAGTTCGAAAATTGCAGATATTTGGGCCAAACGATATAGCACTCGTTCAAGTAGAACGAGCGTTCACAAACATTCTCAACAGAGATAAATTTATGGTGTTTTTCACTATTAAAAGAATTGCTTTACAGGCCAGGGGCAACATTGGAACAAATTCCACATCACAACAATATAACCAGATAGGAACCTTAATGCAAATGACATTGAAAGGTAAAGATAAAATAATATTCACCTTTTATAAGTATAATACAGATAAGATGACAAAGAAAAGACAACTATAAAATCAACCAACACAATTAAAATGATATCTACACTGAAATAAAAAGGCAAAAACCAAACAAATGCAAAGAAAACTCATATTCTTCAGAAGGATTTGAATTCATCAATCGAGTGAAATACATTATCGATCAGTTTCTCTTTATTGTTCGTTTTTTTAATTTTGTAAATAATAAATAAAATGCAAACATATCGGACTATTTGGGATTTTTTCAATCTTAGAGAATTTTTTCTAATGCTTGAATTATTTTGGTATAGTACTCGTGCAGAAGAATTAAGGAAGGTAATATGAGTATACCCAAGTTCTCAAAAACGTGCTAGCACATTCGCATATTGAATTCAGAATAAAAATCTGACTGCTCGTCTCTGCAATCTGAAAATGATTCATGATGAGCAGAGTTATCCCATAAAATGAAAAAAGTATTTCAGTTTCAGATCCCATTGGGAGTGACCACGAAAGAACTCCAAATGCAAACATATTTCTGCAAAGACTGCTCGTCAGCTCATCCACATGAGCACCCCAGGTCGGAGAAGCATCCAAATATATTCAGAGAAATAAAATTTTTTTTAATATACCTCGAGACACATCAATTATCTAACTTCTTGTTAAAAAGTTAAAGTGAGCATTGAGAAATATTTTTGATCAGATCGATTAATATCTAATAACTATGAGAAGTTATTTTCAAGCGCTCAAGTGCTCAACAATCATAATATGAAAAGTATCAAGACAATTCGTCATATGAGGACTTTTTTGATGACATTGATCTTTCCTCAAAAAATATTCAATTCTGGAATCACCCATGGGTACTTCCTGTGCTAATTCTTCGAATGGGTTCAATCCTATTAACCTGATTAAGTGGTTAAGCATTACTATGCAAGTGACTTTCTTGGTTGCGAGCTCAGATATAAAGCATGATATTTCTCACATCCTCCCTTAAAATTGTGTACTTTGGAATTACTTATTTCATATTCTGGGTTCAAATAAATAAATATGTTACATGCAAATGCTAGACAGATCATTTTCTTGAACGGATATGCATATGACCATGAGGTGAAACCTACAGTTTTCTATTTAAAGCAAGAAGAAGAAGGTAATTATGATTAGTTTTATCATGAATATAAACTTATTGAACTGAAATATTCAAAACAATCAAACCGTTATTTAGTACTTGGAAATTTTCAACTATTTTCGTCTAGTTTATAGAATGAATCATTTCTGTATCACGCATTAGCATGTGACCAGAATCCGAATTCCATAGTAACTGTGGTTACCAGAATTAAGCTATTTTCCAACAGCATTCGCTGAAGGATTAATTAAACTATATTTACGATTTTTAGGAGGAAATGAATAAAAATCGATCATTATATCAGCTTGTTCAAGTTTGCGGTTCAATAAAGTGGGACGTTGCTATTAGCCTATTTTTTGTTGTGTTTTTTGGTACACTCCTCATATGAACGTTTACCTCAATTTCACTCAGCTCGCTTTCACGGCAGGGAGCAAGGAAGTCGGCAGCGCGCGAGAATGTAATCACTAGAACTTCCCTGCTGCCTCCTATTGACACTCGTGCTGCTCCACGCCCCCTGAATTGGTGGTTTTTCGTACGGAAGTCAAAGGACCGGCAGTGTGAACAGCTGTAAGTGATTAAATTTAACTAGGTTGTTGTGGAATTTCTTTGACCGTCGTTGCCGACACTTGGTCGCGAGGTAAATGTTGTAGAAGAGGTTTAAGAGCTATTGCAAATTATGAACGAATTTGAAAGGTTCTATGGACTCTTCGCCTTCAATTTTCGTTTCTTCACGGGTAATTGACAGGATGTAAGCTATGTATTTATATACCTTAATATCATAAAGATTAAAACTTACTGACCTAGCCAATGTTATTTATAATGTTTACCAAATGATATCAGTAAATTAAAATGCATTTATATTTTGCAAGTCAGGTCTCGCTATACCTACTAGCTGTAAAACGTATAAACTCCATTTTCTAGTGATTGGTGCTATTATTTTAATTTTTACCGATTAGCGAACGAAATATCATATTCAATATAAATTTGGAATTTTCTCGGGCGATGCAATTGCGGAGACTTATGATATTTTCAACACTGGGTTAGTATTATTATTATTATTTTGATTGGGGTCGATCTTATCTTGCCAGAACTGACTCAATTAATGGAAAACGAAGTTTTTCAAATTGTTCATGTATGTTATTCAAAAATAAATACTTTGAGGAACCATATTTTCAGAAAAACACAAGAATAAAGAGGGGTCAACGGGTATTTTGATGAAGAGTCTACAGATTCTAGTCTGAACAAAAATTCAATGATTAAAAGTAAAAGTAAAAGCTTGGCTTTTGAACACTCGCCAACCATCAGCGACTATTCATGATAATCACGAAAATGACACGAAATTAAATTCTTGTAGAGGTCTATAGAAAAGAATGTTATCGTCTCTGTATGTGAATTTGCAATAAAAATTTAAAAACTATTTTTTTTCAGGTGATAATCGTTCTAGATTCATCCTGACGTAGAATCAAAATTAAAAAAAGGGTAGAGCAGGAAAATCGAGAGTCATTACTTAAATGAACAAATTGAGGAGGAAATTTATATGAAAAATAAAACATATTAATTCAAAATAAGATGTAGAAATATATAAAATTCTGTAATTTCAATCATTAAATCTAGGTACATGAAAAATCATGTATTTTTAAATGGGAAATTTAAACCTTTAGTGAAATTCACTGAGTAGGAATGTAAATTTAGCACTTTACGTTAGCTATAGATGCCAACGTAAGGTGCAATTTTACAATGGAATTTCTAGTAGTTTCTAGGGCTACTCGCTAATATGGCAGTAGGTTACGATTAAAACATTGCAAAATGCACCCCTTATGACAAAGTTCCTCTTTCAAATACCGATGAACAGGAACTTATTAGTAGAGTTTTAATGCATTAAAATCTCTGTGGGTCAGTCAGACGCTTTGTCATCATATTCGCGAAACAATAATCCAGATCAGAAAATTATGAGAACTACCCATCGATTTTATTCAACTTTTTATGGAGGCATTTTTTCTGTCCAAGCCTCAAACCTGCAGTGAAATTTTAAGCAATACCCAGAAACAACTTTGCAATTTTCAACGTAAAGTTAAGCGGATCAATAAACTCCTTCAGAAGTGTTGCTCGAATGGCTTTTTGTACACGGTACTTGGGTGTTACTTCAAATAGCCTATTCGTTTTGAGATATTTCGTGCTCCTGAGTCCTGAATAACTCAAAAGCTCGAAATACGGCTTGCCATGGCTGCACACAAGCACTACTCGAACAGCTCAGGAGCACGAAACTCCTCGAAACGAATACTGTAAATGATGTACACGCCGTGCTGATCATTTAGGAAGTTTTCGGGATATCAAAATATTAAAATATATGTTTTTTCATTATGTGTACCCATCATCAAAAAATTTGATGCTGAGGCGTCTTAACTAAAAAAAACACGTAAATAAATTTAAGAAGGGCCCTGAGCTGGTGTTTCTGAGCACTCGTTCATTAGTGGAGCAATAATGCTTTACTTCAAAATTCTGTATAGGACTTGACATTATGCTAATAATATGAATGCAAAATCTCAGCACGATCGGAATTATATTCTGGAAACTATTAAAAAATTTATAAAGAATATGAAAGCCCTGAACGGGTGCTTTTGAACGTTCGTTCATTGGTGGACCAGTGAGGCTAATACCTCAAATTTGTATAGGACTTGAGAATAATACTAACTATATAAATGCAGAATCTCAGCATGATCGAAATAATATCCTGGAAATTAAATTGAATGTGTTAAAACATAAAAATTAAAAAAACTTAAATTCTTTGGTTTTTTGCAGATGCTTGAAATTTGCAAGTAAATTCGGCAAATCAATCTACATTCACAAAAAAAATTCACTCCAATTGCATATCTTGTTATGGAAATATAAAGATTCTTCTTTCTATTAGTCCAATTGAATTTTCTATAGTTCTTTTAACACAAAGGCCACAAAATTTTGCGTGAACATTCAGTAAGTATATCAATTTTCATTCACAAAATAAATTCCACTCGAATCGGATATCTTGTTATGGAAATATGAACAGCGGCATTTGGGAACCGAACTCACCCTGAAAATCTCAAGTCTCTAGGAAAATCCCCTCGAAAGTTATCGTGCTCATGGACATAAATGAATTTGACCACGGATTCGTCATCAGGGAGTCGAACCCTATCGTTTGAGACCTTTTTCGGCTTTACAATTCGAAAATAACTGACAATTAGGTAAAACGATATAGAATTCGAAAATACAGAATCGTAACCTGATCGAAATTTTCTCGGAAATTTCAAATAGGAAATACTAGAAAAATAAATTTCGAATTCAGCATAACTCCTGAAATGTTGGGGGTACTTTGTTCCAATAACGAACTTCTCAGAGATATTGGGACCATTTACATATCATGAAAATATCCTAGAACCTTCTATTGGTCACTGGTCAGAAATTATTATGCTTACGGCTGGACTGACCGAACCGGACAGAATTTTGTTTGACCTAGGATTTTCATCGGTGAATCCAGTCTTCTGATCAGGGGACATTTTCTTTCAAAATGAAAAAAATCACAGATATTTTGACATTACTTTAGCACGTTGTTCACCTAGAACCAAATACTTAAGATGTGTGTTCAGGAGTTCAGCTAGTAATAAACCATTGTATCTTGGATTTTTAAGACTCGATATTCTTAGTTATCTTTGATTGGCCCAGATAATGGTCATAAACGTTACTGAAGAATTGTTTTTTTATTCTGGAGGCAAATCCATTGGAAAAAAATAAAAATTTCAGCGTATAATGCCTTCATCTCGTAAAATTTATTCATTGAAATTATAATTTAATATTCAATTTATCGACGAAAGCCATAACCCACGAAGTATTCAATCGAATTTTGCAATTCAAACAAAACAAAGGTTATCCAAGTAATACTGTGGCTTAAAGATTATGATTTGCTCTAGGTTCTATTTTGTAGTAGGTACCTACTCATTTATTTATTCATTATTACTCGAGATTTGGATAATTAGGGAGAAATACTACAGTTAAATCTACGCAAGATTCTGTTATAGTATGGTTGTCTGTGGTCTGTAGAACATTTATTTTGATGTTCTGAATACACATCACTTTTTTCGCCAGACCTGGTTTGATAAGCCATCTTGGTTGCAGAGCAGCTTCGAATATCGAAGAGATTTCCAGAACGAAATATTTGAATTTAATTATACTCGTAGTTGAGGTTCAATTGGATGTTTTATATGACTTATTACTTTCTAATGGTTTTGTCTTCGTTCTGTTTTTTTAGATGCACTCAAATTCATAATATTTTGCCAAATCAGATGAAAGGAAACAGATTTTTTTCAGTGTAGAAGTCCGTCGTAGATATGAATATTTAAGCTTATTCTTGAAAAAGTACAATCGTATTCAATCACTATACCTACATGGAAACCGAATCTCCAATGAGATTATTCCTGTGCTCTTGTATCATTGTAGAAATGTATGGGAATGCTCAGTTCATATTCTTTCAATTTAATCGTTGCAGTCACGATCATTTTCTTGTCATATGTGAGAAGTTCTCTCTACAATATTCAATATTTTAGTTTGGTAAGTAAATTGTCTATTTTCACTCCACTTCATTTCGTCACTAGCAAAATGAATTTTCTAATGATAATAGATAATAAAACCATTCGAATATGAAAAAGAAATAACACTCACATTCAGTATCCTGGGAATGAGCATTGATCGTGCATTAGCATTGTATAATATAATAATTGTAATATTATACAGGGTATTTATAAATGATTGTAACATCGTAGGTTGTTTTGAAATTTTTTATATTATGGTTTCCTATACAAAGTCTACAAAATTTATAATTCCTGTCACAATATTCAATTTCTTTCGGAATGCCAGCATAATCTCACAGTATCGTTTGTTTAAATGAAGTTTTCATCAGAATATTACTATTTATAATAGACCAACGCCAACTGCGCTGTTTTATAATCATTTATAGACACCCTGTTACAATGGCATTAGGTATATCGAGATGTCTGAATATTGTGCCTGTTATTACAGTGAATCGTTCCAACAAAAAACTAAGTACAATCATGTGTATCATGTATCAATACAATCATGTGTATCATGTATCAGAATCCATAACGGTTGTTCGAATATTCGAAAACGTATTCAAAGAATAATCAGACTGAAAAAAACTGCTCTGATAGGCACCTCGACTTTCAAATAACATAATGTATGAGATAAAAAAGAGGTGACACCTTTTTATGAAATCTGGAGGAACTTTGGACGAAAATGCATAGGAGTAAAATAAATTTCATCTTTCTTTATCAACTTGACCAAATAAAGTTAGCGATCTTCAAATTTTTTCATTTCGGTTCGAAATAGGTAAAAATTACTTTGATAAGATATTCTTAATACTGAATAACTGGCCTCGTTAATAGGAACACTGCTAGAAATGGTATAAGCATATTGAAAATTTCGAGTAAATTCCAAACCTCAATAACTTGATCCCATCTTCACGAGCCATGAAGCATCCGAAAAGTTGCTTTTTGATTTCAATTTTTCGATAAAGCAAGTCTTCAGTTTCAAAAGGTTTCACGGTGACACTTCGATATCTTTTATAATTAAAGAGAAATATACGATTTTATGAAACTCTATGTTTTCAATGAAGTCATAACACATCAATATTAAAAAATGATTCCATCATCACGAGCCATAAATCATCCGAAAGGTTGTGTGTATCGTCTTTCAAAAACAGGAACTCAATTGGGATTCACACGGAGTCTCCAAAAAAGGTGGATTTCTTCAAGAGAGTTGATCGAGCACATTTCGCGAAAAATTATCAAATTCAATTTGAATTCTTTTTTCGATAAAGTAAGTCTTCAGGTCTGAAAGTCAAATGGTGGCACATAGCTATCTCGTATAATCAAAAGAGAGAGACACGATTTGTCAAACACTATCTTATTCAACGTAAGCATGGAGTTTGACAAAATCCTGACTCCCTCTTTTAATAAACGAGATAGCTATGGGCTACCATTTGACATTCTGGACCTGAAAAAACTTAATTTATCGAAATATGAAAATCAAAATTGAGTTTGATAATAATTTTTCGTAAAACGCGCCCCATCTACTTTCTGGAAAAAAACACCTATTTCTTGAAAACCTTTGAAATTGTCAATATTTGGACCAATCTCATTTCCAACATGAGTTAACATGAGCTTGGCAGTCATGAGTCACTTGATGCTAAAGAATTCGTCAGTAATTCAGAGCAACTTGACAGACATATTCGATGTGAAATGCAGCTGTCTAACAGATAAATGTCTAATTTCAAATGAATGGCTGCCAAGCACATAATAGTCGTAATATCAAGATCTATTTAATGAATATATTGCGATACAATGAATTGAAAGATACAGTCAGATGGCCACCGAAGAGCCCAGATCTTAAGCCTTTGGATTTTTATGTCTAGAATACTTTGAAAAAGAAAGTATATCTGATTCGCTTTCAGACTCGGTAGCATCTCATCACAGAATAAAATTGTGTTGTGCGCGAAATGCGTCAGACACGCTATGAACTTTGTAGAGTTGTAGATTCAGTACGAAAAACGATGTGTCAAATGTAATGAAGACGGATGTTTCATTTCTTCGTTATTATTTCGATTCAAGATGAATTGATGATTTCCATAAAACTACATTAAAATTGGATTACGAAGAGCTTCGAAATAGAGCAAATTTAGGTCGGAATTTTCAGACTTTTTCGTTGTTATCAGGTTAGCCATGATATTATGGCGCGCAGAATGAGCAGCTAGCACAAAAGTTGATATGTCATTCGAAAGTACACTAAATGAGGTATTTTACTGAAAAGGAAGCGTGTGCATAATTATTCATATTCCATAAAAAGAACCATAGGAAAAATAGGACTGATTTTGTTAACTTCAGAATCGTGGTATTCTTCTCCTTGCTACGCTGCAATAAGAGTGTTTCTGCACAAAGACTCTCTCATCTTGTAGCAAATTTATTGACCTTTCCGAATATGTGGTCAAATTTGATGAGACTAGAAGGAAAACTGAATATTGTTTTTTTAGAGAAAAAAATTTAAAATTTTCGTGAAATCAAGTAATGCTAATTGAAGAATAACCGTCAACATTTCGACATGTGTTATATGACATTTTTTGTTGCAAATCAATTTACATATAATGACCCCTCGAAGTTTGTCCACTTCAGAAGTAAACACCCTGTATACAAGGATCCTATGATTTATACACCACTCACCTAAACTAGAAATCTGCAATTGCCATCTCCAAAAGTGAAGATTCTAAAGAAATGCATATGCTCAAGCACCAGCAATCAGGTGCCTTTCATTTGATCAAATCCTAAAGTCTATTTCGCACAATATCAACCACTCATCCAATTATGTGGACTACTCAACATTATCCAAAATTAACCATGCACTGAAGAAATTATCACAGCTTTGAGAGGAAGTCATAATTCATAGTAGTCAATTCACAATTCACAGGTGTAAATTCACTACAACGAAACTCCGAGATTTCCGATGTCAACAGAAATATTTAAGACGTTTTTAAAATTAGTATCACTGTCGTTATTACTGCACTTGTAAATGTACATAGTCCAGCGATGGGAACTTCGAGTGAACTTTTGCTTCTATAAGTTGATGCAGGATGAAGCCATTAAGGAGACATTCATACATGACCTGATAGTTATGTCTACAGGGGCCATAATAAAATGAAGAACGTATGACCAGCAGAAGAACGAAAGATGAGGTCCTTCTTCACGTGGAATGAAATCATCAGAAGAAAAGAAGTGGGAAGTGGTTGAGTGCTTTACCGAATCACCTAAAAATTTGTGGAAAAGCTTCGTGTGCCCGGCTGTCAGGTACATATTCATTAATTTGGTTCAGATGTTGCATACCTATCCAATTATTCACTAAAAGTTACAAGTAACAACTTTTGATTAAATATTGAAAATTAGGTAGTTAGTGGGAATGGCAATTCACAACAGAGTGGTGTGTTGGCATCTTTTGAACTCAACCGCCAATTCTGATAGGGTGCGAGGTTCAGTTTTGACACCCTGATAGTGATTGACATTGGCACATATACAGGGTGTTTCATCATAAACTGGACAAACAATATTTTCGTGTAGAGGACATCGGAGAATCATTTTTGCTTATACAATATATCCCGTTTTCGAAGCATAAGCGAGATACAGGGTGTCAAACGTCATTTTTGAGCAAGATTCTTATGAGTGTGGTCAGTTATGTATAACACTTGGTTGTAACGGTTTGGTCAAATCTCAGTATTTTTGGGTCCTCTATCCAGAAAAGTTGACGAACTCCGAAAAAAAATTTACAAAATGGCGGAAAACCTGCAATGTTCCAAATTTTTTTTGCGGTTGTCAAATTGACTTTTGTTTCTGAATGAACACAATTTTCTAAGACTTTCTGCGAAAAAATTTTTCAGAAATCGAACACAAATTGTTTTTTACATGTCCACAGCGATGAAAAAATTTCACTCGAAATGGATGAAATTTTGTACAACTGTACTTCTTGATTATCAATCACGAATATGAAAACAGAATCGTAAAATATCGAACGGCTTCGTTACACAGTCATTCAAATGTTTCGTTCGGACCTCTGAAATATTGAAAATAAAATTGTTTTGGGTTCTAGAATGCAAATGATTAAATTATTGGCATGTCTAAAGATTTTAGATGAATTAAACGAAAAAAATCAGTGAAACTTAGTTGGGACTCGAAACGACGTAGGTATTAAATAGGGAAATTGCACTGTTCTAAGGATATAATATTCGTTGCCAGGCAACAGTAGTTCGTAGTTCATAGAGTTGGACTGGTATTTTAATTTCAGTGAATATAAATTAGCCAGTAGTCAAAATTATGAACTACAGACTACCGTTGCCTGGCAACGAATATTAATATCCTTAGAACAGTGCAATTTTCCTATTTTAATACCTACGTCGTTTCGAGTCCCAACTAAGTTTCACTGATTTTTTTCGTTTAAATTCATCTAAAATGTTTAGACATACCAATAATTTAATCATTTTGATTCTAGAACCCAAAACAATTTTATTTTCAATATTTCAGAGGTCCGAACGAAACATTTGAATGACTGTAGTAACGAAACCGTTCGATATTTTACGATTCTGTTTTCATATTCGTGATTGATAATTCAAGAAGTACAATTGTACAAAATTTCATCCATTTCGAGTGAAGTTTTTTCATCGCTGTAGACATACTTATAAAAAAAAAATTTGTGTTCGATTTTGAAAAAATGTTTTCACAGAAAGTCTTAGAAAATTGTGTTCATTCAGAAAACAAAAGTCATTTGACAACCGCAAAAAAAAATTGGAACATTGCAGGTTTTCCGCCATTTTGTAATTTTTTTTTCGGAGTTGGTCAGCTTTTCTGGATAGAGGACCCAAAAGTACTGAGATTTGACCAAAAACCGTTTACACCAAGTGTTATACATAAACTGACCACACTCATAAGAATCTTGCTCAAAAATGACGTTTGACACCCTGTATCTCGCTTATGCTTCGAAAAGGGATATATTGTATGAGGCAAAAATGATTCTCCCGTGTCCTCTACACGAAAATATATGTTGTCCAGTTTATGATGAAACACCCTGTATATATCTACCGATGTAGTTAACTATGGTGCTATCCAGATATTTTCATCTGTCTCTTTTATTCCTATTTGGGGTAGGTTCAATTTCCTAAGGTTATCATCCTGAAAACGGCATCGTTAGATATTGGCATGAGATTTTGCAGTAGTTTGAATAAGTGCATATTTAGAGTTTACTTAAGGATAGCGACAACCTAAAATTGCGTATATGTTCCGATTTTTTATGCTTCATATTCGTTAGAAGTTTTCTGTCTTTTGGAAGGTTGAAGGAATATTTAATTGATGTAAGTAAACCTTTCAATGATAAATATATAGGTTTAAACCATATGTCAATAACTGTGTCAATAATATCACATCGAACAGTGATTGACATAGGCCTCAAATATTTATCATTGAAAGATTTACTTACATCCATTAAATATTCCTTGGAACATTTCAACCAATAGAAAACTTCTAACGAATATGAAACAGAACAAAATCGGAAATATATGCAATTATGTGCAGTCGCACACTACTGCAAAATCTCGCGCCAAATATCTAATGATGCCGTTTTCAGAATGATTACTTGAGGACTCAATAAAAATAAAACATTCTGAAATATGAGGACACAGACAGAAAACCTAGATAGCACCAATAGTTTATTACATCGGTATATATGTTAAGATCACTAATACTTTATTATTATTTCGTTGTTTATATGGAATGAATAGAATTGTCTAAGCCTTCTTATTTCTTTATTATTTTAGTATGAATGTCTCAGTGCCCATATAATGGGAATGTAGGAGTGAGAGAAAGCAGGATGATATCATAACCAAAATGATTCAAAAGTGAGATGAAATTATGTCAATGACTATCAAATAAGTAATTTCGACGAAATTGGTGTTCTCCTGAATTTCAATCCTTAAATATTGAAAGTTTGAAGGTAATACCAAAATAGCAAAAATCAACTAAAGTTCCGTACCTATTAATAACCATGGTGTTACAGAAACCGAATTTGACAACTGAAAGTGTCCATGCCTTTGAGGTGTCAATCACTATAGCTCTTAAGTCGCTTCCACACATGTTCTGTGGTCCAAACTATGCCGAACGACATCATTCGACACGTTCGATTCGACATCAGTGTTGACGGGTCGAAGTCGATTCGACTTCCTTTGATCTGGACTTCGATTCGACTTCTACAACGTCCACACTTATTCGACTTTGTCGAATGATGTCGTTCGGCATAATGTGACGCGACTTTAAGCTATGTAGTTTGAATTCGCTAGCCTCATTTCGATGATTTCAATAACTTTTTCCTGAAACCTAACTAGGAAACGAAAACGGATAATCGCTAAGGTTTTCTAGCTTCATTCTTCTGAAATTGTGTTTTCTGGAAATCATTGGAAATGCCCATTTGTCTCGAGAAGATTGAAATGAGGTTCGAAACGTCGGTATACTTCGAGGGACTTGTTCCAGTCCTCTTAGTCACGAAAAACCTCTGAAATTGTGAAAAAGTTTAAAGAGGACATGGTATCGATCACAAAACGAAAAAATTATCTATACACATAGTTGAAGTGGATAATTCTCGATATATTTAAGGTTTGAAAATACCTCAAAAAATTTGTTATGAATCCTAATCAAAGTTATAATTGATCATCATCTTATTCAAATTTGAATATTTCTTGACCTTTTCATTGGTCTCATTCTATTCGTTCATGAATTCAACTTTCTGTCTAAATTTTAAACTCTCGGTGAAAATTTCTGAATGACTAAAACATCGTTTTTTGACAGAATGTAGTTTTTCGAAATATTTTCAGTTTGCAATTCGAGAGACAAACAAATACGGTGTGTTTGGTCATGACTAAGCGATAATCAAATATACCTAATATTATCGACAAAAAACCCCAAACTTGGAAGTTTACCCCCTTAGTTTTGGAGTAGCCCCCATTTTAAGTTTATTCTTTATTTTCGTTGATCCTTCGAAATAAAATCGATTTTCTTGGACATAAAGGTCCTACAGATTGTGAAAAAAATGTTTTTTGAAAGAAGATATACCACTTTTCATTGAAGTACAACAATATGAAAACATTCAACTTGAAAACGACATAAAAAAATTCTTTAAAAAAGTTCATAGTGAAAATATGTACTGATTTTCTCAGTAAATCCGCTATAGTAGGACACAAGAACTAGTACATTGAGTATAATTTTTTCAATGATTTAACACGCAAGGACACAATCTACAAAACAACCCCAAATCATTTCTGTAAGTTACATGATTTGAGAGTTATTGCTGTTCGAACATTACCCTTATGAAAATTGATAAAAAAAACTCGCGTGTTAAATCATTGAAAAAAAATTATAGTTCAATGTGCTAGTTCTTGTACTATTGCGGATTATTAGAAAAATCAGTACATATTTTCACACACATGTTTTCAAAAAAGTAAAGGACTTTTTGAAAACATTTTTTATGGCGTTTTCAAGTTGAATGTTTTATATTGTTATACTACAATGAAAGGGGGTAGTATCATCTTTCAAAAAACAGTTTTTTTACATCTGTAGGACCTTATGTCCAAATAAATCGATATTATTTGGAAGGGTCAACGAAAATAAAAAAGTAAATTAAAATGGGGGCTACTCCAAAACTAAGGAGGCAAATTCCAAGTTTGGGTGTTTTTTCGATAAGATTAGGTATATTTGATGTCCTTAAATTATCGCTAAGTCATGACCAAACACAATGTATATTCGTGTAAAGGACACCGGGAGAATCAATTTTTCCCTATACAATATATTTCGTTTTCGAAGCATAAGCAAGATACAGTTAAACATCATTTTTGAGCAAGATTTTTATGAGTGTGGTCAGTTATGTATAACACTTGAAGTAACGGTTTTTGATCAGATCTCAGTATTTTGGGACCTCTATTCAGAAAAGTTGACGGACTTTTACAAATGGAGGAAAACCTGCAAAGTTCCTTAATTGTTTTTTGGTTGTCAAATTGAATTTTATTTTCTGGTGAACACAATTTTCTAAGAATTTATGTGAAAACATCAGGGACTCAAATAGAATGCAGAATCTCAGCATAATCCGAATTATATTATGGAAATTATTCGAAAACTGAAATATGTAATAAAAATAATTACAAAAATTAAATTACATATATGATTCTGATGATGCGATCCTCTTGAAATTTTGTATGAACATTCAATATAATAGTCTTGATTTACTAAATAATTTCACTGGAATCGGATATCCTGTTATGGAAATATAAAGATTCTTTTTCAATATTCCAATTGAATATTTATGGTTCTGTGTACGCTAGGCCCACAAAATTAGCATGAACCTTCAGTATATAAATCTTCATCCACAAAATAAATCTCACTCTAATCGATTATCTTTTATGGAAGTATGAAGTTTCTTTTATCATCATTCCAATGGATTTTCTATGGTTCTGTGTACACTATGATCACAAAATGTTGCATGAGGAGGCTCATTATGATGAGCATCTTTTAAGTGGCCACAACATTCCATTTCGATTGGTTCGTTGGTTGTTTATCCTCATCAACTTCTAGACTGTCATAGTACTACTATTTTCATCACTGAATGAAAATAGTAAACTGAAAAGGAGCTCGTTAAATCAGTTAAAGAAATTTTGTCTATTCCATCATTAAAAAAACAGTTAGTCGTCGATTACTTCGTGGTTATTACAACATAAGTACTTATATGGAGTGTTCAGTTATAGTCAGGTGTATTGAACACTATTAAAAAATAACTTTTCATGATCCTATAAGATTCGACCAGCTCGCATTCTTTCAATCGGCTAGATATAAAAACTGGAATAGTTGATTCAGTTGAGCTGTAATTAACATTATGGTCAGACACACTCAGGTAGCAATTAATCAATCAATCATGCTTGCGAAATCGTTTTCATTATGTAAGAAAAAAATTGCGAATTCCTTCTTCGAACACCTGTGCGATTCCTACCCATATGAAAAATTTCGAATCGGATTCCACCTTGAATTCAGAATATGATTCAACTAGCGACATTATTCAATCAGGAATTATGATGATCTTTATGAGCTCCTTATTCGGCTCCACGCGCTCTTCTTCATTGAAGAAAAGTGGACCGTTTGAATGGGATTAAACTAGTGCTAATCGGTTACAAATATTCTTGGAATCTGATGGTTGCGAAAAAAATATGAATGATATATTTGTGCTAATAGACATTTAATAGTTTATTGGAATTACTGAAAATTGAAGAAAACCCTTGCGTTAATCGGAAGATTTTGCGTGATAGTTTGAATTGTAAAATTAATTAGGAAAAGCCTTGAGCAAGAATTTTGAGCGCTCGTCATTGGTGGAGTAATAGGACAATAATCCCAAAATTTTGAATGGGACTTGAGATTGATACCTACTAAATATATAAATGCAGATACTCAGCACAATAAAAATTATATTCTGGAAATTATTCAAAAAATGAAAACAAAATAATAAAAAAACAAATTCTATGGATCTGAATTCTTTCGAAATTTGTATGAACATTCAATATAATATATGAGTCTGATTTACAAATAAATTTCACTCGAATCGGATATCCTATTAAATATTAAGATACATACATATACAGGGTATTTCATCATAAACCAGACAAACATATATAATTGTATAGAGGACATCGAGGGGAATCATTTTTGCCTTATACAATATATCCCGTTTTCGAAGCATAAGCGAGAACAGGGTGTCAAACGTCATTTTTGAGAAGATTCTTATGAGTGTGGTCGAAGAAAAATTTACAATATGGCGGGAAAACTGCAATGTTCCAAATTTTTTTTTCGGTTCTGAAATTGAATTTTATTTCTGAAGTAACACAATTTCTTAGAATTTCTGTGAAACATTTTTTCAAAACTAATTTTATTTCACATGTTTACAACGATATATAAAAATTCACCCGAAATAGATGAAATTCTGTATAATTGTACTTCTTTAATTATTAATCGCGAATGATGTAAACAGAATTGTAAAATATCGAACGGTTTCGTTACAACATCATTCACATGTTTGTCAGGACCTCTGAAATAATATATAAAAAAAATGTTTTGAGTTCTAGAGTCAAAATAATTGAATTATTGGTATGTCCAAACATTTAGATGAATTTATGGAAAACATTCAGTAAAACTTAGTTGGGACTCGAACCGACGTAGGTAGGTAATAAATAGGGAAACGAGACTGATCTAAGGATGTAACATGCTAAGATCGAATCCGAGAGATATCAATTCTTTTAATATTTCACGGCCGGAATCATTTTTTCTCGTTTGAAGTGTTAGGGTGAAAATATCACTTCATATATCGAATTCAAAAAAATGATTCACTGTTCAGAAAGAACCTTAGTAAGCTTCAATAAGTACGAGGGTACCATTCAAAGTTGTCACATGTGCAATTATTTTTTATGAATTTTGAAAATGGTGTCGAAATTCGAAAGTTCGAAAAATTGTGTTCATTTACATAAACATGACTGTGATATCTTAATTTTGACTACGAAACTGAGGGAGAACACGTCTTAAGTCAAAACTGATAGTTGGCAGCTTCAGTAAACCATTCAGAAAAGAAACAGGAATAAATGAAAAAACTGCTATGAAACAAACCTAAACCATTTTAAAGAATTCTCGTATATTGCCACAGAGTGCCCCCATAATTTTTCCAAAAATAATTAATATACTCATATAGTCTGGTCCATAACAGAACTTCAAAGTTCCCTGAAATTATTACGTAAGATTTTATCTAAAGTGGGTCTGTAGATTGAAACCAGGTTTTTAAAAAAACGAAACCCACCGCTCTCGTTCTGATCATTGATCACTTTATAAAAACAAGTGTAAAATAGGGTTAACGACCTTCGTCTGGAATTTCCGGCTTTATTGACAGGAAAATCCGCAAAAAATAAGAAAATTATAGTTTACGTGAACCCCTTATGGAATCGATGTTCGATATTCTTGTTAACAGAATGATAACGGTATAGCCGAAAATTTTCCACTCGATTAATAAACTTCAATAAAGTCACCTTCTCCTTTAGTTTATGTCCTTTGTTAGTCATGGAATTTTGTTGTTTCTATAGATAAAAGGAAAATCTGAGGGCCTGAAACATTCTGGAATAATATATATTTTTATTTTTCTTCGTTACTTTTCGATTGTTCTGAACTTGTAAATATGCTAATTCATAATTGACTCTGTATTCTGTCGTCGACCCCTCTCCTAGACTTTTTCTGCTGTTAAAAATTATTTGTTCATATACTTTTTTTTCTTTTTCTCTGTTCGTACTTTAGCTGTAAGTCATTTGTTATCAGTTGTAATTTACTAGTGCAATGAAAATTATCGAAATTTTTGGGAAATATGCTCGAATGGCAAGTTAAGTTGAAAAAGAGCACGAGTGCGCGGAGCGCTCGAGTGCCTTTTACATTTAACTTGCATGAGAGCAGAGATTTGTCAAAAATATCGATTCATTTTCATTGCAAGAGTAAATTTAATAAGAAAATTTGTGAATCCATCAATCGTATTGTGTCGCTGTAAGTTGCTGTCACCACTGCCGTTACTTAATAAGTAATAAACGTTCATAATTACGTCTGCATTAATTTTAAAGGACCTGATAATTTTGCACAAGTGCGAATTATCGATAATTTGCACTAGTGCAAAATTATCGCCTAATTGTATGCTCATTGGCTAAAA